>JAPYMA010000094.1:0-115192 GCA_035041965.1 Anisakis pegreffii | reverse complement strand
TATTAATAATAGATTTTATTGCAAAACAATAAAAATGATCACTGACTGCTATTATTTGCAATCATCATAATAATAACAGTAATAATAATAAAAATAATAATAATAAATAATAATAACAAAAGTGAGTGAATAATATTAGTTTTAGTTATAATAATAGTGATACGAACAATGTGAATGATAGTATAATACTAACAAAATAATAGCAGTTTACTCGATTCATGTGACATAAAACAGGGATAATGTCATATCAAATGTTTTATCATAAACTTCGGATCACTGCTATAACGATCATTGCTGTTACAATCACTAAAAGAGATAAATTTATTCGTTTATCACGTTCAGTGATCAAGTCTTTTCATCAAGCCATTACAATATCGAATCACATAACGTAATTCGTTAACTAATATCGTCCATCCATCCACCTTTAATACCTGCTGTCTCATTCAGTTTTAATGTGCACTCATTTTATTCTTTATTATTTTGTCAATGCAGTCGTCAGTCATTTTCGTTTATTTATTCATATTGTTTTAGTTATTTATTTACATCGATTGATGTATAATCTCAATACGGATACATTGAATGAGTATAACAATATGATAAAATAACCACCTATCATCATATATCTACAGTTGAACGAATTACTGAAGAATGATGCGTTTTTTACGAAGGTAAAAGTTATTTGTTTAAATTTTTGGTAGTTAAGGAGTGATTTTGTAGGTGAAGAGTTGAGATATGTGATTTCATCCGAAAACTATTCAACGATTCTTTCACAAACTATCTTTTCAATATTGAGATAAGGCGTTGCTTGGTTACCTGTCTCTGTTTGTGTGTATGTATATATTATGATTGAGTGTATATGTGCTTTTTTAGTTGTGGATAAAGAGATGGATGATAGGTTAGTTAAAATGTGTAGAACAAATAAGATGATTGCTGGATTTAGTTCATTCGATTGATTGCTCTTATGTACTGTCGGATAAGTTTTGTCTAGGAGATTATCTCCTAAGCTATATTCTTTAAGGTGATCGATCATTATCTACAATCAATCGATCTTGTTCTGATTTGACCGACTTCAATTTTCAATTTGTTTCATCATCTCAAACGCATTATTTACTATCAATCAATGATATCAGTGCCATATCAGACGACGGACACGTTGTGAAGCAATTCAAAGTGAATTCACTAAAATGCGTACGGTTGTGAAGGATTCTACATTTTCTTTAAATTGGCTAGTCTCTGGCAAGTACGTGATTGGTGCCTCTGAATGGTCTTCTTAATTATAGTTTTCAGCTTAGTGCACCATTGCACTTCCCGAATACTTCGTCACCATTCATTTAACGATCAGTCAGTTGTTTGTCGAGGAGAACGCAGAAGAATGTAAGATGGAATAGTGCTGAATGTTGTTTTTTTGCAGCAAGTTTGAATGAAGCTGCGGCTGCTGCTGTCAGCCATCAAACCGCGATCTTGACAAATATTATCGTAAAGCCGTGATCATAACTGGATTAAACCATAGGAATGCCACTTTATCATCAGTGACTTTGAAGTCGTATAAAGTGATTGTTTTCAATGGAATAATGTTTTGCTTCTCAATTCTTCTTCTCCTCTCAACAATTATCATTTCATTTGTTTTATCCAAAATTGTATGCATCATCATTATCATCATCATCACTTTTATTATGCACTAAACGCACTTCAAATTGCATCGTCAGTTTTACAACCCATCTGACGACCATCGAGCAGCCAGCCATTCATTCTAACTGTGCACTCACATTATTCTGAATTCATTCGTTGCCGTTTCCCAAGAATTACTCTCTTTTTCGCGTTCACCAAAATCAATTTTTCATTCCATTTTTCTTGTACGAATACTGCAAATCCGAGTTTCATTGCTCAATGCATTCAAGGTACTTACGACCGAAGTCATCATTTTTCGCGAAGAATTCTCCTTGAAACGTGATCCTGTCATAAAAATTATTGCAATTGATTTAGAATTGAGACGAAACCTTGACTGAAATTTGACTTAGTTTAGCGATAGCAAGATATTGTGAATATGCAGTATTGCTACCCATCCCATCACTATTATCACCGCTGTTGATTTTCGCCTAATTCTGCAAAACGAGCAAACAGTCGATAGATTATTATTATGAATATTAGACGATGATTACATTGCAATGTTTAATGTTGTGATTATATTCGTTGATGAGTGTTTGTTGCCGATCGTATTCGATAGATATGCTTGGAAAAATATTATCGGAACGATTCGAGAGTCTGCTGTAATTTCGTAAACTTTCATAAAATTTCCCATTCAATGGCTCGTTCCAGTCATCCGTATAAGTTGAATGAATGAATGCAACAAAATGCATCAACAACAAATGAATGAATATATTTCGCATGAATAGATCAACTGAGAGGGATTTTGATCGAGCACAAAAACCATTTTTAGTATTCAGCTAAGTGGTTGATTCGAATTAGTTTTATGTAGCGAGTTTATGTGAAGTGAAGCATTTTATGTATCGAAACCATTAAACTGTGCACGTTATTGTTCGTTTTATGCCCGTACTGATGATTCGTTATTGTTCCAATTCAAACATTTTATTGTAGCAGAACATTCGAAAATTTGCTTTTTTAGGTATAAAATCATATATTTCTTTCATATCATTTCATTATCAATATCTGCGTTAGTAGTTGACATATTCTGTGATCGTTGTTGGTTACTGTTCTCTGCGAATGCTTTCTGCTAATTGCGCAAACTTCACTCATTCCAGACTATTTTTGCCGAGCTGTCAACCGAATAATCTTTTTTTAATAGTTCCATCTGTATTATTCTTAGTATCATTGCTCAGTAGTTGTTGACAATAATGAATCATAGGGCGAGCGTTTTTTAACTGATTGTGAGAGCATTTCATCTCTTAGCAAAACAGATTTCATTCGAAGAATTTGATGAAAAGAATACAAATGAATGAAAATCTGTACCGTATGCACAAAATCAACGTATGATAAATAGATACAGTATACTTTTATGAATTCAACTGAAAAGTGCTCTAACTGATTTGTTGAATAAACAACTTGACGAGTAATGAAAGAAATACAAACAAATAGCATAGGTAATATGGTGCATTCCAATGAACGTTAATATGTCAAGTTGACATCCACTTAGTCGAATATAAATGATATATTCACTTCAAAATCATTCATATTACTCGTTTCAACTGCATTCGTTTCATTTCATACACCTCCCATTACATCATTTGTCAAATTTCAGTCTAGAACGCTCCTCATTTTTGCAACGTTTTCTTGTCATTCAGTTTAGAGTTGCATAGAGATTTTTATAGCGAGCTGAAAGAGGTTCTTCGGACGTTCTGGATTATAATTCTTTCGTTTCTTTGATTCCTGAAGGCAGGAGCTGGAATCATTTGGCTTTACTCATGTCATTTAATGGATTCCGGTTTCGTTCTTTCCGTACTTTTCTACTTCATCTTCTCAAATTTCTGCCGGCGCAGCTTTAAAACACATCACATATACTCGAATGATGGTATTGATGAGTTTATTAGTGTAAAAATTGAAGGTCAAATATCGAAGTAATCCTTTGACGTAAACGAATTTGCATATGGATGAAAGTAACTTCTTCAGTAAGAAAAATACTTCAAACAGAGCGGGGTGCATCGAAGAACTGCGCTCAGTTGCTTAATCCTTATGAAAACATTCAATGCGATTAAACGTTATCACTATTCTAACAGACACAACTCTATGCACCAATGATTAGAGTTCGTTATGGGACCAAAAATATCATAACATATCTCAAAATTACTTTTAAATGATTATTCGAACTATAATGTTTTAACATATTTAATTTAGTTGAATTTTTATTAACATGATCATCGTTTAGCGAACTTATGATGTGTATGGCTTAAATAGGTGAATTTTGATCTTTTCAAACTATTATTTGATCTTATTGACAAATACGACTGCTTTAAAGATATGAAACTTTTGAAAACCACATCACTTTAATCATTAAAAACGCTTTTAATAGTGATAATTGTCGATAAAAACGTTAACAGTTTTTTACTTTGCATTTACAAGGTCCCAAAGGACTAGTGCTATGAATTTGACTGATAATTAGATAGGATTCAAGAGATTTTTCCTGCAAAAGATCGTAATTGCGAGTTATAACACTGCACACGGAAAATCCCTCGATTTCGTTTAATTCGTGCGTATTTCAATGATGGATTGACTGTAACTTGTTTAGTTTTCATTCCCGTGTACGCGCATATCAAGCTAATAAACTCCGAAAGCGAGAGAAACGTTTATTTTCAATAGAATAACAGAACGATGGCTGAGTAACTTCGTGCTTCATTTAATGATTTCACGAATTAAGCAAAGAATCTGAATGATCTGTTCAAAATTAAATCGGATGCAATGTTTGATCTAAAAATATACCTTTGATATGTGTGGGTCTAGATACATACCTTTAAGGTATCAACTACTTACCGTAAGACTTCGATGTGTATTGAAGAGGATGATGATTAATTACAATCGTAATGCAATCGCAGTTGTTGATGTGTGAAGAGATAGACAGACACCTGTTTTATTGTATTAGAGATGGTTAGAGGCAATATAGGTGTAATCAGGAAATGAGCAAGGCTCATAAAAGAAGTATCGTATATCGCACACAATTTCTTACTGAAAGCACTAATGAATGCTTTATTATTCGTTTAATATCACCTCGTCAATCATTCCATCATATCAATCGCAACAAATCACCATTCAATTCAAGATTGAAGCAATCACTTTTGCGACATTTAACTGTCATTTAATCATCACTTCGAACATTCAAAACTTCACGTTGTCATTCATTTTGATTTGGGTTGTTGTTGACGAGATGATTGTAGTCGTTATATCTTGCAAATGCCATTATGTATTCATAGATTATACATAAATATACATGTTTATTTATTCATTTATTCAGCCACCCCTATGAAATTGATGAAAACGACTTAGTAACTTCAACTAAATCCTCGGTGATCAGATAGGTTGATTAGACACAACGGAACATCGTTTTAAAAGAATATGACCAATGAATCGAAATAATTTCGATTAACTGGCGTTAAATGTTGTACGAAACACCATCGTTGATAACAATCGGCAGCGTGATAATGTTAAATGATCTACATAAATCATTTCGCTTGATTAGATGAACGTGAATGGATGTGATGACATACAGTAGTAATGATAATTACAGTAAATTATGCAAACGTCTGAAGATCTACCGCAAACATCATCCGGTTGTGTTTTGTACGAATACGTACCGCCAGAAATTATTCAACGCTTTGACGACTACCTCGGATTCGAGGACAGCTCTCATTTTCAGGTATATAAACATGAACGTTCAATTTTTGAATAGCAACAAATAAGTTTAACGATGCATTGTTATTCGTTCATGAATACATCAATCAGCATCGAATACAATATTTACCATACCAATAAGAGTAACAATCCAAGTTGCTTTGAAAGTTTACCATTGAACGAGTTGACCTATAACAAGTAACAGTGATTGTTTCATTAATTTTTCGTTCTGCTTACTCAAACGTTACTCGCTATCGTTAATCGATAGAGCCATCACATATTACAGAATAAGTTCTCATGATTATCAGCTTAGTTAATGTAGTTGGAAACGGGAAGCAATACTACTGAGTGTGAGAAATGGAATGATTTGGTTGTTTTTCCGTGGCTTGATAAGTAAAGGTTCATTTCAATGATTTTTGCAAGCAGTTATTGAAAGATTTATCCTTTGAAACATGACAGAGTTTACTTCGGGTTTTTGAATATGGGAAAAAACAGTTTCAAAGGATTTTCTTAAATCAGGATGATAGGATTTAATTGGCCGTATGGTACAATTAGAGATTCACCGGTTCAATGTTTTGTTTTTCAGCAAAGCTCTCAATACGTTGAAAGTGTTCTTGACAGAAGATGGCTAGCATACGATAAAATTCAGGTAGGATGATACGTTTTGATCGATTCTTATCAAAGCGATGCATTTACGAATTAAACCCTACTCCTTTGCATTTCTCGAAAACTACAGAAGGTGTTCATAAAATCCTAACAAATGACGGATAAAATCATGAAAAGATATTAACTTCGATTTTGAAATGAATCATTTCTATGAATTTGCTGCTCACGATGATTTTGAGACAATTAATTATGCACCGAAAAACATTCAAATGATTTGCTTTCTAATCTATATACCTACAAATATGTTTGATCTCATTTGCGATCAGTGAGAAGAAGTTGTTTTGTTTTGCTTAAACTCGACAGCTTTGTTTACTGATCATCGTTTCTTTCTTGTTATCGCCTAAGTTGTTGAGTATAGCGATTTGTTGATTCGCAGCTAAGATTCTCAGCTTGGTGATCCAAACTGATGATGATGCACTGTACGGATATAAGGCTCAGACTCTAGGTGATCTCGACAAGTCAATATGAGTGAATTAGATTCCAATTGATAGAATAAAATGATGCGTGTCGTTGTGAAACTCGACGATAAGTCTGCATTCCATTCCGCATAAAACTGTCTATGAGTGAACAGCGAAAATGAACGAATCAGTGAAGTGATCAATGAAATGTTCAATTGAATAACTGATAAAACCAATATTTGAAAAGATGAATTATATTTATATTTTGATTGTTTAAGATTAGTGATGATCCATCGGACTGTTACCTTCAATGCAGTTATGGGCGATCACCAAAGCGTCAATTCTGCGAAGAAAATCTCTCGGAAGTTTTAGAAAGTTAGTTTTCACTTGTAGGTTTATGCACACTCTTTATATTTAATGCATCGAATAACTGAATCATTCACATCTACTTTTCGGCGAATTAAGTTTATGCCCCTACCAACGATCATACGAAACGATCAACGTTCTATTGTCATCGTCTCGAAATGATTCAATGATAAGATATCATTTAAGATATCATTCAAATGATTCATTAAATTGTTATTTCATTAAATTGCAGAATGTGAAAATATCGATCAAGTGGTTATTGTTATAAAGGAAATGGGAAATTTGTTTGGAGATTTCGAGCAAGTTCGACTGAGATCAATGAAAGGTACGCAATGACTTGAGAAGAAATCTTATGCTTTCGAGTTTGCACAGTTTATAGTGAGATTATTTTATGGAAGTAATTTGAAGCGAATTCTTGTGTTTCTAATGTTTAGCGCGGTAATCCAGTTGAAACTCAGTATCCTTTTACTTGTTTGCATTTCACAATGGTCATTGATGCTGAAAGAGATTGCTGTTAGAAATTGGATTGTTTGCGCTGATCAAAGGCTTTCATTTTCAGAGACAACGCCGTATCATCAAGGTGGATACTTGGCAAGTTTCTTCATGAGAATACCTCCGCAGATAATTGCACGATTGAAATCCGTATCTTTACACGTTGATATAATGCGTGAATCGTTTGGTGAATTATGGTTCCCGTGTCCAGTTCAAGACTTACGCTATTGCATTAGTAATCTGGTTGATGCACATTTCGAAACATTTGTTCAGGTTCATTTTTCGAAGTTTCTTTTTTTGTCATCATCTCGGTTGACCGCTTAGTTCAGAAATCGCATGGTAGTAAAATCGGTATCCATTCAACTGTAATCTTCTCATTCGTTTAGTTGCCCTTGAAGCGAGACTGCCAACTTAACTTCCGTTGAACGAACACTTAATTGTTTTGAAATAGATTATCTTATGCTTCAAAAGCAATAAGTTTACAAGTATAAACGATTGGTGCTACAATTTGTAGCATAATTTATCGGCCAAAAATTTTTCTCCACCGTTTCAATCACGATATTATTCCATAAATTAGCACAAAAAGAAGCGAATTCATCAAAAGTTTTTGATACTTCAGATTTCATTTTGTTCGGCATCAATGCATCCGAGTGATTATGATGTGCGTAATTTCTTGATTAACGGTATGGAGAATGTTTTGAAAGAAATGACTGAAAAGGATGCGAAAACCGACTTCAGTATTGGTAAGTTGCTCAAATTAACATCATATGGTATTTTTATTGTTGCTGAAAAGCACAGCAAAAAATCGCCGCAATGAAAATTCACAACATCAGTTTATTGGCCATTTTGTAATATCTTCACATTTTTTGGCATTCTAGTTGATGACATATAACTGTATTTGTCACCAGTAACTATGAAAAGTAACATAAAGTAAATAGCAAACATGCGATTGGAAAATTATTCATAAATTATTAGTTGATTGTTACCTAGTTTCATGTGTTTCTGTTATCCAGTACTTTTGTGTGAGTTCATCATTGCAACTTCTTATTGCTAGAGGCTACACGCTTAGTCGTTTTTGCTCTGTTCGATAACATTCAGCACGCAACAACTGTACGAGACGATGATATCTGAAAGGAGTATTTTCAGATGTTAACGAAGGTTATGTGGATATGACGATTGAGAAGGGTAATGTTGAGTATTCGTTTGCATTCTTCTACTATAATCCTGAAATTTGTGAGCCGTCTTCGCCTTCTACATGTGCATCGTCATCATCGATAGAGTCCAGCGATACGGCTATCGTGACGCCGTCGAACGTCTTCGATTCACAATTCTCCATCGACGATCAGCAATCACTACAAATATTCGATAACCAGTCATTCAATTCGTACAATATCCAAAATCTTTTCGTGCCTATTGATTTAGCAGCCAATATTTCTTCACCGTCCGCTGCTGCGCTCATACAATTTCAGCAATTTTTTTTCGTCTCCTAAATGACCAACCGCATTCATCTAAATTTCATCAACATGAATCAGCTCTCCTCAATATGAACCGACGAGCAAAAAATAGACCCCATATGAATCGCGAAATTTTGAGTGATAGAGAGAGGTGATATGGATGTGCTTCACTAAATAGGTTTATTACCAACAGGAAGACATTAGGAGTAGAGGAAGGCAATTTCACTGAATGAGTTCGCATTCAATTAGAGAGGTTCATTTCATGGAATTAGGGTATATCTCATGCATTCTTCCAATTAATGATCATCTGAAGTTGCATTCTTTTCTGATCACTCCGACAAATAAGGAGTGATTGAATCAACGGAACTGTGCTATCACTGAAATGTTGCATTCATCTGATGGTTATATTAGGGCCAAACACAAAACTGGGTACCTCTCTTTGGTGATTGATGTTCATTTGTTCATTTTTATGATTAATTTTACAATTATTTGTTTTCTTTTTCGCACAACGATTGATCCATCATTGTTTATCATAAAGCCTAAACTTAGCATTCACTCGACCGTACTCTCGAATTACTATTGTATACTAATTCAGTTTAACTCTGCTGTAAATAATTTCACGTATCTGCTGTGTTCTCTAACGTTAAATATAAGGTTTTATGAAGCTATGAAGTTTACAGCGTGTCTCAGAAGAGGATTTGATTAAAGTATTTATAGCATTCAATTGTGTTCTCTTGAAGTATGTATGTGTACGCATGTGGTGTATAATTTTTTATGAATGATGATTTCAAATCAATAAAAAATTCGGCGATTATGACTATTGCTCAGATTATTGGACACAATTGAAATCATTTGATGTTAACAGGTTGGAATGAAAAAACTTTTTTGAATTAAACTCATTTCCCGTCATGAACACGAAACTTTCGTTTTGGCTCAGGTCATGTTACATATCCGAAAAGTATGCAGATAATATCCAATAAGTTATTGATCGCATCGGTGACTTGAAGGTGTTACATCCGAGACCGTTGCTCTGCTAGAGATCAAATGCTTACAAACCGTAGGTAGATAATGTGATCAAACCTCAGTTGACTGGAATTGTCATACAGCCTAAACTTATTACTCACTATCAGATTATTAGACGATGACTTGACTTTGTTATTCGTTGTTCATTTAAGCCCGATTGATAATTTACTCTGAAATTTGACATTTCTTTCAGCAAACCACTCATATTTTGAACGTTTCATTTTTGTTTATGTGGTTCATACTCACTCTTAACCGAAATTCGCTAGAGATTTGATTCGTTGTGTTGGAAACATCTGCAGTGATGATTCATTTTTCGAAGTTTTCATTATGAAACTTTCATTACTTGACTATGAAATGAAGTTGCATTGAGAACTGGTAGAACAATGAATGGGTGAGGAATGAACATTTATCATGCAAATAACCAGATGAAAGATATGATCGCGTTCGTTTACAAACAGCAGCAATCAAATGAATGCACATATCACTTTTACGGATCTGCTGATATTGTGTCGCATCTTTTCAATAAACTGGATAATTAATAACAGCGTTTGTGATTTGTGTGTGTTTTAAGGTCATTAACTAACTCATCACTGATTCGTTATTCATTTAAGCCTACGAGGAAACATTGCTGTCACTCTGATTATTTTTATTTATATCACATATCGCACCTACGCTTTCACTAATTTCCTCTTTTTGAATACAGAACAAGTTCTTATCGCTGAACAGATACTCAGATTTTTTGACCGATGTTCACTGATCGTCTTTTGGTTGTTCACAACTTCTCCGATACTTCATTCAGTCTACAATTTATCATTTTCACTCAAACCTTTAACGAACAATTGTTCATTTAGAGATACTTCATTTTCCGAGTGAGGTTATTTGAGATCAAATTGCCTCGTTTAAATTGAATTGTTTTGTGTAAAATGAGCTAACTCATTGCTAGACTTGGTTCAGTGTCGCGGTGGTAATCTTCCTTCGAGATATCTCAGTAATAGCATTATCTTATTAATAGCATCATCAGTAATCATTATTGCTGTACTGATCACTGTTAACAGAGTTGCTTCCATTCATGCAATGGCAATGGCATCGTTTACGGATCCAACAAAAGGTTTTGATGGTGATCGAAGAGCAAAGGAAATGACGAAAAATATTACTCTTGTCAATTCGTTTGTCAAAGCATGTGTTTACCTGCAAAATTGAGCAGAGATTCGTGCGCAATAATCTTTGTTCTAACGAACACCATCCTTGAAACAACGGATGGAAACGAACGAATTCCAAGCGGAATAAGAAAACGGAATGTAAAATCGAAAGTCCACTCGAATGACGAAGAGTCCATTCGCAAACAAGTTTCTGTTTTTTGTGAATGAAAAAACATTCCAAGATGGGAAGTGATCAAATGATTGATCGAAGAAAACTTTTTAGAGGTCAGCGAATCGCCTTCGGGTGTTGTCGCTCGTCGAGAGTGAAAGTTTATGATCAGATCGTCATATAATATACTTCTTGTTTCACATAATCCACTAAATACTTCTCTTGTTTTCTTGTTTCAGACGCGATTATCGCTCATAAATCAAGCGCACGATGGCAATTATTTGTGTAATTTTACTCGTTTTTATTTTGCCGTCATCTCACGCATTTTTGTGGAACTTATTCGGAGGATGCTACTGTCCCATAGAAGTATTTTGTCCACCTGAGCCAATATGCGCACCAATTCCAGGTTCTCTTCATTTCATTTCACTGAATTCTCTTCATGCCAATTCAACACCGTAATACGCGTTACAGTTTAGAATTTTAAAGTTTTAACAGTGTCTTGTATCGAAAAATGTCCATTTTAAATGGACTGATGCTAAAGGTCAACAGATAGATCGAAGTTATGCGAAAATACTCCCATTTGAAATTTCATTTCTTACTTCATATTATCTTTCATCCAAGTTCATGTTCTTTTTTTGCATTGAACTCAATAGCAAGATCAGTAATCACTGTTTTTCTTGTTGCCATATTGATCACTGCTATGATTAGCTTGTGAAGATAAGTAGGCCATCAAAAGAATTCATTAATTGTCGCAGCATGTGAACCGGTGATACCGTGTGCGGGTGGCTCGAATGGACTCACTGATCTGGGTGAAGATGCTATAGGATTTAGTTTACCGTTTTCAAATCCCCCAATCAATAACTTCAACTACATCCGTCCATTACCTCCGCCGAGATACCCAACCGCACCAGTGCTACCGTATCGATATCCGTCACAACCTCAAATGGTCAGTTATAGCAGCCAATGCTCTTAAGACGATCATTAAGTTATTTCTTTTGCAAAATCTTTGAATAAATATTTATTCTGATTATGTTCACTGGTCATTCTTAATAGTTTCGAAATCAAATTTTGTACTCATTTTTGGAAAGAATAAATGGCATCGTTAATGACGGTTGTCCTTATAAAATGACAACCAGAATTTTGTTGATTGCATTAATTGACTACGCTAGAGAATATATTGTGTTCCATTAGGACATTATATGGACTGTATCTGAATTCCATCCAGTTTGGATGACTAAAGGTAAGTGCAGGCATTTACGAGGAAGATTCATTCACATGTTTACTTAAATATAATATTAGAAAATGGTTCTTCGTTTTGATAAGTAACGAGATCATTTTCAACATAAAAGCACTGAATGCTTTTTTGTGATATTTCTCAAATACTTGCTGACTCATCTCAAAGGAACTAAACCAAACAAACAAACAAAAATGGCTGTCCAAAAGGTTGCCACTAAACACGAACACTGTTTCAGAATCCTTCTGCAACCTATCAAAACCAACCGAAATCGTTTAATCTCCAGTCACCACCCGTAAATTTCCCTCCACAACACATTCCTCGCTATCCATCCAACAATTTCGCATCTCAGAGAGCGCTGGAAAATCAACCAAGCGCTCCATCTCAACTGCATCTCAGCCCACCCGCTCCATCTCAATTGCACCTCAGCCCACCCGCTCCATCTCAACAACAACAACAACAACTGCAGCAGCAGGAATTTTCGGCCGAGGAGGTTCCACCATCCAATTCAATAGTTGAAGAGCCTTATTCGGTAAATAATTGTTTGTTACTTTGAAATGACTAGCCGTGAAGGAATTTTTTGCATTTATCAAATACGACGATTTCTTTAGTGGGACTGGGGAAAGGAGAGGGAGAGAATGTGATTCATTTTGAATTCAGTTGATGTAGTTGACAACATCTTCTAACTATGACAACATCTCATCTCCTAGTTTGATCATTCCATGATCAAACGATGAGCAAAGTTGAAAAACTGATGACTGTTTAAAAAATTCCACCTGAATTCTATTGCAAACTATCGCTTTGCGGTGCAATTTATGGTAGGATTGCAGCATTTAATTGGTTTTTGGTTAATGAGCGAGCGAAATGCGGAATGTGCGATTTCAAGTGAACTGAAGGAAGGAAGAGATAATTTCAGCAAGATTACATCGAGCCAGCGCAATACTCACGTGGTAGTGGCCGTACCGGAGGACGTCCAAAGAGTAGCAGCAGCACGCAACAAGAGTACGTTCAGACGACGAGCACAAAGACAACGACAACGATGAGCACAACACCAGAAACACTAGCGCCACCAGAAACACAAGCACCAACAACCACAACGCTTCCAGTGACAGCAGCCACACAGCTGCAAACGGCTGCAGTCGAGATAACGAACGATAAGGAAGTTGAGATCAACAGTGACAACAAGTCGATTGATGATAACAAGGTAGAGGAGGTTGATGAGGTGTATCGGGCGAATATCCTACGAACAACCCAAATGCTTGAGCTTACGACTCAGGTGAGTGCTTTTTAGCTGATAGGCATTTAGTGATAATGAACTTTTATCTGTTTGTTAAGCAGTTAAAACCTGTCATTTTCATAGTGTTCATTATTATCTATTATTCATTAGTATTATTGCTATTATTATTATTATGACTATTAAACCATTATTTGTATCATTTTTTATCAGCACATACTTTGAGCAGATTGCAAGCTTGGTTAATCAGGTGTGCAAGTTCGAGTCGGGTTCCAATTCCCGGCTGGGATTGCGATTTATCACTTCAGTCGTCATCTGACAACATCTATCTCATATTGTTTACCTGGCATTCCTTTAGTTTTCATACACCAATGCGGAAATGGAGCTAAAATTTTTGTAGTTTAGCAATTGGCATCATTTCATCAATTGACTCGCTAAAATAAGCAAATTCGTCAGTGTTGTTGTCCTTAGAAGTGGCGGCGTCAGTACATTCGTATTATTTTCATTGCTGACAACTTATATTACCATCGTGTAACGAAATTTTCTGGCGATCTAATAAATACATCTTTCGATCAAACAGAATTTCATTCATCGCTTCATGACTTTAAGTCATTCATTAATGTTTTTTATGCGAGACCGGTATCAGTCTGAAGAGTTAATCAAAAGCGGTTATTCTTAGAGTGTTGAACCGACGAGAAGTTCAAGTTCGGATACGCAATTTTCTGAAAATACGTTCGATATCACGGATAACAATGGTATTAATACGGAAGAAACAGTGGGTAAATCCGAATCAACGATGCAGGACGAGCAAATAGAATTGATGAGCGATGAGAGTTGCAGTAACACGGAGTTGAAAGCGATCATACGACAGGTGAATTTTGTAGGACAGGTGAAAGCACCATAATGCTAATTGCATTTCATCTTTTCTATTCGAAGATTGTTTTCTCCTTTCGTTTCTGCACAGTACATAGTTAAGACTTCATCAATTTTTGTCACTTTTTCAGAATTTTTCAAAATTTCGTCGCTTTTTGTCAATTTCAGAAGGCTTCATCGTCATTTTCAGAGAACCGATAAGTTCAGTAACAGATTTTCGTTACGAAATTTCAGAATATCGAGAATGATATACACGTATCGAAAAGACTCATTAAAACGGCAGCTGAGAAACGTTTCGGAGGCGATTTCGTCGTCGTCTGTGCGGATAACGATTTTTCATTTATTACGAACACCGAACTGTATTGTCAAGAGACACTTGGTGATATTAGTTGTTATGCGTATCAGGAAATAATATAATAGCTGATCTGATATTGTGTCAAGTTTTGTTACAGTCTCATTCAATTTGTAACTCTGTGCAATTTTGTCATTCACCATGATCTGATGTAAAATATTGACTTCAGGTCACCATTTTTAACTCAAATGATGAAGCTGATGAATTGAGCGTGAATTCGTTCACAACAAATCGTCTGTCTCTCATTTGTTCAGTTTCATTTTCATACAATCAAAGAAAGCAATAGTTACGCTTGAGTAATCGCATTTTATTTAGTGCGTATTCACATGAATATCGCTTTATTTAGTTTCTTACTTTTGCAAGGAGATGATGAAGATAGTATTGTTCGTCAATTCTATCAAATGTGGATTGTGTTCGAGACAGATGTCTAATTTCAACGAAGAATTAGCAAACATTCAAAGTGTAATACTTGTGGAAGTATTATACTTTGAATGCTTTGTTTATTGTTATGTTTATTGATTGTGCTTAATTAACCGGTTCTGTGTTACTTATTTATTAATTAGTAGTTAACAAACTCATTACGAGTTTATCTCACACAGTTGTCAGCATGATCTTGCATCGTTGTCCAATGCATTGATCTTGCATTGTTGTCCATTGTTGTCACAACATAATTCCTTCCTCAGTAGCATTTTATGTTGTTGCCAAATCATATTGTATTGTAGTAGGTGTATGACTCGAATTTGAATCGTTTAATTTATTATTTTGAATTCGAATAAATTTTGTTTTGAATTTACCCACAAATACAAATAAAAATATTCTTACAATTTAAAGCTGATTGAATAGTTTCATTTGCTCTTAGCTAAATATTCTTCAGTGATCCAAATTTTTCAATTATTCAATAAGCAACATTGAATCTTTTATTTTGCTGTCAACCTTGAAGATTTGCAACCAAAATTTTTTGTCTGTTAACCTTGAACGAATCAAACTCAATATAATGATCACCACCACGCATTCAACTCACTGAATTAATCAAGCCATGTTGGTTGTGAATTCAGCACACATGAAAATATTTTGATTCTGAATGATCTATCAGTGCAGATCTATTATTCTGCAGAATTGCTCAGTCAATTTATCAAAAAGATTCAAAAAGATTCGCAACGAAAGAAATTCATGTGAATGGATTTATTACGTTCAATTGCTTGCATCACATTCACAGATGAATAATATTCTAAGAATTAACCAACCTCGTTACGTATGTGCGAATTAGATTTCTCAATGAACATAACAATCTAAAGCAAAATTCATTGGAGGGTGTTTCAATCAAATCTAATTAGTTGATCAACGATACCGAAAAGGAATTGTTTTATAATTAACTGCATTGTTTACAAATGAATTAACCTTGAAAATGTGTTGATATCTGTGATTTAAAAAGATAACATTTCGAAGGTAATTCTTTCAAATGATCTCAGTTGAATGGCGTCGAAGTATGCAATTCATTCTAATGCCCTACATTCATATTCACTGTGCATTATTTTCGCATATAATCGATGAGGAAGAATTTTAGATTAACAACTACCAAACATTTAGTTCAATCAAGAATTTGGTACTCAGTATTTCTATTGAAATTTGGAAAAATTATTCAAGAATCTTATAATCTTATTATCAAGTGCTTCAGTAATGTGACATTTATAAAAATGCTCAAAGCATGCTTGGTAAGTGAGTTATCATAGTAACTAATTAATGTTTCTGTCTTTTCATGATCAGAAGAAAATCATACATTCCACGTTTTTACGTCAATTGTAAATGCAACGGAATGGACTGATTAATTGTTAACGAGATTTGAAAAAACTAAAGAAACATTTTCGAAGAGAGTACATTGAACCCAAATGACTACGCAAAATAGAACATCGTCATCATCACTAAGACGATAAAACGTACCAAAGAGGATGAGCACAAACCTCAATTAGGTCGATGTCACCACTTTAAACACGGCTCAACGCTCCTATTTGGGTCAAAGAAGTTTTATCGAGCAGAAAGAACCACATTAGTTTGTGTTGAATGAGTGGTGATTTTACGGTGTTGCATGACTCTCAGCTGTCACGACGAGTAGTTCATTTGATTTTCTAGGCTTCAGAAGTGCTTTGCGATTGCTTATTTCAACAACGTTTGCAATGTTCAGAAGCGAGCATTTTCATTTGTTTCTTCGATATAATACAATTTCAACTATTGTCACAGAGAATCCGTGGTTTTTTTTTTGGTCTGAACATATTTTATAGTTGATGAATTGTATCAAATTTGTGATAAATCACGAATGAATTGTCACTTCATTAATTTTCATTGATTCGACTGAATTCCCGATCAGTAAATCAACGTAATTGATAGGTTTGCTCGATCCAATGCAAAAACAGGAGCAATCGCCCGTTAAGCGGCGTTCACTGCGACCTGTCGCATTCGCTGCAGTTGCTTTTTCAACCATATCGGTGATATCATGCATCATAACGTTGCCGATCATATACAGTCACATACAGAATGTGCAGTCTTTCATGCAAAATGAAGTCGACTTTTGCAAGGTGTTTTATTTTGCACTTCTTGATAAATTCCACTGAAACATTCACAATGCTTCACGCAATAATTTTCTGAAGGTTTTCTCTAAATCAAATACTTTCAACTACTCGATGGAATTGTTTATTCGAATTTGTTTAGACACGTGCACGTGAGATGTGGAAGGAAATGGTGCAGTTGCAAGCAGTCGTTGATATACCCCCAAGCACGCCAAATTCAAGATTGAAACGTCAGTATTCGGCAGATCAGATTCACGGATCTGATGTGAATTCGAATCCAAGCAGTGGAGGAAGTTGTTGTCAGTGTCAAATTGGACCACCCGGACCACCGGGTCCACCGGGTAGAGATGGACGACCAGGGTAATGAAAACTGATTCAGTTTCGATTTGAAAGTAAAATTCAATCCGTTATGAAGCCACCTGGTGATTATGAAGCCGTATTTCAATGAACATGATAGCGAGTGTCTTAGGAGTGAGACTTGCTTGCGTTTGATTGAGTGAGAAATGCTTACACTTAGAAATTACTTGTCGAACAAAGAGGACTCAGTATTCTACTAAGCGATTTATATTCCAAAACACATTCAAACACATTTGAGTCACAGTTATATTGTGTTCAGTTTGGATGTGTAATCTCTGACTGCAATATGCTTTTCGACTGTCAATTTCTCAGTGGAAGTTTTAGTAATTGCACTGCTACAATTCACTTAAGATAATCTATTTTTTCATTCAGTAGCAAACTAATTATTAATAAATAGCTCCAATTAACAATTGTTTAGGGCACCTGGACGCCCAGGAAATCCTGGACCACCTGGCCGAGACGGAATACTCTTACCCGGACCACCACCGAAGCCACCCTGTCAGAAATGCCCTCCGGGACCTCCTGGACCCCCAGGACCTCCAGGACCAAAAGGACTCCCAGGTCCACAAGGAGATGCTGGATCACCAGGTCATCATTAAGATTATTGACAAACTGGTTGAGACATTATCAATGAAGTATTTCCGAACAGGTAAAGTATGCTCTTATGCTTACATTTTACAGGTCACGATGGATCGCCAGGAATACCAGGACCACCAGGGCCACAAGGCCCTCAAGGACCGCCCGGAATTCCCGGTGACAAAGGACCACCGGGCGATCCTGGTAAAGTTATCAACGGTGCACCACCAGGCCCTCCAGGACCACCAGGACCTCCTGGACCTCAAGGTGAGTTATCGGTTAAAAATGATTGATGTGGCTGTTCCTGAATTAAGGATGAATCATTTATTCAGTTGCTGACCTGGTTTTTCATTTGTGTTGATGAATTGTGACGACAAAACTTGTCTAATCATAGAACGCGAGGGGGATGAAATATTGCGGTGTCACGGCGATCGATAGTTTGATCCAATTTCGGATTTTTTTTGCCCACATTCTACCAACATTACACTAGAATACCGAAAATGAAGCTGTTGTTCGCGAAACTCTTTAACTGCCACTGTCAAAATTTGCTTAAAAAAAACACTACGATTTCAGGTCCACCTGGACCACCAGGAAGAGATGGCCAACCCGGCAAACCTGGACCTCAAGGTCCTGCAGGTGATCCAGGCGAGAAAGGTGCCGACGGTTTGCCTGGACCACCTGGTCCTCCAGGACCAAGGGGACCTCCTGGACAGCCGGGCTCATGTGACCATTGTCCACCGCCACGCACTGGTCCTGGATTCGTACGTCGTTGATCGATCACTAAAAAGATCAACATTGCTCTCTATCCGATTGCAGTGATTGCTACGCAAAACATTCGCGATTCGTTGCGGTGCCTAATAAATAATTTCTATTCGAACGCCTCATTACCAATTACATTCGAGCCGGAACATCAAACATTGCTGACAATGAGTTCAAATGTGATCACTTTACTCACCTAATGATCATATTCACAGAAAATGTCACTCAATGAAGGGAACTGCTTCTAACCATCATTATAACCATACATCATCTATGAAATTCGTTGTTGTTCGGTGCATTACCAGCTCAGTCAAAGCTTGAGGCATACTGGTGAATTTTAGTTCGCTTTGCTAAGAATACCTCCGGATTGAATATTAACTTGGCACATGAATATTCAACAATGCTAAGTTTAGTATGAAAGTTGAGTGTGCGTTTCGCTAGAAAAATCTTTTTTATCTGTCGTTATTATACAACATGTTAGTAGAGGATGTAAATTCGAAGCAATCAAGTACTCGCCATATTCAGTAAATCCGGAAGCTTAATTAATAACGCTCAGCAATATATTTGTAAACCATTTGTAAACCAAGTGATTCAGCCCGAAAGCTGAGTCGTATTTGGTGGTTTAGGAGTATGTCTGGGGCAAGAATAAAAAGTTCTGTAACTCAGATACGCCAACCAACACAAAATTCTAAATTCTTGTATGATGTTGCTATGGTGTACAAATGAGGAAAAACCAGAAGAATGTGGCTCATCGTCGAGAAGAGCACGAGCCTCAAAACTTTTCGACTGACTTGACATGGCTACAATAATTTGGAAGTTGATCTCGGCTGAATAAGTATTTCGACAGTTCAGCAGACATCTTGGTTGTTGATGGACCATAAAATTGATGATGATCACTGGAGTTGATCATGTAATCTGGAGGCTCTGCATTGAAAGACCATATGTATCATGCATTCTCGACTGTTACTCACATAATTATAAGTTTCCAGAAGGACGTATAGAATTGTATGTTGATATAACTGCACCACTGATTAACAAGATCAGTGGCATTCTACTCATGCTAAGCTGGACGGGTTTCCTCTCTTCTTGGCTAAAGTCAATATGAGAAGATAACGAGTACCTCAGCTCTTATTTACAAAATGACACGTTTTGTCTATCAGACAGAAATGGTGCCGAGCAATACAATGTTTTCAAATAGACAGTTCAAATACCAGCATTAAAATCCAGTTTATTTATGATTCACCATGGAGATTGCGTGAAGATTAGAATAACACTCAATCCTAAAAGATACGAATGATCAGCAGCAATACTCCAACCTCTTGAACTGCACTCATTATATCGTAATATAGCTTTTATCCATTGAAAATTTCCATTTCTTAAGCATTTCTTTTCTTCTTTCCTTGTTATTTAATCCAACTGATTTCATAAATCAGATATTTCCATCAAACTGTTACCAAGTCAGATAACTATAAAATGAGGACAAAATTTGGTTTGAGTCAAGGATCAGCCGTATTACAACACTGAAAGCAAGCTTTTAGATAAAGTTACATTCGCGACGCAATTAATTGGCTAAGAAATAATTTCTGTGATGTCTTTCACAAATAATTCGATTCAATCTCAAGAAAACTCCGATTATTACTCGATGATTTCTGTTACTATGACAAACAAAAGAGTGAAAGTTAATTGTAGAGTTGACACACAACTGAATAATGATCTGCGTTTCAGTCGCGATACTCATGCGTTATCTCATTTCCAGTGACTCGCATTTCAACACGTTTCCTGTTTTCAGCGTTAAACTCAAATAGAGGTTTCTAATGAACTTTTGAAATTGCACATCCCACGGGCGGAATCTAGAAAATTATGCATTCTCGCGAACATCATTCATAACAGTTGAAAGATTACTAGTTATGGCAATCATGGCTCTGAATGCAAAAATTTTGAGCGAGTGTATTGCATGAAAAGAACATCGAACATCACAATGTTTCGTTGCAATCGAATAAAAATCACCAATGCATATTACTAAGCTTATCACCATAGTAATTGAGCCATGTGCTTATAATATGAGTGAGTGCATTTTTTAATTGCATCTTTAATGAATGCGTTTAAATTAATTCAAATGCTTCACGCAATACTACAATAATTAATACGACCAGTGGTAATGCCTCATTCCTCGTCTAGTTAGCAGTTGTTAATTTGCCTCTTGTGATCAAGTGTGTTTGTTCAGAGATCAGCATTCAACTTGATTTTTTCAAAATGAAAATTACACTTGTTCCAAAACTTCAATTATTAATTATATCAATCATAATCATCGATGCAGAAATACTCAGGTATGTTCATATTCATTGTTGCACACTACAATACTCGACATTCACTATGAGTAATCATAATTTGCTCAATAGTAACGATATCAAGAGAAAGGTGAATATTAGGAACAGTCTCTAACCGGTGAAATGATCCGTTTGATTGATCAACGGTTGATACGAGCGCCTGTCTATTGCATATAGCACCTAATTTGAGTGCTATTGCCTGATTTTAACTTCTTATGAGAATATTTCGGTTTTATACCTCTTTTTGAATCAGTTTTGTTTTAATGAACAGCACCGTAATAGCATTTCTTCATCGCTCCTTATATTAATTATTGCACTGTTTTTTCGTATTGCATACTTCCAATGAACCATTTCCAAGGATATCTTCCAAAGATATCATTCTTCCATACTTCCGAGGATATCATTCATTGACAGTCCCATTTCAGAATTCGGCTCGTCAAAACTAATCGCAATTTGGGGATGAGATACCGTCGTTCTGAAGGATATAGCACCTTTGAAACATCGTATTCAACAAATGCACCACACACTAAAGTCAAGTCGAGTAAATTTCTCAGGAACGTACGGTATTATGGCGAAGTTAGTTTGGGAACACCCGATCAAAAGTTTCTGGTTTGTTTTCACCTAATTTTGGTCAAATTCCTTCATCTATTTATTGACTAGTTATAACTAACTATTAATCTAGTTATTATATACTATGTGGAATAAGCGATTTTCCGAATCAACGAACTTTCAGATGCTATTTGATACGAGCTCGTCAGATAGTTGGGTGACGTGCTCTGCATGCGGTAATGGTCAAAATTTCCTTGATTGTTCAGTACATCGATTTTTTCGTTGTGACAGTTCGGCGACGTGTTTTGCACCAAATGAAACGGAATTTCAGAAGGTTTATTCAAATGTAGAAATTAATGGTTATATGGTCGAGGATATCATTTGCGTACGTCATTAAATGCATTTTTAGTTGGTTTTGAGCGTTTGTTATTGGTGAACAGTTGAAATAAAAATGAAATTTGCTTTTTGGAATCGATTGAGATTTTTGAGAAGAGTTATTCTCGTCGCTGCCTTTAGATTTCCAAAGAGCAAAAATTTGAGATTGTTTTAGTTTGGGAACGATGCGCTAAGAAGATTCTGTACGAGTAGGAACCAACGATTCGGATGTGTCACCGAGGAACCATCTTTGCTAACGGTCAGTCCAGCACTCCTCTTCGAAATTCATTTCTGTTTTGAGTAATGATTATCAATTAATCCATAGATAAACTCAGAAGATAATTCCCCTCAATCAGAATTAGACCCATAACTGAGAACCTTCAGAATCCAGTTATGTATTAAACTCGTTTGTTGCAAGCAAAACTTAGAATGCAGATGTTTTAAAATAGTATACTCTCAATCCTCTAGTAATGTTTTGATTGATCATCACTAAGATCAAATTTATTCAGTAAGGTGGTATAAAGAAAACACATCGTTTAGTAGATATACCCATGTTCCAAAGGAATATAGGTATATCCACTAAACGGTGCACAAATAATCGACAACTCATCAACTTTTCTAAGGATCTGCTGAATCGGCTGCGTCCAGAACTGACCTGCTAGTGAGATAGTTTAAAAACGATATGTCTCATAGATCTCCTCTATTAAGGCACTGATTGATCAAAATTAAGATCAAATGCAACCAGTTGGGACGCGTAATGAAATCGCTAAGCTAGACGATAAAACTTTGAAAATCTAGTATATGTTTGAAAATATGTACAATTAGCCGATACTACATATACTTTTTTGATATTAAGCGATCTTCTGAATGCAGTTATGTAATGAACTCACGTGCTGCTTCGCAGACTTAAGATTACAGCTCGTTTTAGCATAGTACACTCCAAAGGATGTAATAATGCCTTGACTGAACAACACTATGATTAAATGTGTTGAGTGTGGTGGTATAGTGGAATCACTCAGTTGGATGATATACATCTGGAAGTATGGCTGAATCTTTGAAACTGTGTGTTATCAGTCGACAACTGTTTTACTTTTCTGAAGCAGTCGAATCGTCTGAATGTGATGCACACGTTGTAAGGAGCTGGTATTGCCGAGCAAGCATGAGAATAGAGCTTGTTTGGAAATGGTACTCTTGATATTTTTACACTACTGCCGATATCATGAAATCGCTCCCCTGAATGAAAGCGGTTCAAGTCAGATACACTCATAATCAGTAACATTCGAACTTAACGTCGAAATTGCAGTCTTTACCATATTTTGGTGTTATCGGATTGGGCTGGGATGCTGGCGAGTCAGAGAAAGCGACACCAACTCAACTCAAAATACCTACATTGCTACAATCGATCTTCTCGGCCTCATCGTGTCATGACCCGATTATCGCGTTTTGGTTGAATCGAACTGAACAACAACCTTCTGATGGTGAAATTGCTATGTGTGGAATCAACGATGCTTTGCATAAGGTTTGTCTCTTTTACACTCCCTTCGTAGAGCGGCCTTTTGTGGATGTGGTGAATTTCTTTATATATTCATTACATTTGATAATGAGTAAATGATGATTTCGAGCGTGGCAATGCAATATTCGTGCATAAAATTATCGCATGATTTGTCTAGGACAAGCGTAATTCTTCAAAAATGTCGATGAAATAAAATTGTATCTTAAGGGACCATTTCTTTGGTGTTCAATAGTTGAAAACCAAGTAAATTATTGGAGTCTAGCACTTGATTCAATGGCGGTCATTAGCTTAACGATCGCTCAGAAGGGTATCGCATCAATTGATACGTCTTCGCCATATATTTCTGGACCAATTGAAAACATCGATTTTGTTAGTTGATCCTGTGCTCTTGTTTTTCAGTCAGTTATCAGCTTGTCAAGCACATTCATTCTGAAAGAGAGATGTATGTGTTTTAAGGAATTTATTCGTTTTAAAATTATTTATTCGTTCTTTCATCAAAATAGTTAATGTCACCTAAACGTAAACAAGAAATACCGGATGATATCGAATCATTATCAGTTGTGATCATTGAATCACACAACATATTGGTATGATTGGAATTTCACAATGCCAAACAGAGTTGCACGTAAATAAAAGATTATTTAGCTATGTTGATGCCTGATATTTCAATTTTTTCGAGATGTTTGCAAAGAAATTTTTGAATCATCCGTTGTTTCACCTCATTATCAGACATGTTTACATAATGAAAATATGTTAATGGAAGTTATATTGCCTTTTAAGCGTAAATCGTTGTTTTGCGATTAGAAATGCTAATGGAAGCAATTCAGCGATTAGCATTATTTCAGCGAAGCAATGCTTTCATTGCATTCGCAAACGTTATTAATTCGTTTCGTGAGCTTTATTAACACCGTTTCATTGCATCATTTCTAGTTTATGAGTTAAGCAATAATTCTCGATCGCATAACTTAACCGCTTCCATCTTCCTCATGATTCTAATTTCAGTTGGCCACAATTTTGGGTGCACAAAACGTGAACGGTACATATGAGATAGACTGTGCTCAAGGTCTCTATATGCCTCCAATAACGTTTTATATCAACGCAACAGCTTTGAGTATAGCGTCTGATGAATACATTATCAAGGTATTATATGGATCTCATAAACTTTTATCATTCATTCTGCATTTATGATATATTCGACTGAGCACCTCTCCCTAGAAATCATTGGGCAGTATGAAAGAGTAGCCATGCACCAGTATGATCGACGAATCAAGAATCCAGATTAGACTTTCATAAAGATCAATGATTCGCTATACTGTTATCAGTGGCTGTGTGGAAAAAAAAGAAAGTGAGCACATGATATTGATGATAAAACATAAGCATAAGCTCATAATAAGCTGCAACTGCTGCTGAAATAAATAAATTGGTTAGTTGATCGAATAAACAACTTTAAATCTTCAGCAACCCCGACGTTGCATACTTGCTTTCGAAGCTATCAACACAAAAGAACCATCGTGGATTCTCGGATGGCCGTTCATCGGTCATTTTTATACAGCATTCGATTATCGCAATCGACGAATCGGTTTCTCACAAGCCGTGTGATGGATACGCTCGGCTCTTTTCACAACCTTTTGCCATTCAAACCAATAATTGTTATCGCAGGAATCATTCCGGTGACTGAGATTTAATTTGAGCATTCATTTGTGTACTCTTTGTTGTGGCATTGTGAAGTACCAAAATATTTTCTTCGAACTTCGCTAATTTTTTATGTGTTTATCAGTGTGCAAACGATTCTTCTCAGTATAGTGTAATACTTCTTATAATATTTGATTTAATGCATAATACTTGAATTGATGCATGTTTAAAGTTGTTTTGTAATGATCGAATGCAGTAATTCATCATGTTGTAATGCTTTCATCAATCACGAAAAGTAATTCTCTTAAAGTAAAGAAATTAAATCATATACTTAATTTATAGTGAATTGTTCTGACATCTTCAACACCAAAAAAGTCTCAAAATAAAAATAGCTGGATGAGTGAATGCTTGATATAATATAAAGAACATAAAGATTGTGAAAAGTCCCATAGTCCGGTTTACAAATCATTTTCTTGTTGATGTTCCAGTAACACGTTTAATGCTGATGTAATTTTGCCTTTGATTCATTCATTCACCCAGTTTTCACCATCGCCGAATGACAGCGCTGAAAAAATATCTCGTTAATAGCTGCTGCCGATCATTCATTCAGATGGCAGCACCTGGTACATTCCCATCATCGCTATGCGAGCGTTTTCACGTGAATTTGTTTACGTGTGTAAATGTGTGTATGTCATTGAGGGAATAAAACGAGACAACGAATTGTTATGATCGCGTATTCACATGTTTTCTTTGCTTATCGACAATCGAAAACAAGAATTCGAATAGCATTTTAAGTATAATCATATTTCATTCAAAATGAGCATTTCGCATCAAGTCAATAATTTTCAACTGAAAAGATGAGCAAAATCAAATTTGCTGTTTTGATAGGTTCGACAAATTGCTCTACAAACAAGCGATTACATGAAGGTTTCCAAGCGATTATTTCTGCGAAATATTTTTTTTGATTGCTGCTAAACAAACCCTAACTCATATCTAGTGGCTATTTACAAAACGGTAGTTGAAGTGGATAAAAAATTGAAAATTTTGTTTGAATGCAACTCAGACGATAGATTTTAACTCTCAGGAATCCCCATCAAAACATCATCAACAAGCGAAATTTTGACCCATCATGGCCTTAAATTCATTGCTATTTCCTGAAAATATTCATGAGTAATTAAAGAATACTGAAGAAAATGAATTCCTAAATTCTCGTTATCAATGGACATGACATTCAAATAATGCGGTGCTTGTTTGATAAGATAATTCAATGGTCACATGTCATGAAACTGTAACGTGCATTATGTTGGATTAATGTCATTCTGTTTTAAACTGCTGATGAAATATTTCACAATAAAACATTCTTCGCATTTTTTCAAACACATCGTTGCAATTGTGAATCATCAACATCAGACTGTTCTAATTATGTATTGCGATTGTTTCTGCACGGTTGTAAGAACATGGGAAAATAGAACAAATGATCAATGCCTAAGCAACTCTGCAAGGGTGTTTACACATCGTGCGAATCATTTGAATAGTTGTGTGTTCTTTGATTATTGAACGATCTTTGAGTTATCGCATTCGGATCAAGTGATCTTGAGCGAATGAGTGCTTTTCGACTGACAGATCGATACAGTAAGGGAGGGAATGAGAGAATAGTAATGGTCAATGCTATTTCAGTGTTGTAGAGCTCGAGAGAGGGCGAGAATTCGAGAATGGCATTATCTTTCATTGTTATGCACATGTTAGAATGATTGTGTGAAATACACCTGGTGACATAATTATTTTCGAGTTGTTTTGCTGCTACTCATTGTTTGCATGCAGCGATGAATATTTCAACAGTTGATAGCCATGAAGATCTGAAGAGCGATGAACGCTTGAAAGTATGATTTGGTTGAGCTTGAATTAGAATCACTCGATCGAGCTAATTATAACGACTAGTGTTTTTCGAGGAGTAACTTTTTGGTCGTGGGAGATAGGGTTCTCTGACAGAAAAGTCGAAGAATAAAATCGTCGAGGAATCCCGACGAACACCAGTTATGACAATTGCCGACAGTTATGAATGTTGTTGATTGATAAAATTCTGGGTGATATGATTATCACCTGCGTTTTGTATCAACATAATCGCGATGTTGAATCATGTTCATAAACAGGTGGATTCAAGTGATCGCTCATAAACTGAGTCATTTGTCTAGACGAATGAATGAAGTGATCTGATTACGTATTCCAAATCAATGAAAACAGATTTCATGGGCCACTTCGTTTGCGTCCTTTCAATCGTTTGTATGCCATTTTACATGTGTTTACGGAAACGGTAACACTGGTCCAACGAAACAAATCAGTATTCACATGAAAGTTTGAAGTGACGTCATTTTCATAGGTCATTTGAATGATGTCATTTCATAATGTGCACTGTTACATGTACGATTGTTTGGCAATGACATTCGCTGGTCACTCTTCTTCTAATCGATGACCCTCAAGCATTTGTTCATTTATTTATTCATTTACTGAGATCGGCCTCTCTCTCGAAAATGATTCATTTGTAATATAACAAAAATGCGTAGAGTATATAGCTCACGTCATATGACCGATGGGAATTTGCGACTGGATGGTCAAATGAATGACCGACCTCGTTGTTGGTTCGATTTGAATTTGGTTGTAAATGGGTTGTGATCGCTTGCAGAGAAGTGCCGTGAATGCATATAGAAAAGGGATAATGTGCCGTTTACAGCGAAGAACAAACATTTACAATTGGGATGCAGAGGATTAGACAAGAAAGCGTATAGTAAAGGGGAATAATATTTATGCGATTTATAAGAATCAAATGCGGCGTTGATCAGAATGACGTATATTGAGCGTTCTTTGATAAACCCCTCCCCATTCCTGGTGAACCCCCTCCCTCCGTACTGATCGCGTCTGCTTGAATATGAAATTCAGTAGTCGTAGTGCTTTTGGTGGAAACAGTTCAACGTGCTCTGATGCTCCCTCATCAGAATGCTTGTGTTATTGTGTTCGCTGTTTAAATCCCAAATGAATGGTACTTCTTATTGCGTTAATTGGTCGCCTTCATTCAGTACGTAATATTGTTCTCATTAAAATTTTTTGCTGATTCCGAATCTTCAAACGTTTTTAACGATATTCTATGCAGCATTGAAGTAATTTCGCAACTGTAGTGTTTGATTTCACACAGAACATATTCTTATCAAATAATACGCTTCATTACGTTCGGTTTGGTTAGTCAAGGTGTTTCTCACCTAGTAAATCCTTGCAAACTTGTTCTTTGCTTCCAATAGCTCACCCTGAAAACTGCTAGTGAAATGAGTAAATGATGGTTTGCCGAGCGATTTCGATTCATTTCACTACAGACCTATTCATGGAACAATAGTACTATTCATTTTTATTTGAGTGCCTTTAAAATAGAGTATGATTCTGTATGCTTCATCATTGAAACATCCTTCATTATGTGAAATCGTCTGTTTTCAACTCATGTGCCTCACTACAAATTGCCATTAGTTTTAACACATCTATGTGAATTGTTCGATAGTAAACAGTGAACGGGATAACACGTTCATAATGGATTCACGATGGCATCATTGACCACACCTAGTTGTTTACATGAACGATCGGTCGGTTTGAGCGGATAAACAAACCGGTATCGGAGGATATTAGATGAGGAGAAGCGTAGGGTAGTGAACGACGAGCTTGTCGTTGTCGTGAACACAAATAAGAAATTCTATCGAGCGAGGTCATCGCGTCGATAATTTGATCGCAGCATGCGATATTGACCAAATAGCATTTTAAGGTTTCGTAACGATAAGATCGCTTTTGCTTATTTCAATTGAGTAGTATTCGAAATGCTTCAATGAAAATCTCGCAATGTCATAATTTATTTCACCGTTTGATTGCAAAATCTCCGAACGATTTCATAGCAAAATGATAATAAATTCGAATATTTTCATATAATTCGAATGCATTTTGAAATGCTAAAATTCACACGCGTAAACATGGCGAATATTTTTGCATATGGAATGATTTCTGTGTTCAAGAGTGTGTTTGCATAGCAAACGATTTGAATAATCTAATTTCGTGTCTAATTTTAAGTTTTATTGAATCAATTAGTGCTCATAAACTGTGGTATGTTTGTTTGGAAACGGGACATTTTCAATCGACCGTGTTCGATACGCATGATGTTTTAACAGAATTTCCGTTAATTGATTGCGAGCGACGTGTGATCGACACTGAAACAATGGTCATCAATTTTTGCACTGAAAACAAAGGTTTGAAATTTTCAGACTAAGCGTGTGTGAGAACACTACAAATCAGCCATTCACTCAGAAGTGCTATGACTTTGAGCGACGAAATGAAAACGTTGAATCAGTCGAAATTGAACAATTTTGCGCTGACTCACAACCCGTCAAGTGCGTCGTTGATATCGCGAAGTTTGAGTTCGTGTAGTACCGAGGACTTCTTACCGACTTTTGAGTCTGAAGATGATGACTGGCGAAAATTCGGCTGGCTTCTCGAACTCAACAATATCAAATTGCCTTGTCTTGATGAGGACAGAAAGCTTTTGAAAGTTGACAATGTCGATAGACAAATGCAATCGTCGAACGATGAAAATTCACGGCCAACAAAACAGGGTGAGTTCATCGGAACAGCATTATTATTCAGAAAAAAATGATATCCGTATCTTTGTGAATATATTAATTCTAATGGATTTATATCACTTATATATTGATATCATCATCATCATTCAATAATGCCACATCTCATTCATACCATCCAACAAGCGAAAAAGCATTTCGTTGCTTCAAGAAACCACAATAAGAAATCAGTGTGACCCCGCAACTTGCAAACTGCTTAAGTTTATTGCCAAAATCGCACCGTATCTGAAAAATCCAATTTTTTGTGATATATGTATATCATACTCAAAATCTTGACTGTAATACGCCATAACAGGTCATCAGTGAAATATATATCCGTTGAAAGTACCACGTAGATCAAAAGCAGTCTAATAATTAATTAGATTAATGCGCGTACTGTCATCCTTTTCCAATTTGTACTTTTCTTACTGTAAACATCGCAATTGTTAAACGTTTGAAATGTTTCTATGTTCATTATACATGCATCACCCTTTCCTTCATACAGCTTTCAATTTGCTGTTGTCATTCCATTTGTTATGCTTCATTGCACTCAAAAATTTTAGATTATTCCGGATTGATTTATTCTTTCTTATGAACATTTACATCGATTCTTAAGAAGTGACACAGTCTTCTTATAGTTGTAAAATTATTGTTGTTGAATGAGATGGAATCTATTTAATGATCTTCAGTCAGTGACGAGATAACTGCACTGAGAAATGAAGCAGTAAACAAAGATGAGGGATGCGTTGATCCAAGTGAATTTTGTTGGCATCGATGTGAAACAACATCGCAACGCACCAATTTAACACATCATCGTGGTGGTCATGACCATTCAGAAGTATGTCATTAATCGAAAACTACTGCTTTCTTTGGGGTTTGCATGTGGTCGTTCACATTCTGTATATCGGAATGAGCAATTCCATTTAATTGCTGAACAATTTTGAAGCTCTCACAAGCGATTCACTACCTCAACTTAGTAGCGATTCATGCTTTATCATCGGAATGAGCGTTCTTGATTACCACTGCGTTTGTTTGTGTTTGTTGAAATATAAGAGAGATATTCATTCAGCTTTGGAATCAAATTTTAAAATCGATCTAACAAGTTGATCTAAAATATCGTTGTTATTTCAACTTCTCAGTGAGACAGACTATAGACCGTAGACCAACGAGATTGAGCCTTTTCGTTCCACATTGGTAACGCAGTCATGATTTTCAGATAGACCGTAGTATTACGCCTCGTTCGGCTGACTTGCCAACGCCATGTTCGTACAGTAACGATGCTATCGTATCAGCACTGTCTGTCGGCGGCGATACAGTAGAGTATCGTGATGATGAACAATCGAACCATTCGATTGTTGAGATGAAAAATAACACTGATGAGGAAACTGAAAAACGAAATGAGGAAGAACCAGTTGCAAGGAGAACTCGCTTCTCATCTATAAAATCTGACTACTCGTCGTTACCATCGCCGTCCAATTTGGTTCCCAATCGCAAAATAATTTTCACAGTCGGCGATTTCAACGACAAATCGACGGATAATTTCGATTCATCTGTAAATTTTACACTCAAATCTCTTAATTCACAATATTCTCATTGATTCATTTCATTTGCGTTGTTTGTTTAAAATACTGAAATCGAACTCGAAAAAGCTAAAAGAATCTATTCGAATCATGCTATTAAAAGACATTCAAATGATTCTAGTGATATTTCTTCTCGCTCACGATTCAGATGCGTTGAGAATTGTTGATTATTTGTAGGTGTTTGCTTTTAATGGTTGAATTCTGCGCAACAATAGCGAAATTCAACTGAAATTCGTCCTATCACTGAAAATGCATAAGATGATTAGTGTGGTAGATTGTATAAGATTTCCACTTTATCGCTTTACAGCCGCTTAACTCATGTCGATCGGATTCCGATGGTCGTTCATGTGAGCACGTTGCTGAAATAGAACAGCCACAGTCGAGAGTTTCTTCGAGAACGATCAGTGTACAGTGCGATTTGGATGAAGAGATGGAATCAGAGTGCGGAACAGATTCCGAGAGTGAACCCATTGCGAAACGTACCCGTCACTCACTGCCGTCGATCAGTTTGAGTGATCACCAAATAACAGTTGATAACTGGCTATCGCTCGTCGACGAACCACTGGATATCGATGATACACCACCGACCAGATCAAAATCCAAAAGTGCGACGAAGAGCAAGAAGAGGAAATACAATAAGGTACCGATATAGCAACATTTTGACGTATTCTTTCCAATGAATAAATCGTTTGATGACTGCTAGTGTTTATCAACCTCGACGTTATACTATTAATGATTATTAGATCATTGTTTTTGCAAATATTAATCCGAAAAACACTTTATTGTGTCGTTATCGTTAATTTTATTGCAGAGACTATATTGTGTCTGTCAGAAACCATACGATCGCAGACAGTTTTATGTAGGATGTGACGGCTGTAATGACTGGTTCCATCCGGCATGTATTGGAATCACAGAAATGTATGTTTCATTTTTTTGACCACATTGATGTTTCGCTAATTAATCGTTCAGAAGCAACTTATAAACTCATTGAATCCGAAAAAAACCCCAAATGTGCAAAGCATCTGCTTTCTCGTTAGGAGTTCAAACTGACCGTTTTTCAGGGATGCGATCCGGGCAGATGAATACTTTTGTCCGAAATGTAAACGACTGAAAGAAAGCGACGAGAAAATATGAAAGATCCAAAACGAATCATCAATGGAAGGATGAATTCTTAGCGAAAAGCTTATCGTAAGTTGTTCAAATCATTCGTAAAGATTATTTATTACTTTCTGAAATATTCAAATGGGTCGTGAACTTCATAACGTTGATATTATTGGAGAAACTACGCGTATACATGGAAGAACTATATAAGAATTGTATAAGAATTATTCATTCTATTTGCCGTTTTCCATGGAACCTGAAATACTTAATAAGAGCCGAAGCTCACAGTCAGAGGATGATATGAAAATGTTAAAGAATATATTTGGATTCACTAGCAGTACGCAGAGAATGTGTTTGTATATTCCAAGTTCAACTGAAGTTGAATTATGAAATGGATTGACGAATTCTTCAATTAAACTCAAATTACAGGTATCGAGGAGTAGTGCAGCGTGGCTTGGTACTACTACAACATACAGATCGTTTGTCATTAAACCGATTGTAATCATCAGCAACAAAATTATCTGTCAGATATTTCTATTCTATTCCATCTGTCAGATGAAAAATATCTTCAATTGCAACTGATATTTGGTTATTTATTGAGAACGATGACGAATCAAGTGGACGATTCAGTCAGCACAATTCAGCAATTGAACGATACGATTTCTGATTGTTATTTGAATTAATAATCTCCGTAATTATTAATTTACGGATTAATCCGTCTGGTTTTCCTCATCATTCAACGGTCTCAGAGCAGTTTTTATCTATCTCATTTATTTATTTATTTGTATTTCATTCTCTCAAATGTTATTGTTGAAAACAATTTCGACTACTGTTGGCAGAACTGGTCTATCTGGTGTTTTTTTTTTCTTACTTAGAGAATTCTATCGGTGGTTATTTAAGGAATTTCAATTAAAAATTTCGGATAAGTTTCAACGAAAGGAATGCAAAGGTGCGATTTTGAGAATCAATCTTGTCAGCAGTAATCAAAAATGATTGTGCCTATTTATATATTATTAAAATTGCACATATTACGTATTTTATTGTGAAAACTTTCTCGTCGTTAATTAACTCATTGATGAGATTAATGTAATCTAAACGCAAATACTTTTTAAGTGATTCCAAGAAGATTTAAGTAAAATTTTGTGGTAATTAAGTGTAATAATGACGTTAAAATTGATAGAGTGTTACTGTTAATAATTGTTTTCAATGTGTCCAATTGTCAATGTAACAATAATGTAAATAATCGAATTCTTTACTTTCTTCATTGTTTGCTTAGATTTCATCCCAATAGCGCTAAAATCCAAATTTGAGCGCAAACATGAATTCGCTATGTACATTTAACTGAATTTGCTTCATTTCGTTTCTGAGAACTGGACGTTGGATCACTGCCTTTATACATATATATCATTGTTATGTATAGTTATACATTGTAATAATCTATTGTTGTTTCAAATAAACTATAAACCATCATAAACTATAAATATAACACTATATTTAGTGATGGTATCTTCATTTCGATAGTAATACGATCGACCTGACTTTTCAACATTCCGACAACCGGAATTCCGACCGACTACCAGAATTGTTCGGTCGAAATTCCAACCGAAATTTACCGGATTCTTCCGATCGACCATCGGTCGAATGCCATCGCTATTATAAAATCATACATCTTCCAACATTGCCTCCACTCTTAAGCAGAACTGACAATGAGATTCGAGATCGTGTTTGAGGTGATTTTCGGTTGGAACCGAATGAATTTAGGATTGATTTATGCATAACTTATGATTTAAAGGGACGGAATGATGATAACAATAATGAATACGGCAAGTCGTTCACGTCGTACTCACTCTGAATGTGATAGCTTGAACACAGTTGAAATGGACTGCCATATAAATATCCATAAAACAAATCTCTTAGATCAGAAAACCTTGAGCAGGTACTTGAGCAATATACTGGCACCGCGGTTTCAATGCATAACTCGTATCATCAGGACACGTTTAACGAGTTACTTTTCTGTTGTTCTTCAGTGAAATCTCTTACAAAATCATCTCTTCCCGATTCAAATTCTTTGAATTCATCAGTTTTACTCAAATTGATCAGTCCGTTCGGTAGATATATCCATTTGCTTAAACGAACAAACAAAAATGAAAATGCAAATTAAGTGAAGATGCGCATAATAAGTTACTGACTGCGATCAACTGCGCAAAGATGTCGGAAAGATATTCATCAATCATCAAATTATTTCAAACTATGGATTATTTTTTGAAATCATCCAAATTAAAATACTATTTTGAAGTAGAACAGAAAAAAAGAATCTGCTGATCGCATAGATCCGATTCAAGGCCAAAAATTGTAAATCAAACTTATTTAACAAATACCTTCGAATAAATTCAATGAAATAGCAAACTTTCTTACGTTGATAGCGCGTGATGTTCATCAACCAAATTTTTCACACGTTGCATTTGATCAACAGCCAATGACTGATTGTACTGCTTGAATAATGAATAAATTCTCAGCGCTACGGTACCAAGTCTCTGTGATTCTAAACAATAATATTTATGCTTATTTAGTAACGCACGTAAAAACGAAAACTATTTTTAAAAAATACATAATCTCGCACATACCACATGCTTTCATACATTCCGAGTGAAGTGTCTCGCAATCTGATCTCTTTGAGAAATTAACATATTGCAAACACAACTTCGAGAAATTCACATTAAATTCACTGTCTGGCTGAAAACAAAAAATTAACTTCACCTATCATTTTATAGTAAAATATTAATATCGAATAAAGTATTAAAAAATATTAATAGTAAAATGTTAAAAATAAGTATTATCAATAAAATATGAATATTAATATATTAATGATAACATCGAATAAACGCAATCAGATAATACTGATAATACCAAAAAGAGAAATGAAAAAGATAAAAACGATATTAAGCGAGTAAACCTTTCGAAAATTAAGAGCATTGATCAAACGAAGTGCAGCAATTGCTTCGATCGACGTTATACCCGCCTGAATTTATATTTATATTCTTAAACGGCACAATATTCTCCATCTTCTATCTTTCAAATAATATTTTTTGCTAATGCAATGGATTCAAATAATACGCATCGCTATAATTTCACTAAGATGCCTCAGATACGCACAACTAACCTTAAAAATTTCCTCAGCCTCATCTAACATTCCCAACGAGACCAATGTCGCCGCGTGCACAGCATTCACCCTCGATTCCAGCATGAACGTTTTCGCTTTATGTAAGACTAAAACAATTTATTGACTGACCACTAACAACTCTACAATAGTCGTTTATCGCTAATGTTCCAAAATATTTCATGAAATGTGAAAAAATTTTTCGAATGAATCAGAACAATGCTTTTTAAGTCCACTTTTTACGTATGACTGATGAATCGCCTCAATTATTTTACAATACGATTCATAAAACTTCTCGAAAATCTCCATACCAAATTGGACTCCATTGAGATTATTGCCACGATAAGCATATTTCAATAAGCGTACAATTCCATTGGAGCAATCCAACGACGATTGAAACTTCATCCACGTATTAACTGCTTCATTCCAATTCATTCTTTAAATTAAACACGAATCAAGCCGTTTCCAACTTTACATTATCAATTCTGATTTCAAAACCGACACCAACAACACCGAATATATCAAATCGATCACAAACCAAACCATGTACATAAGTGAGCACTAGTTTCTCGCTCAGTAACAATGACGAAAAAAATTCATAACTGATTTTACAGAAAACACTGACATTCAACGTTATCTGTCCTTTCTTCTTTTGAACACACACTCCAGGACTTTTATTTCCAAGACTATCCGAAACTCATTAGTTTGAACTTAAGAGAACGATTGGAGATGGATTGAAGGAAATGTGTTACATGTGATAACGAATAGCACCTATATGAAAATATAGTTTTAGCAACGCCAATGAAATACAACAATACCTAATTAGAACAACGCGAACAAATTGATCCGATATTGTTTCTTCGCGTTGTAAATCGAACAGATCCAATTTGATGATCGTCCTCAACAAATCCATACTTTGCGTTATCGTTTCAATTTGAAGTTTCGGTATTTCCAAACACGCCGCGAATAAACTCTGTATTGCCACTATCGAGTGATAGAAATTCTCTTTTTGGAATATCGCTGAAACTGTTATGTTGTATGAGCGCCTATTGTGTTTGCATCATTGCAACGCTTATTGTTTCCATCAATACCGCACAACACTAAATTCCGTAACGAATGCAATTCTTGACGAACCGTCGGGAAACAATCGTCGCACATCGTACGCGAATTCAATTGACGAATTTATGTCGGAATGATCGGCGACGTGCCTTCGTAATATTTGCAATACATGATAATTCTTCAAACATGCTTTATTTTGACTAGATGAAGACGACCTCAAAATCAAATACACATATTAACACTTCACAGTGAATGGCTGAACAATGTTAGCAGCAGCATAACGATTTGATCTGATGTAAATGGACCAATTAACAAATAAATGAAAACGCCAAAAAATACACAAACACCCAAAAATAATCCACATCAATGATAATGACTATTCTATCGAAATAAATCCGAAAAATATGAACAAATGTTAACATTAATATCGGATAACAAAAATCCAACTTACAACATATGAAGAAAACTCATTAAAGATGTCCAATCTTGATTATGCAAATAAATTTCCAATAAACGCGGAACATACTGCTCATAGTCAAATTCTTCCGGAAAGCCATAGAGCTTCAAAAATAAATGCACCTTTTCTGCGTCCTGAAACTTTTCAGTAATATGGCTATGCTCACATCACAACAAACACCCACTTTAAATATCAAATTCCAAAAAAAGAAGTCCACAGATTCAACGAATTACCTCTTTATTAATGAAACTGATGAACTTTTGCAATGACATATCGCCATCATAATACGATGTGGATGAGGAGTTTTTCGGAGCGAACAGCGTGTCATACTGTGATTTCAGCCAACTAAAAATTTATTCAATCACTCATATGAAGTAATAAATCCGAAAATTGGCATTGCAGTCCTGATAAACAATTCAAAAGTACATTACAGTTACTCACGTATACCACTCGAACAAGTTGCAACTTCTATAATGATATTTGAGACATTCCTTCATTCAAACAGCTATGATCAACTCGAACCGCTTACTTTTGCATTGCAACTTCATTCGCTGCTATATAATAACCACTATCTGAGGTTCGTTTAAGTTTCCACCAATTCATAATACACTTCCAGGTGACTTCAGGCGCTATTGAATAGCTTTTCAGCACTTTTGACATACGATCGAATGTGGCGTTCTCCGAGAGTGCTTTCGATGAATGAAATTCTTAAAATAAAACTTTCCCTCAACATTTGTGAGTTTCATTTATTGAACAATCGAATTGCAACATTTGAAGAAAGAAATTCCGCTTGAAGTTACTCGCTCAACGACTGTTCGCTAACTAATTTGATACACAATAATCGAAATTTTGAAACAAATGGATGAGATACAAATACTTCACACCAGCCGAATAGGCCACATATTCATTGATTCGAAAATCCTTCTGAAAACACGACCTCAATTCACCGTTCGCAAAAAAAGTTTGAAAGAGAACGCACCGAACATCGGATTCAGCAGCAATCTGGAGAGCATCCGAATATCCAATTCGTATATATCCTTATAACCAATTGAAGCACAACGAAAAAATATTTTCAAACGTTCTTGTAAGGATTCACAACTGCAACAAAAATGCTAATTTCTTTTGTTGAATACTTATTTGTTCACTTATTTGATGAATTCGAAGCCTTTACGAAACAAAAACTAATGCAATGAAATATAAATAGATAAAAACCAAGTTGAAAGCGAAAAAATAAACGAAACAAATTAAAAGTACTAAAATCAGCAAAACAAATTAAATAAGTTAACGATTAAGAACGAAATGAAAGGTGGTAAAATCAACGAACCAAGCCAAAAGTGGTAAAATAAGATGGATTCTCTCTCGTGACTCATCAACCATATTGATCAATTCGTTGAAATAATCGAATTTCGCTTCAGCATTCATATGACGACACGTCAATATCGAATAAAGTAACGTATCCGCGAAACGAACACTGCAATTAACTCATTCTTCAAACTTCTTCATTCAAACAATGTACGTCAACACACCACAAATCCACACCTGTGCCCAAGTCCAGTGGTTATTCGATTGGCGATCCTTTTCATTTCATCCGCAGATGCCTTATTTACGACCATTTGGTTACCGAAACGCGTCATTAACTGCTTCAAAAATACTGAAATGAATTAATTTGCTATTCACCGTTTCGACAATCGTTTCAATTAAGAAAATATCGCTACAAACGAACCACTCGATGTTGATATTAAAATATTCAATACTTTCACTAATCATGCCATTATTATTATTATTGTTATTATTATTCTTATTATTTTATTATTATTATTACTTTTTTATTATTAATTACTGTTATTACTATTGCTATTGTAATCATCAGTAAACTGCTGAAAACAAGTGCAGAATGGAAGCGAGTGCCCATTGTATAACAAATTAAGCATACAAATATTCTCACGATCGTACTTGTTCTTTGCTGATTCTCCAAGCAGTCACGCAAACGTTTCACTTCTTCGATCAGTAACGCAGCACAATAGTAATTGCCGTGCGCAATGTGCCTTTCAGTCTCGCGATACAAATATTTAAAGAATCCTCTACGACGACTCGTATGTTCTAACATCTAAAATCGCTCAAAATATACTTTCATTTCCCACTGATTCAGAAGTGTCACCAACAGTAAATGAATGAAACGACACCAGTTCAAAACATCCATATCGTTCTTATGCCTAATAACGCAATTCACTTTCATCACATAAAATGAGCAATGCAAAATGATGCATCGAATTTTAAAAAATGACAAATGAAAAAAGATACCTGTGTGGAAATATTTTCATGACACATATTTCTACCACTCGAGCATCCTTTTCCTAGAATCCAAATCGTTTCGAAGACAGTTTCATATGGAACATTAAGTGTATATCGTTTCTTCGTGGTTGTTTCGTCGGGTTGTGATACAATCGCGGAACGTAACACCTGAAACATTCAGTTAAAAGGCTTCAAAAACTCACTCAATTTCATTTCTTCTCATTAGATTATCCTACATAAAATCTCAAAAACAAATGAATAAACAATAACTTTCGCTAACTGATCAAGATCTTGGCGAACTGCAACCGCTTTGATATAGGCTGAATGAAACTGTGGTATCACCTCTTGATCGTGATACTTTTTGAGTGATTGCTGCAAGTGAACACCTTTAAGACATTCTTTGAAATAAAACCAATAAATTACGACAGGCAAATTTGACTCGCTTGTTATGAATAATTGTAATTGTAAATTGTAAATCATTGTAATATTCTAATTGTGCACACATTCCTTTTCATACAAATGAAACAGAAAATATAATTTCTATGAAAATTACCCAACGAAGAGAAAAACTAACACTGAAAAGTGAATCAGCCTTAGTGTAATTCCCTTGCATCGCAAAGCAATATATCAATGCGGCATTAACGAATGCATCGATTTTCTTACCACGTTTACACATCTCGTAAACCATTCTTCTGAAATTTCAAATATCAACCAAAATTGACTTTTGGAAACAAATTCCACTGGAATTCTGTAATACATCAAATCTGAACGAAGAAATACAATCGAATTACCCAATCAATCTTTCGCTAATCAATCATGTCGTATCAAAAACGTTTAAAATTATGTTAACAAAATACTTTCTCATTGAATAACGATAGCAAAAAGCTCACTTAATAGCTTCAATATCACCGTCATACGAAAGTCGCGTTATCAACGCATTGAAAGTCTTTTCATTTGGCTGTAACTTCAGTTGATCTTCTGCCTCATTCAACACTTCAAAGGCATCGAATTTGTGTTCGTTTTCGTTGAAAACCGTAAGGCGATTATTGAACGAATTTATATCGATGGCAAATTCTGAAAAAATTCCATTTGCTTGGCTATCTCTCTTTGTATTAACTCGTTGATCATTATTAATATCACAAATAGTAAAGAATCATCAAATTATAGAGTTTGTATTAAAGATTTATAGTGTAGCAATACGGATGTATGAGATGTCTGCGTGCTATAGGAATAACTAGAAGTTGAATGAATGAATCGAGTAACCATTTTGTCGTATTAACGTCCACAATCGATCCGAAATGATCATTCGTTTTTCAATAGTGACATTTGACATAACACTACCACACATACTTATCAATATTGGTATATACCTAGATGCAGAACGCCGCAACATTGAGATCATCTCCTCTGAAGATTCATTTGTATTTCGTTTAAACGAATTCAGATCTGCCCGAAATTATGGAACAACTCTTTTATAGAACCTTTATGGTTATCATGGAAAAAAATTACAGTCTATGATTTGACGGATGCATACATATAATTGAGGGTAATTTAATGAGTGCTATTCAGCTAATCATTTGATCTGTATAAATTTGTAAATGTTTTGATAAATTCACAAAACTTTCTCATGCATTCTGCATTCACTCATATCAGTTCGTCATTGACCAATGGTATTTGCAATAATAAACAAATAAAAACTGAAATGTACCATCGTTATTTTCGATTTTTGAAATGATACCATCAAGGAACGTCTCACTATTGATACGAAAATTACGCACCATTTGCTGATTTAGCCTTGTCATGATTAACTCAGGATTTGAAATCGGTTCCGCCTTAAGCAAACAACGGAATGACTTAAGATTTATTGTTTCAAAACAACGTTTTGAAGAGTAACGATTATCATTTGGATAGATTTATTGTGAGACATTCGAACGGCCCATTAAATGCGAGTAAAGATAATCCAGAGAATGAGTTCGTTTCCGGTAAATCAGATACAAATTTTGTTTCTATTGTTTTTCACTCATCAATTGAACACCCAAAAACCGTTATTATTACGGTTATTACTTCAAAATTTTTATCATTAACAAAAAAGAAACTACCTTCTGATTTTGCGGCTGTACACCAATGAAATCGCCTCTTTGTAAAATTTGATTACCATGATTTTGTGTGACCAATTCGCGTCTAACTGCAGTAATGCTCCTTGCAGTTTCTTGAACTGATTTCGTCGACAACAACTTCGAAGCAGTCGTGAGCAAACATTTTGCATTATTCAACGTCTTCCTACTGCACTGCATCTTTAATTAACGTGCTTTCTTCGGTCGGCAGTAGATTCAGTGAAAATATTTGATAAGATTAAATTGTACTCCACGATGGTTCGATTCATTCGACTCGATACAAACCAAACGTGTAACGAGAAGTGATCATGCCTGAACGATGATTCCAATGATTATACCGCTTAGCATGCCATCTTTCTGCAGTAACTCATGCAAATAAGCACTCCAATGAAGATGTAAACGGAGGATAACACTTCAGTACTTTGCTAAGTAACACTTCAGTAGAAAATTGAGGAGGAAACGCCTTAAAATTAAAATTAAAGTGAAAGTGAAATGTGAGAGTATTTTGTTTGTGTTTTGATATTAATTATATATTAAATAAATGAATTTATCTTATCTGATGTATTCACGTACACCGCAGAAATTTAACTGAGCACTTAGTTATAGTTATATGCATTGCTATAGTTTTATAGTTATAGTTATATACTTATATTTGTGCTTTACAGTTATGTAGTTATAGCTCAAAAAGCGAACCGAAGTGAAGTTTGTGTGACCGACTAAAAGCTTGCCAACTGTTGGGCTTGCAATTGTCGCTAGTGGATCTGTCGTAGGATAGCAAATGAAAATCACTAGATAGCGGGTTAATTGGTTCTTTTTTAATTGTTCTTGAATTACTTTTAATTAGATGGGTCACCTCATAATGCTCTGTTGGTCAAGTATATCTAGATAGATCAACTATTCTAGAAAAAGTAATATATACTCTGCAAGTCACAGCAGAACTGGTCTCTAACATAATCAATCAGCCGTAAGCGCGGTTCTCGTCTTTTTCTAGTCTCCATTGATGTGTATTTGCTCAGATATTTCCTCACCGAATGTATCGCTATTCTAATAATATGCGGATTCTGGTTGATGACCCTCACCACATCATTGCCCTTCTTACCATTCATGTTGGCAAATTTGTCGTTAACGGATGCTGATCTTGATTGTTCTGAACTGTATCATGAGCTGGCGAAAATAGATCCAATTCCATTCAGCCGAAATTTTTCGAATTCATTCGATAGAACTGAATTTTGGAATTGTGCAAATAGGTTCTGTCAGATTTCGACCGAACAAAACTTTCATTCAGTTACCATCAGCCGTTCAGAGGCAGTCTAATGTAAGATCCGCTGACGACTGTTAATATAATTTTGCAAACAATCAATTGAATAAATTAAGAGAGGCTATCGGGCAGTGGACGTGACGTTGCGTTGTCTCGTCCTCAACAGCGAGTGAAACTCGAGCCATCTTCCACATGGAGATGGACGATGAATCAACTCTCAAGGATATGAATACAACAGACCTTCCCGGATCATCTCGTCACGAAGTATGCAGAGTGATTCATTGTATTCATTCTCATTAATCTGCTGTTCCAAGCCTGACATGAGCAAGAATCATGTTATGTTTAACGCTAGAAAAGTGCCAGTGATATTCGAATTATCATAAACATCCCGTCTAATTCTTAAGAATTGCTCCTTGAATAATCTTATAAAAGCATAACATCCAAAATTCTTCCACATTCCAGCTCCTCTCAAGTCGGCGCAGATCTGCATCAGTTGTTTGTGAGCGGAGTGGTGAAGAAATAATGAAATGTGTATGTTCTTATTACCCTACTGGCACTTTTATCGTTGCTGTAGAATGAGCTTTCAATTTCAGCCTGACATTAGATTTGAGCTTCCAATTTGGCTGAAATTTGTTCGATTTCGAACTGGATATTTGGTTGGGACTTTCTTGTGTTGAACAGTGCGGAAACCGAGCGAATTTGCTTTCGGTGATAGGCTAAGAATCACCCAAAAATAAATTCTGCGACCAGTTTCAGTAAGTGAATAATTTTGCTGTTACAGTTCCAACAACAAAAACGTAAATCGTCAACGTACACCGAAACAATCAAAGAGAAGAAACCAGCTCTTATGTAAGTGTAAACTCTGTCCTCTTTAATTTAATTTTCCAATTTTTAAGAAATGTTATCCGAACTGATTCAGATGCGAAACTGTATAGGTAAAGTTTATTTGTTGAGTCGGGCATCAGTTCGATGATATGAAGTGCGATGAAATTAAGGGAATAGTAAACGTGACTGAGTATTGAATTAGAAATTTGATACTCACCAATCGCGATATTGCTCGGTATGTGCATAACTTAAAATGCCATTCGATATGGTACATCTTTAAATTCAAAATAAAACTGACACCAACTGACGAAGAAATGAGAAAAGTTTCCGTCGTGATTGACTGACGTATTTTATTTTGAATGCCTTTGGTTTGTTATAAGTCTGTCATTCGGATTGTTGTGTTCATTGAGAGGCTGAAAGGGTAGACGTCTATGTCGTGCGCGTGCATCGTTTTTATGAAAGATTTTAGCTAATTGAATTTTGTTTTCAACTCGGAGTGCAAACTTAATATAGTGCGCTAAAGCAGCAGCAGTCACGTTATTGATTCGCACCAGTTATGTGCTTGCTTAAGTTTACGTCAGACATTCACCAGACACTATAATAGATATTTCGAGTTTACTGTTTTATTTCATTTCATTTCATTGAGTAACACCTTTCACAGTAGTGTTGATGAAGGTAAATCTGAATAATGTTAATATTTGAATGGCTCATCAACGATGGATTTGCATGAATTATGCATAATTTAATGTTGTCTCGTGGCATTATTTGTCATTTATGCACATTCGTCGTTGTTGGTCAGGTGTTTGAAATTGAATTGTTGAATGTAACTTTCTATTTTTTACATTGTTTTCATAATGCATCGTTCTCGGAATAACATGACGATGCGTTTGGTCGATAACTTTTTAGGAAATGATATTCCGTATTTGATTTGAATTTTGCAACGAAAGTCTCGATTTTGTAAGAAATTTATTCAGTAGTTTAAGCCTAGAACTGGTGCCCAACTAAGAGCAGACTACTGTTTGAGCGTGGAGTTAGATCTACACGTAAAATTCATGAGTTTAAATTAAAAATTGGCATTGTGGTCAGTATGAATGTTGTGGTTGATCGCATAAAGCGTAGTGATCAAATTTGCAGAGGTCGTCCATCGATGAATCATCAGTCACAGTTAGCTGCTGATATTCACTCGCAATCGTCATCCAGTCATATCCGCGACAATAATAATTCCCAGAATCAAATCAAACCACTTCCCGAATGTGAAGGTCTATTACGTCGATTAAACAATGCCAACTGCGGGTGTGTAATTCATATTTGATTGTTCATTTGCTCTACTGCATTGCGTATTTAAGTTGCCTTTAAACGAAAATCATTTGGAATTAACCCATCACCCATATATGCCTCCTCTGTATCATCAAACAAATTTTATTCGTCACTTTTCGACATCTGTCTTTGCATACAGCCAAATGATCTGAGTGCACCACTCAGCAGTGCATCTTCATGGATCTTATATCGATTAATAATGCAGCGCTTGTACAGATGTAGGACTGCTTTCAATTTTGTATTCATAACTACTATTGTTTCTGTCAGCTTTGTAATTTGGATCTTTATAATGCGTTCATTCTTTATCCATGGTTTGTAGCAGTTCAAATATTTGGTGATAAATTATCAGCAGTAAAAGGTAAAGTGGTCATTTGACTAAATTTGTGTTTCAATTGCAGGTCATCAATAGGTAATGTGGACTATTTACCGCATATGGTTGATAATGGCTGTAGTGGTGATGAATATACACATATTGATAGTAATGCTAAAGAGACTTATCGTATCGATTCACCGATATCACCGGAAGAGGACGAAGCGATTGAAGATGAACGGGTTAGAGAGAAGAATTTTGAGGTGATTAGTAGGCAGGAAGGAGTGATTGATGACGAGCAACTTGTTGACGATACGGGTGATGGTGTCTGTAGATACGACGAAGACGTCATCAAATGGGTCGATATTTTTAAGGTATTTTCTGATGGTTCATTTGAGTTACTGTGGATAATGTGGCACAAGCCATTCATAGACGAAGCATTGCAAACCTCACACTGTCATTGGAAAAGCGAAGACTGTCATTAATTATACTTAACAATTCCCTCTTCAAAAAAATTTACTTTCTCTGAAAAAAAAACGGTTTTGTATATTATTCTTCAATTCATTATCAATTCGACAAAAGAAAATAGAGAATCCAATAAGATATATGTTGAGCTCTTTGTGAGATGTAACTTTCAGAATGATATTTAATACATATAGATTTACTGGTTGATTTGGAATTAGGCATTTGAAGAATAAAGTGGAATTTATAATTTGATTGAGATTGAACAAATAATTTTGCCATTTAAAATCGAAATGAAATGAAAATTGAAGAGGATGCCTCAATTGAAACAAATGGAAGCATTAACAGAATTAGTCGATGAATGCTCTTTGAGTCATGTTCGGCATTTGCAATCCGTCATCGAACCGTTCTTCCAAAAGGACTTCATTCGTGATCTTCCCAAAGAGGTACGTAAGTCTTCTCCATCCACACTATCATATCTATAATGATGTAATATTAACAATAATATATTACCACTTTTTTAGATAGCACTTCATGTAATGAGTTTTCTATCGGCTCCCGATATAGCACGTATCTCGTTGACGTGTCGTTATTGGCGTGCATTAGCAGAAGACAATCGCTTGTGGAAGGAGAAATGTGAGGAGATCAATGTAACTGAAATGGAGAAACCGAGGTGATTTCTTGATTTCATGGTACAATGTTAAGGGTGAGCGATAGAAATAGTAAATGATGAAACATTCTAGTGAACGGCGTAATGGTGCATGGGCCGAGACAGCGTGCACGAGTGGCATCGAGGTGGTTGGTTACCGTGCGGCACACTCTGATCGATACGCATTCGTTCATGAATGTCATCCTCATATCCATAGGTAACGTTCACTCATTCTCATTTGAGATAAGCTCATGATTTAACGATCCAATCAACGAGAGATGATTTATTGGTGGTGATTCATTATAGTTGAATCTTGATTTCATATCGAAAGTTTATTTTGTAATGATCGTTGAATTATAGATTGTACACGGATGTCGATGATGGACCAAAGAATGTTTGTTTAGCAAGGTAAAGCTTAATCTTATTCACTTAAATCAGATGAAACGAGTATTAATTGAATCAGTAATGAGATGTGTGACCGTTAAGATCAAAATGGAAGGCGATGTATTTGCGGCATCAGCGTGTACAAGCGAACTGGCGGTCAAGACCGTTGACAGGGTCGTGTATCTTGAAGGGTCATGAAGAGCACGTGATCACGTGTCTTCAAATTCACGGTGATCTCATCGTGACAGGTTCAGATGATAACACTCTTAAAGTATGGTCTGCGAGTAAAGCCATTGTAAGTTTCTGTGTTGACGGTAATTTTTGCGTAAGCGTCACCGTTTTATATCACTGCTTGAGATTACTTCGAGTGCATTGTTTCTATTGATCAGTTCCGAAGTTGCAGTGTCTACAAACCTTAATTGGTCACACTGGTGGTGTATGGTCATCGCAAATGTCCGAATGTGGTTCAATAATCGTAAGTGGCTCAACAGATCGGACCGTACGTGTGTGGTGCGTTACGACGGGTTGTTGTCTTCATAATCTACAGGGACATACAAGTACTGTTCGTTGTATGTCACTCAAAAGGAATATGTCAGTTGTTATTTATTCATTTATTTGTTGAAATTCTGTTCAGAACACAGTTATCGTAACAATTCGGCGCAGTCTTAATGAAGACATTAAGGTAGAGCATTTCAGATTAAGGTGGCGTCAATTGCCGAATGTCGCATTGTGATTTGATGTGAATCAAGAGAGTATCACAAGTGTTTTGTTGCTTTAGATTGGTGTCAGGCTCGAGAGATACAACGATTCGGGTATGGGACATCGAGAACGGTGTGTGTATCCGTGTTTTGCATGGACATGTTGCGGCAGTTCGTTGTGTTCAGTTTGACGGTAGTCGTATCGTGTCGGGCGCTTACGATTATTGTGTTAAGGTGACGACGTTCTTTTGCTTGTTCGGAACTGATTTCATCTTACAATTAGTGTGATACAAGTTGAATTAAATCGTTGTATCGTGTACTATTCGTTTTTCTTGATTCTAATAATGCTTATGAACAGATTTATGTTCTTTGGACATCTTTTACAGTTTTGAATTTTCATTTTAAACATGTTCATTAGTATTGTTTTTAACGTTATTATGATGATTTAGGTTTGGGACGCAGAAACGGGCAGTTGTTTGCATACATTAACTGGACATAGCAATCGTGTCTATTCTTTATTGGTAAGTTTATATGAGTTATCGGTGGTATAATAAGGATAGATTTGAGTGATGAGTGAATTTCAGTTTGATAGCGAACGAGATATTGTGGTGAGTGGGAGTTTGGATACAACAATCCGCGTGTGGAACATTCGTGAAGGGATTTGCACTCAGACACTCATCGGACATCAGTCATTGACATCCGGTATGCAGCTCAGAGGAAATATTCTCGTGTCGGGCAATGCGGATAGCACGATTAAGGTCTTGTTTTGCTTTTGTTGTCGTTACGCTCTTTTTAAGTTGTAGTGATCTTGAAGGGTTAATATTGAATGTAATACGGATTCATTATTATTGTGGTTGTTGTCATTGTTTCATTGTTGTAATTATTAGTGATTTTGATTGTGACGATTTTAGGTTTGGGATATAACCGATGGTCAGTGTAAATATACACTGTCGGGACCGAATCGTCACGCATCTGCAGTAACGAGTTTACAGTTTCTTGAGAATGGTCTTGTTGCGACGAGTAGTGATGATGGTTCTGTGAAGTTGTGGGACGTTAAACAAGGTTCGTTTGCAGTTAGTTGCGCTGTTTCTTTGATGATCATTCGAAATATCTTTTGAGGTGTTTGGTTTCTGGGCAACTTATTTGAAACGATATGGGCGATTCGTCTTTAGAATACTTTGGTTGTGCTCATTCGGTTATAGTTTTTGTTATGTGAACAGATATCTAGATGGGACAGAGGCAGTTCTGGGTTTTTTGTTGATATATTGTGTTGTTTAATGCTGTTGTTGATGTTCTTGTCCGTAATGAATGCAAGCAGCATTGAAAGCTGCGAGCATAGCGTATTGATTAGGCGATTGAATGAGAAATGAATTGGTAAGAGTGAATTGAAATGAAATGGAGTAATATTCAAGGTACATTTGTTCGTGATTTGATTCGGCTTCGGTCGGGTGGCTCGGGTGGTTGTATTTGGCGTTTGAAGTCAACACCGACAATGCTAGTTTGTGCGGTTGGATCTCGAAATGGCACTGAGGATACGAAATTGATTCTGCTTAATTTTGACGCTGATTACCCGTGAATTTATTTTATTCATCGCTCTCTCAAAACTTTATTTTTATTATTCTTGTCCTTATTGTCATTATTATTATTGTTATATTTTGTTGATGTCATTCCTATTATTATGATCCTTTAGTATCATCATTGTTTCATTTCATTCTGGTGAATATTATTATTATTATTATTTTATTATCATTACATTATTATTGTTATTATTATTATTATTATTATTATTATCAATAATATTATTGTTATTGATAGGATTATTATTATTAGTATTCTCGAATTTTTGGTTCAGATTTATTTGAAAACCCAAACTTATCGACGTCTACTTCCGGTGGTAGTGTATGTGAATGTCTGTATATGAATCCTATGTTCAGTCTCTATATTCATTACTGATAATTCTTGAAGAGTAGGTATTGTGAATGTAAGAAACCTCTCTGAGTAAGGTTTGCTCTGTATTTTGAGCCTCTCTCTTTCCTTCTTTTATCTCGCTTCATCTATGCCTTCTTATCATTTATTTCAGGAAGAATTGCCGAAGTAATTGCCCATAAGCCTTATCCATATTCTTGTGAATTCATAGAAAAACTGGAAGATGATTTTTGGGTATTTTTGGTGGTAGATAAGATAAATTTGAATATCGAGTATCCTTGTGAGCGATTTTGAGTGATGACTCAAACTTACGTTTAGTGATAAGTTTACCAAAAGGCAAGAGAGCGAAATTTCCTATTGAAAGATTTGGAGTTGGTGAAGGGCGAATGGAGTGTTAATGTGTGTGTATGTGTCATAAAGCCAGAAATGAGGGACGGACGAACCATTGTTGTGAATGAGATTCGATGATTTGAAAAGCGTTTGATTGCGACGATAGGCTTAAAATAATGATTTAAGTGGAAAGACGGGTGTGAAATGGCGACGACGAACCGTTTGAAAACATAGTTTTCATTTTTTCAGATGAACTTATTCTTAATACACACAAATTATTTGCTTTTGAATTGTGTGTCTAATCCCCAATTTGATTTTGATTCAAAATGTCAAATGTGTTTATCGATTCGATTCAGTCATTATTTATATGGAGTGTTGTTTATTTGATTGTTTTTACCAATTATTTTTGATATGATTTCGTGTTTTTGATATTTTTCAGCTATTCGGTCATCGTATTAACAGTAATTTGAGTTAGTATATTAACGTGATCATTACCAATTTCTATTCGATGTGTTCTGTATGCATCATTTATTTCTCTGAATGTGACGTTATCTTCATTTCGTGTGATTTTTTGTTTGATTTTTTGCATAATGTGACCACATTCTTGTCCAGGCAATCGTCATTAGCCAAACGGTTGTAAAAACGATGTCATTTGCAAATGATCACATGAATTGTTAGTATTGGATGGATTGTTTTGGGAGGAGGGTATGGTGGATTTAATTTTACGGCGCGTGGTTCGGGGTGAAATGGAGGAGGATTAATTGCTGACATGAAGTTATCGTTGATATTTTGAAATAGTTACTGTCTTTGATGAATTTTGCCAGTGGTAATCATCGAACAGTGATAGATGGATGTACTGTGCAAATTTGTTGATGCAACAGGCCGTGTTTTGATTCGGGGATTGAATGGTTTGTTCACAGAACAAATTTACTCACTTTGTCTGAATCATCTGCGATGGTTTTTGAACGATCGATCGCAGATCGGAATTTGTAGATCGTTTTGATCGAGCATTTTCTTTGTATTGGTGGTTCGTTTTGATTTTCTTGTAGATTCTGCTCAATATCAATATTTCCGAATTTTGATTGATATGAGAAGTCAGTTGTACATTTCTTGTTGCTTCTCTATTTCCTTCGTGTTTGCATCCACAAATTATGCTGAATTTATGCGATTGTCTTATATATTTCTTATTTTGTTCTCTCTTTTCTTGGGTATAAACATTCATTTAATGAATTATTTCCGATCAAGTTTGCTGATTTTTAGCGCATTAATTCTTTGGAAGGTGTGCAGTTAATGAGAGCTTTACAAATAAAACATTTAAGAAAGCGTAAATTTTGGGTTCGTATATTAAAAAAAATGCGTGATTGCTGGAGAAATTAATAGCGATAATCCAGTCAGCGTGATTTATCCGTATTGTGATTAGTTAACGAGTGAAGAAGAAACCCGCATAGTGGCTTGAATTGGCGATATACTTCGAGTGATTCATGTAATGAACTTGGATGGGTATAACTCATCGAACCGTGCGATTGTACTCTTGTTTTGTTTTTTGTTTTCGCTTTTATTCGGTTATATCAAATGATGGTGGTGTATTCGTTTGACTGAACGTGAAATGCCGATAATAATTCGAAGCATCAGACATGTATAAATCCGGTTAAAGACTCAAATTTTCCAATTGATTTAACATTTTAGTCACAAAAAGAATTAATTGGTAAGGGCAACCGATGGAAGATTAATCTGTCATGAGAAATCCAGTTGAATTTTTGGATTTATTTTGAACGACTGCCGAGTATTATCGGGACTTTGCTGGATGTTGAGAAATTGTAGAAGTGGTTTTGTGAACATTTTGTAAGTGATGAAGCGAGTGATCAGTTGGATTAATTCTGTTATGGAATGTCTTTCAGTTTCATGATTATGTGGCAAATATATATTTCATTTTGAATTTTCGCATACACAGTGCTATTTTCAAGCAGCATACACTGGAAAGAATCTGATGAGCAATTGTTTGATTCAACTTCACGTACGAGCATGACATTTCAGCGAGGCTAACAATCGCTGTTGAGGCAGGCGTTTCATTCAAAATGATTTCCAGTTTCACTAATAATTCGTCGATCGCAACTGATTCGGAGCAGCTGTCGAGTGGAACAGTCGATTGGGGAGCGATCGTTGTGAATAATTGTAATAAGTGGTCAAATAACTCGAACAAGAACATCTTGACATTCTATTAAGAACACACAAAGAATGCGATAAACCGCAAGAAATGATCATTTGAATGAAATTTGTACGTAAATAAGTGCAAGATTGGGGAATGAGTGATAAAATTGTTCAATCGAGTAATTACGACCGAGCAAACATACTGAATTACAATAAAATATTAGCTTAAGTAGTTTTTTACTAAGGAATCGTTTGTGCCGAAAATGTCGTTTGCATGTACGAAAACGAGTTATATGAAATCGCAGTGCTGAAACATAAAGATTTATTGTTTGTTGAAACAAGTTCAAATTATTAAATGAATAAATCACTGCAAAGAAATGGAAAGTTATCTGAACAAATACATGAATACACTCATCATTATTGATAGTTCAGCAGATACTTTGAACGGGCTTTATTTCAACTGAAACTGAATAGTAGTAATTTAACTGTAATTATCGAGCAGATGCCAGCATGCAAAAAACTCTCAATCATTCCGAAAAACCCAAATTTTCCAGTAATATAATTTCCCAATTCAAATCATTTGTTATATCATTCCACCAATAAATACGTTTCCGTTCCGTGCTGAAATGAAATGAAACTAACTGATAGTGTTGTTTCAGTGAACTTAACCAAACTTTGCCGGACTGGTGTTATTATTTTCAAAAACTATTGTTTATTTACTGCTTCCTTTATGAATGCAATGTTCCAACTCGCAAAGCTAGAGGGAACACATCCAGCTTAGATATATATCTTCACGGCTGGATGTTCTAAAATACATGAGTGATTCCGTTGTGGATTTGATCTTTTAGCGATCAGTCGATGCAGTTTTATTTTTTGATAAGCAGCATTTCATGCTCTCTACTTATTTTTCATGTCGAGATTCTAAATAATTTTGCATATAATATACGAACTAACGAATGCAAAACAACACTGCTGTGAATTATCTTTGAGTGATTGCTTCAATAATATTACTCTTGTCGCCACTGAAACTGACTATAAGTAGCCTCGCGCAGAATTCGTTTTGCATAAAATTTTCTGGATTGACGCATATGAAAGAGTCTGGTTTTGTTAAGTGCTTTAGAAGCTGTAATAATAGATACAATGCGATGTTGTCATATCGTCTTGATTTTCTAATGAGATCAGACGTAATTATTATGATCAATGAGTAGTTTGGAACAGGCTTTGAAACAGGAAATGATCAAATGGAGCATCATTCAGGATGGAGACAGTCACGCACTTGATTGTCATTCTGTCAATTGTGCTACTACGTTCATCTGCTGAAAACGTCACTTTAGCGATCGAAATTGACCCGAATTCACTTGAAACCCTCACGGAGACTGAGCAAATCAACGATGAAACCATAAAAGAAATCATTTCGGAAGACGAAAATGATTCTGATGAATCATTTGAAGTGCCCCCACCATTGATCGAATTCGAAAACACAGTAGAAACCTCATTATCTGCTTCAACCGAATCCACCACTTCAACCGAATCCACCACTTCAACCGAATCAGTCACTTCAGCCGAATCTGTCGCTTCAAAAGAGCATTCATTCTCCTTTCCGTCCAGACCCACTATTTTACTCTCATTTCCAAGACCGCAAAATTCATTCACCATTACACTGCTCAAAGCAAAAGTTAGTTGAATTCCATTCTTCAACATGAAAATTGAACAGTGGATAGGTATTTGCTTATAAATCGCATCAAATACGTTACCAATCCCCTTCATTTTTGCTTACGATTAATTATTTCAGCTTTTTGGTTTTAAAATTTCATCATATCAGTTTATCATTTTAAGCAATGTTCATTATTAACTAATTAACTAAATGACTTCAACTAATGAGCAGTGAGACAACGACTGAATTATTAATCTCAGTTTTTAGTTTAACATAGATTTTGTTATATTCAGAAATTCGCCGACGAATATTTGACGAAGAAGCAACAACATGAAATGAGGCAACTGGTACGTGAAGCTCGAAGCAGCGGGGCTGATCTCGATGAGGTTCGTCAGGTTGTGCTGCGTTACATCAACTCGGTACTGACCAAGCAACAAAAAAAGCAGATCACGGCAAACAGCGAACAGCTGAAACGCGAGTTCAGTGATGATAGCCTTATCAATGCTTGATATCGTGCTTTTGAAGCGTTTTTCGATGAACTTCTTCGAATAAATCAACGAAATAATTCTATGTTCTTGGTGAATTTTTTACCAAACCTGGCACTATGCATTGAGCACACTCAAATGTAAAAATATGTCAAATTGAATATTACGCAAAGCTTCCTTACAGTTGCTCAAAATCGCTCATTTACACGAACATTTTTTTGTTACTTAGTGATAACTTCTGTTATGATCACTGTTATGATCACTATCACAACATTTGATGCTGATTAGTCGATTAGACTTTTAACAGTTTGTGATTGCGTCCATATAGCGAGAATTTCTTAATAAAGACTTAACCTAACAGAGCAAGAGGGGGAGAGGACGGTGAAGAGAGATAGGGACTAATCCAACCGTAAGATGTCTCTCTGTTCAAGTTTCTACCCAACCATACGGTTATATAAGCTATATCCTTCCGATGACTGATCCTATGCAGCGAGATCTATCGCGAGTAACTAATAAACTAGAAATCGTGAACTGTCACATGTAATAAATTCAGCTGTGATAGATTTCGAATCTGTTTACTTGACTAAATTCATCGCATAACTGAAGAATAAGATGTATTACTGAATTAAACGATAGATACATTGTAATGGTGACGAATACGAGATGAGCGACAATCAAGGAATTATTTGTACTTTTAATTACTAAACACTGATGTGCACTCGATCGTTGAATTGGGAGTGAGCATTGAATTCAATTTAACGTCAAGAACAGAAGTGAAGTGAATAATTTCCGGTAGAACTTTTTGTTAATTAAATGAACTCATGTAAAAGGTAATTAAGTGACATACGCTTTAGCTCGATGTGTTAGATATTCGATTGTCATTTATCGCTGGCGGTTAGTCGATTTCGTTTGTTCGGTTAGCATGGCAAAAAAAGAAAACTTTCACCTTCAGGATGACGATCATTAAGTGAAAATAGCAATCAACTTTGATTGCAGTGATTAAAGTTAATCGCTTGAGTCTATTTTTTTTTGTGGCAATTTTTCTGATTCGAAGTAAACGCTCATAAGGCTCATGCATGGATTTGTTGTCAATCCATCGATAAAAAACGAAACTTATGTTGAAACATGATACATCTGATGCATGACGTTTGATTCATAAATAATAATCATAGTTAATCATCAGTGCAATGCATCCTCTGTCATTTCAACAACCTAAGTGAATGAAATAAACTTTGTCAAAATTTGTCAAACACGAGCTTCGGTCTATTAAATATTAATCACTTCGATAAACCACCATTTGAGCTATTTCATTTCGGATTAATTTTTGTCATAAATCATTGTTCATTACCTAATCGTGCCAAACTTTTGAAACTTTCGGATATGCATTTGATCCGAACATTTTTTTTTCAACATTGATATTGAGGTGCGATTTCAGTGAAAGATTTTTCTCGTTTCAATTATTGTGAAATGGCCTGAACGAATTCGAGTGGCTTTATTATGTGAATTGTTTTTGATACAATCATCATATGTCACATCTAATACCTTTTAACGATCGTCATTGCTTAACATCCTCAGATTTAAGACATTCTTGTTTTAAATCTGAGAATGTTCAGCTGGTCGAGTCGACCAATCTCGAACTCACCTTTCGAGTATTCGTACCATATAGATAGATAGTTGTTGGTTTGGATATGAATTTCGTTACGATAGATCTCATTTCAGCAATTTATTTTGCAAATTGCTTATTTTTTACATGAAACATTTTCCAGAAATATTATAATTGCACCACCTCTAACTTATAACTAGTTCAGCACTATACTCAACGAAATGCTTTCGAAACACCCGCATCATCTACTGCTCATTGGTATTACTCTATTGCAAATCATTTCGGTCATGTCTCTAACGCAAATTCGATCTCTTCAACACCTAAACAAACTTCTAAACGAACCTCAACAACCACCGTACTACGACGATTCCTTCATAGAAGAGTTTTTTAAATCACGGTTTGATTTCTTACGAATAATTTCCACAAATTTTCAGCCGTTAAGTGATAATCATGTCTTATAATGATCGCTCAATACTATCTCTACGCAGTGCCTGGCAGATCAACGAAGTTGAATGAAACCCTCTAAATGAATTGAAAATTAATCTGTAAAGCATCAAAATTTCAGCATTCCCAATCGTAATCCTCTGAGCAAACGATCGAGTTGTTTTCTGAATGCTGGTTTATCTCAGGGATGTGATATATCCGATATGCTATATGCTAAATTACAGGTGATTGTATTCTTGATTCATTGCATTGTTCATTCCTCCGCTGTTATTTGCACATAGACTATTGCATTTTGCTCAATGAACAATCTGTAATTCAGGCTAATAAATTGAATAGCTTCGCGGGACCAGGACGACGTAAATAAATGGTTGATGAAGGGAAGGATTTTGATAAACAGTGAATATTACTTTTAACATAATCTTATGTGTATCACTTTGTATTTCTTTTAAGCGATGCTGCATTCGGATTCATTAAAGAATGTCGGGTAAACATTGAGTGAATTGACTTATTCGCCGCTTATTATACGGAGTAAATTCGATAAATATGATCATATTTCCGGTTGAATGCTTTCTGACTTAAGCATTACATGCATCGATTTCGTTGCAATTGTTATAATTAAAAGTGCACTCAAAAGCAAAAAAAGATGTAGCATTTATTTCACGATTAATGCCTGACTCATGCCTCTTGTTATGGATTAGATTAACGTTTCAATTGAAATGTTTCGAGAATCTTGGCTAAAGAACACCAGCAAATTCATGCTTGAACAGTTTTTAGAAGTCGTGTGCTATCGCCTTCAAATGAAATTCTGTTTTAAATGAATAAAAAAATTAATGGCAGACGTTATTCGTCAACATGTAATTTATTCATAAAAACACGTTGTTGCCTTATGGGAATTGAATTTATAACTTGTTCAAAAGACTTTCATCAATTTATTGTGATTATGAAATGAACTCTAGCATTACATTCATACTCCGGTAACTGCGAATAATTAGTCACTACTTATCCTATTATTCATTTATGCCCGTAGCTCATTAAATGGTGCACTTGCTGTTGCTTTGATGGTAAATGACAAAAAGCTGATCACTGAAGTTTTATTCACATACACACTGTTTTGGCGTACACTTTTATACAAGTCTTCGGTGACAGTTCAATGGAACAAATAAATGAAATCCCAGGTATATTACAAGGAGTGGTATGGCTTTTTGAATAGGATATTGTGACAGAGCAGAAATATTTGAGTTGGATTTGTCGACGCTGAGCATCCAGACCCAAAATTTTCCTGGACGCATTGAAAGCAACACAAAATAGCCATAATGATTTACTTGTTGAATTGGTGCTCTATCTTAACGGTGCATTATTGCTATTGTTAAACAGTAATTATAGCCATAATTTACATATGAACACATTTGATCACTGAATTTGAGTACATACATCGAACGTATGAACTGTATTCATCACTAATTATCAGTGAAAAGAAGACTCGCATAAATTTGAATGTACGTACAAGTCATTTGCATAAAATTTGCAAATATCATAATAAATTTCGCGAAATGTTGGAGAAAACTGGAGGAAATAAATCAAAAATATTAGTAATAACTTAAAAATAATGCAGCAAAAAAATAAAATCAAATGGAGAAAATAAATTAAACATAGTAATTATAGCCAAATTTAGATGATTTCATATGAAATTAAAAGACAAATCAGTTTTAAAATGATATTTTCATATTGAATGGAAACACACAGAGCTCGCTGATTATCACCAATATTGTTTTGAACGGCAATGCGTTTATTCGCTATAAATCCGGAATATTTTGTTCGTTCGATACGAAATCATAATGAGAAGACACTGGAGAAGTTCGGATTTGATCGATTGCAGAGAGTTTCATTGATGGAAGGCATTTGCTTGATCGGTATTCGATTGTCGAAGGTGATCGATGAGATGGTCAAGTTGTTCGTTCAAAGCATCTGAATAAACGTTTGTCACTAACAAATATCATTCGTAACATCAGCAACCTCATCGAAATCTCTTGTATTTATGTCATAAAGTCGTAATTTAGTGAATATTCCTCGGAGACTTTCATCAGTGCTCCAATAGCCTTCATTTCAACAGAGCTATTCAATTTTCACAACTGTCAAACTGAAATCAACAGCATTAAAAACGAACCGTTAGATAAATCATTTGAAAAATTATCATTTTGTTCGTTCAATTTGTCCAAGTTTCTTGATCGATTTGGATCAGATATCAGTTTATTCAAAACATTTCTTATTGTTAATATCAATCTGAAAAACTGAATTTTTAATCTGAACAGAATCTGAAAATTGAACAGAATCTCGGAAAGGGTCTCAAAATTCAAAATTGAAGACAGTCTTTGAAGTGAAACTTCGAGAAGTGAAGCAAACCAGTGCAATAACGAGTGGATTGGATGGATGATCGACTGAAGTATTTAAATACGTGAAAATGGGGTTATCCGTTGAAGAAACGCCTTTTGAATAGAGATGAGAGGATATGGATGTGAATGTATTAGAGTATCGAAGACGGTGCAAGACGATGTCAAGTGGTGCCAGGAGGAAGTGGAAAAAAATTGAGACGAACGGGTGTGGAGGCAGCGATTTTCGTGTTTGGGATAAATATTGATGGATTTGGGTTGAGATGCGAGTGGATCGTTTATGTAAAGCGATTTGAGTCGAACAATTGTGAGACGATTGTGACAACGATAAGAGCAAATAATACATTGCGAAAAATTCGTTGATATCCGAAAAAGTGGGCAGAACGTTTTGCGTCGAAAATATTCATTTAGTCTCATCAAAACGTTCAATTCAGTTTCAAATTCATTGATGGAGCATAAATTTATTAGCATAGCAATTAAACGAATTAGTACGGAGATTAAATGACCAGCTCGAATAGAGGTAAGTAAAGTGGTCAGACATCAACCAACCACACATACCCATGCATTCCATTTGATTCGATGGTTTTGTTCAACTTTCGAGAGCTGTTGCGAGAGAAGTTTATGGAGCATCTTCAAACGTTCCAAAAGCTCCAAATCGAAGCGATTCCATCCGTTGATTTTCCCACTGAATCTATTTTGCGCAATTGGTCGATATTTGCAGATATAACGACACGGCAATGAAACAGTTGAGGAGGGTGCAGTTGAAGAAGATACTGCTGCTGCTGGAGTTGTTGAGGAGAATTGGTTCTGAGCTTGAGTCGACTGGATTTTCATTGAATGGACGGAATTATTTGGTGTTATTTTTGGTGTTGATGAAGGTTTATTACGCAATAAAAGTATATGACATCTGTTCAGTGATGACTCTAACGTCCTCTGCAAATTGACTGCGTTAACGCACGTTAATTGAGGAACTCATAGAGCCGAATTAACGATAGCTAATCGAAAAAATACATGAGAGTGGAAAAGGGTGATAAAATTACGAAAATTTCGACGACCATCTTAGCGATGATTTTAACGCTTACATGTGTTCTTTCAATGCTGCCGGTTTGCTGCAGATCATATTGCGAATCATTTCGTTGCATTGAAAGTTTATTGTAATTTATCTGATGAGGATTATTTATTTGAGAGCGATTAGATCCATACCACTTATTTTCATCATTTGAATTTAGTGGTGAGGCGAAGAGTTGATCATTGGAATTCTGTTCATGATATGATCTCGTGTGGATATCATCTGAAGCATTTTACGGTCTGTATTTTAGCGACATCCTGTTCGAAAATACGTATTTTAGCAACATATTATTCAAATATTCCCTAGCTAAACTAGTCATAACTCAAAGTAGTCTTCTTGTTCTAAAGAGAAAATTGGAGACGAGTTGAGGATGGGAGTCTGAATTTTCTTGCCTCCTCCATCAGAACGTTTTGGCAACTCAGTGACGATCACTAAACAGGATTCGAGACGATCGCGAAACGATAACCTGAATCGCTTGAAGTGAATTGCCACGCATATTCAGATGAGATAGATATAACTGTCGCAAATATCAGAATTGTAACAAAACTTGTCATGTTGAATATAACCACTGCAAATGATCGACTTTTTGATAGAGTGCACCTTAATATTATATGACCATTTGAAAATCTTGATCAATAAGCAGTCCAAATTCTTATTGTGATAAATAAAATTTCAACTTAAAACTCATCGCTTAAAACACCGACTATCACCAGCAGTCGCTCCTTAACAGCAAATCAATGACTGAACTGAATAAAAATTGAACACTAAATAGTATCATCTCAGAAGAATCCACCAGACAACTTTGTTGAAAGAAAGCACAAATCGAACATAGAATCGTGAGTAATCGAAAATTTATTAGTCGTGCGATTATCTTTGATTAAAGTCAACACTATTGGATGCGATTTAACAAACGAATTCATCTGCAAAAGAAGTGAAGAGCCTCTTGTCTATAGTTAAAATTCAAAAAGCAGATATTCAATTTCGAATGATGGTTTTACCTTAACTAGATTAATTTAGCCTATTTTAATATAGTACACTTTACTGAGCTCTGTTTATTGTGAGGATCTGTGAGTATCACCTCCATATTGATCATTAATACATTGCTAAAGGAATATATTCAAACTGCTTGTAACCTCAATTTTGCCCAGCAACATATCAATTTCTTTAAACCATTAGATTGAACACATTCTGAGCTTTCAGAATATTGTATATGTTGTCGAGGGATTTTGTTTAGTTGAAGAGATATAGATGGATTTCTGAAGATATGTCACCTCTATATTGATCATTAGCACTTTACTATAGGAATATCTTCAATCTACCTGTATCCTCAAATTTGCCCAGCAACATATCAATTTCTTGGTACGTTTAGATTCAGCACATTCTAAGCATTCAGAATATTGTATATGTTGTCGAGGGATTTCGTTTAGTTGAAGAGATATAGATGGATTTCTGAAGATATGTCACCTCTATATTGATCATTAGCACTTTACTATAGGAATATCTTCAAACTGCTTGTATCCTCAATTTTGTCCAGCAACATATCAATTTCTTGAAACCATTAGATTCAGCACATTCTAAGCATTCAGAATATTGTATATGTTGTCGAGGGATTTCGTTTAGTTGAAGAGATATAGATGGATTTCTGAAGATATGTCACCTCTATATTGATCATTAGCACTTTACTATAGGAATATCTTCAAACTGCTTGTATCCTCAATTTTGTCCAGCAACATATCAATTTCTTGAAACCATTAGATTCAGCACATTCTAAGCATTCAGAATATTGTATATGTTGTCGAAGGATTTCGTTTAGTTGAAGAGATATAGATGGATTTCTGAAGATATGTCACCTCTATATTGATCATTAGCACTTTACTATAGGAATATCTTCAAACTGCTTGTATCCTCAATTTTGTCCAGCAACATATCAATTTCTTGAAACCATTAGATTGAACACATTCTGAGCTTTCAGAATATTGTATATGTTGTCGAGGGATTTTGTTTAGTTGAAGAGATATAGATGGATTTCTGAAGATATGTCACCTCTATATTGATCATTAGCACTTTACTATAGCAATATCTTCAAACTGCTTGTATCCTCAATTTTGTCCAGCAACATATCAATTTCTTGAAAGCATTAGATTCAGCACATTCTGAGCTTTCAGAATATTGTATATGTTGTCGAAGGATTTTGTTTAGTTGAAGAGATATAGATGGATTTCTGAAGATATGTCACCTCTATATTGATCATTAGCACTTTACTATAGGAATATCTTCAATCTACCTGTATCCTCAAATTTGCCCAGCAACATATCAATTTCTTGGTACGTTTAGATTCAGCACATTCTAAGCATTCAGAATATTGTATATGTTGTCGAGGGATTTCGTTTAGTTGAAGAGATATAGATGGATTTCTGAAGATATGTCACCTCTATATTGATCATTTGCACTTTACTATAGGAATATCTTCAAACTGCTTGTATCCTCAATTTTGTCCAGCAACATATCAATTTCTTGAAACCATTAGATTCAGCACATCCTAGATATTTTTGGAACAAGACAAAATGAGACGAGATGTAGGCGAAGATCCGAGGCTTAAGTTGATTAGCATGCGAACTTCATGAATCAATCATCCTTACGATTAATGTGCAGTTCATTTCGATGAAATGTTTTGAGTGGCCCAAAATGAAGTGCCTCATATCACTGTTTCTTCACGGTGTCATATCTGCTGTTTTCAGTTCATTTCAAGTTTATCGTGCAAAAACCTTTTGAAATCGAGCTCTCTTTGCATACCTATCCCACTAAGCCAACCAAATAACACTTCTAAACATCAGTCGTCAAGGTAACGACGACATTAATGCATTAATGCATTTACATATCTGCAACACCAAACCAATTGTGCATTCAGATAATAGATAGATGTTTGTGGTATAGGAGTCAGGTGATTGCAATGTAACTCTCGAGTAAACACCCGATAAGTCGTGTGTTGATTTTCTTACTCACCGTCATCACCATAACTTTTTTATATTCATCACGAAAGATCATTAAGAATTGCTTTTTTTCATTGATGTGTGGTTTGCTCCATTGTTGTTATCGTTTGATTGAGCTGAGATCGAACGATGAAAATTGCAAATGGTTTTTGACAGTGATGAATTGCAGTTCAATTTTTGAAAAACGCTAGCAACATGGTCGATATATGGCAATTGGCAAAAGAACGTCTCAATGCACAGAAGCGGAAAGGCAATCTGCAAATGGAGGGTGATGCGAATGAAGGCGCAGAAGGTGAAGTTTTTAGATTCGCTTAGTTTTTAGAAACGTTTCGGACTCACGAATCATCCGCTTGATGATGAAAATACCAAGAATGAGTTGTGATACAACGTCAATCGAAAGATAGATATGCTTTCAATTGCTTATGTTTATTCCTCAACCATTTCATTTTGCTAATTTTCGACGATATTATTTCAGAAACAGAATTTCAACGTCGTCACGAATCGTATATTGTCATTTGCGGAAGCAAAAATTGCGTAAATATATTTCGCTTTCTTTTATCTTAAAAAAAAATTTCAATGATCAACTCAACAAAATTGGAATCAATTTTCAGAATTCACTCCACTGATTAGCTAATAATAACCAATCATTTCACATTACCCATACGCAACAGTCTTATCATATCACTAAATTATTTCGTAACTGTAATGAAACAGTTTTTATCTTTATTATTCATTGATAATCATAAAGATGTCTTATTGATTCATTTTGGACTATTGAATTGATATTCGAATGATTTATTGATCATCCATTTGGAGTTATGAATGTGATTCGATGAAGATGTTAGATTGCAGGGCAAAAGTCAAATGATAATGCGTTTTCTGGATCGCAACGAAAACACAAAGCCGACCATCGCACTTGAGTATACGTATGGACGCCGTACAAGAGGAATGGTGATTATATCGCACGATCATACATTTTTGAGCACTTCTTTGATTGCTTCGTTGAGATTGCACTCATCTAAAGTTGGAGCAGTGGCTCCATAGATTCATATTTCTTTCAATGAATTTTATGATTTTCAAGCGTTTGCCTTTAACGATGGTATGCAATGATTAAAAAGTCAGCAAAGTAGATAGGTGAGGCGGCGCTGAAATTTAGTAGATTTGATTTAGACGTGTTGAAAGAAGATTGGACGTTGAAAGATGCAAAAGATGCGAAATAAGGATTTGAATGATTCGAAAGAAATTTCCAAAAAAATCAAAAATACGAAATGGATTTCATGAATGATCAATCAATCAATCAATTTGCGTAATTACAGATCAAGGACGTCGCAAACATTTGGGAACTTGGCGGAGGGACTTCATTATTGAATTTGTTCGATATTCCGTTAACGAAGAAAAATATTGAGTGAATTTTACAATTATTTTTCATAATGTATTGAATTTCATTTCCGGCGATCCGATCAAACTATAGGCTTACGTTAGCCAATTGTTGATAACATTTTTCGTTGATAGCGAAAAAAGCGTTTTCAGAATCAGCTCAGTGCTCATCGTTGTTGACCTGAGTAAGCCTGAACAAATGTGGAATACTTTTTACGATTTGCTGAATGCGATTCGAAAACGTTTGGACGATATTCTAAACGAACTGAGCAAATCCACACCGTTCGTTTACGAACGTATCATGCGAATTCATCGGAAACGGTTCAGTGACCATCAGGTATCACCAGCGAATTTTGTTGCTCTGTCAATTGCATGACTGATACGAATGAATAACTGTACGCAATGGACATCGCAAGAATAATTGCATCATATCCGTATGCAAACGAATCAGCCATTTCTGTCAAATATTCTTTGACGAGGAAACCTGACGAAGTTACCCCCGCCTTTCGGAATGAGACATATATCATTTTGTAGGGCTCATGTAGCTGATCAAGAAACTGATATCCGTGATCAGCTACATGAGCCCTACAAAACGATATAGGTCTCATTCCGAAAGGCGGGGGTAACTTCGTCAGGTTTCCTAGTGAGACCATTATTATTTGAAGCTGGAATTTCATCTGCTCAAAAAAATCTCCAATGATTCTTTCAGTCAGACAAATGATTTATAACCATCTCAATCGCTATTCTAAATTTTCAGGATGCATCCATGCTGAAACCACTTCCGATTCCATTAGCAATTGTCGGTGCTAAATACGATGTATTTCAGGTCACTTCTATGAATAATTGGCAAATGAGTTAATTCTATTCATTAGTCAAATTTTTTAATTTCATTTTTTAAATTACATTTAATTACATTTTTTGTCTGCATAATTTTGAAACAAGTGATTTGATAGGTGTTAAAATATCAATCAAGAATGTCATATCAATGATATCTTGTCATTTGGTGAATACCGAATTATATTAATTTGACGAATATGCAATTTTACACTGAAGATTCATGCTTGATTACTGTATCAGTTTGACATTTTTAAAATTCGCTGAGAAGTTGATCAATTCTTTCTTTCAGAATTTCGAGCCCGAAAACCGAAAGAACATTTGTAAAATGCTCAGGTTCATGGCACACTCAAATTTTGCTTCGGTACAGGTATGTAATAGCAATAACAATCGAGTTTTTGTGTTAGCAAATGGAATCACAAATAAAACCCACTCTTTATGAATTGATCATGAAATTCCTCGGTCTTTTCTTCCCTGTTATGAAAATGGTACAATTGGTAAAGGAATGAAATTGATTGAAATGTTCCAGAATGGAATATACTGTTTTATCGCCCATTTTACGGTGGAGTGCCATTTTATAGCGAACGTCCCTCGTGAATTAATCTACCTCATTTCATTCGCCCGATATTGGGATAGGTTAAAAGGCTGTGTTGACTGGTCATCCCAGGTGCTCAACTTCATGAAGTGATCAAAAATGCATCTCATTTTATAGTTGATCAAAATGCGTTTGCACAATTGCAAAGTTTAAGCAATCATTGCAGATGTTCAGTACCCAAATGGAGAATCTTGTGATTAGATGTCGAGCTCTCATAAGTCATATGGTGTTCGGAACGACGGCGGTTAAGACGATCAATACGGACTTCAATAAACCACTCTCAATCATCGCTGGTTCGGATTGTTTCGAGGTAAAAGCACTTGATCCATGCTTGATGATGAGGAATTTTTTGAAAAAGATTACGTTAATCCAGGAGAATGCCCAGGAGAACCTTTCGAGCTAATTCGTGCAGCTACGTTGGCATTACAATTTAGAGTTTATATTCAGTTTATTCAGTGAAATACGATAAAGTTGATCTGGTGAATATGAGTTGATCAGTTTTTGTGTTTGCAATATAATTTATTGATTGTTCACAGTACATCGTCAGACATAAATTTCACTACTGTATATGCAATTAAATGAAAATAGTGATGAGATGTTGTTGCGAGTTAATTTATGAGATTTAGCTTGAACGATTAGTACTTCAGAGATTGGTACATTGTTACTTCTTTATCAATAAATAAGAGTGTTACTCGAGTGAGGCATTCGAACTGACTATTGCACGTAAACGATAATGTGTTGCTGAATGATGACTCTTTGAATGATTTCGAATATTTTAAAGGATATCGGTGTTCCATCAACATCAGATTCAACGATAACAAAAATACGAACAAAAAATCCAACTGAAATGTGGCAAGAAATATTCAAAGAACTCTTCCCACAAACGGTTAGTGCATTCGCTCCGATTTCTCTTAAAATATACTCTAATATACTCTGTACAATTTGAGAGATATTCCGAAAACCCTGATCAACTATGTTGATCAACTGATTGACCAACTATGTTGATCAACTGATTGATCAACTGATCAATTGATCACCTATGCTACTTCAATTCGACTATCATTTTTTTGTTGAAGTATTGAGCACTAGTTTTATTCAGGAGTGGAAATCAGAAATCGCTGATGATCCATCAGCAGATCCACAATACAAAGAACCTGAGATCGATAAACTCGTCGAACAAAAGCTTTACGTGAGTTTATTTGCGTTTTCAACAGTATATCTGCTTCTTGAATTTTTTTTTTCTCCTTTGGAGATTTTCATTGTGGTATTGCGATTTGATACCAGATGGACGGATGGATGCAATTCTTCGCATTCCAACGCGCCAGCTACGGGCCAAATGCCTGTAACTGACTTCAGAATCACGGTGCAATTAGCTAGATAACATGCTTCATTATTTCATTATCGGTCAAAAAAATCAGCTTTATCGTATTATCAATGAGAAGAAACGGGTCGTGATGAAGCAGATTACATTGGTTTTCTTAAAGGATCTCGAGGCCTATATAAAGCAAAAGAAAGATCGACAAGCACTCGAAGAGAAGGCAGAACAACAATTAAGGCAACAAGCGGAATCAATGAGAACTTGAGCGAATCATCCCAAAATTCAACGCTCAAAAATCTGGACAAACGATACTCGTCAACTCACAAAATTTTCTCAGGCCAAACACCTACGATCTTTTTTTTTGATTTGATTTCTCACATTACATTGTATTTGATTCAAATTTTAATAGAATATAAACATTTTAATGACATTAAAGATATTCAAAATTGTTATTTTCTACACGATACACACGCATATACATTAACATTCTGATGAAATTCAACTGTGGCACTGTTCAATCAGATGCAAGCTCCGAAACCAGAGTTTCATCCATCAAGTCCTAACGGACATGAATGCTTTTCATAATGAAATTGGGGATTTCTCTAGCCTATTTTTCCCTCAAATTCCCAAACGATATCCATTCATCATCATGTTTTAGTGATGAAATAAACATTTGTGAATGCTTTTTATTACATAACATGTAATAAGCATAACACATTACAAATCAAATAACGAAAAATTTTTGAGACATCCTCTAAGAAGATGTACAAATTATACCACAGTCTCGATGATTATCAAAATAGCGTAGTGGTAAACGGCGCTATTACAGAACAAACACGCAGGCTACCAGCTATGGTCAACAACGCAAGCAATTGGCCGTTTCCTAGAAAGCCTGCTAAACAAGACAGGTCCCTAGTTTGAGGATTTCGTACTCTCTTGAAAGGCGATCTCTTTAGAAAAGACCAACAATACTTCTTTTAAGCATCAACTCGAAGTACTCAAAACTTTTTGAAATGGAGCTTTCATTGTGAACTGAAAACGACAACGTAGCAAACAAAGTGAACGGCGATTCCAAACGGTCAAATTTCAATCAAATCAAAGAACGAAAAAAGAAACATCGATCAAATGAATTGTATGGTGGTCACTGGATGTGAATAAAGACAATCTGAATTGCACGATTCAATGTTTTTTGAAGTGAGTAAAAGAAGCGAGCATTACAGACGATGGAATGTTTCAACACAGTGAACATAAAGAAAGCAACGATAATCCCATAACTTATGCTGATTTTAAGGCTTAAGCTCATACCGTCCGCAGATATCTCAATCCAGTATCACCGAACCATTAGTTTATTTGATAAATGCCTCAACCCGGTTCGACAGAACCGTCGTCTGATTAATAAATGTTTGATTGATATTGATAAAAAAAGGAACGAAAAAGAGATCCAATAAAAAAAATTTTTTTCACGAATTAAAACAAAAAATCAGTACCTCAATACTCAACAGATACCTCAGCCTAACATCAGCCTGAGTGCAAAAGTAATCTATCGCACTGATGAGTAATCTATCACAATCAGATTATCGTCACTTTTAACAAACAAGTAACAAATCAAAAATAAATGCAAACCAACAGATATCATTTCAGAAGCATTTTGTTACAATTCTTTTTAAAACAATTCCAAAGAGATCCAATAACAATAATAACAAAAATCATAAGATTAATAAGCGAAATGAATGAAACTGCAAAGACGCAAACTTCAAGTAGATATGATACAATTATTGCGTAATTTATGCAAATCGGTCCTCAACAGCACAATGCTCTGCACAACATATTCAGACGTTATACGTAAGATTACAAAAAATTTCAAAAATTAGAACAAAATTCCTTCAAATCAAAGTATAAAAAATTAAATAGGATAACGATAACATTACTGAATCACAACGACATAATAATCATAATAATAGCAATAATAATAATAGTAACAATGCAAACAATCATAACAGCAATAACACAAACCGAAACAATATGAATAACAACGAAAACATCAACATCTTATCAAGAATGCAGTAAATAATAACGAAACCACAACAAATCAATGTGCCACACGAAATTCAGCCAGCGCCTTCATTGGAGGTAGCGGTCTTCGGTCGGAAGCGCGTCTGACGATGCCGTGTGGTTTCTGCTCCTTGCGCACGAGTGGTTGTTTCTCAGGAGGTGCCATTCGCCACTCAACCAATGAAGGGGTAGCCGTATTCTTTCTGCGATACTGAAATGATTTCATCGTTTTCTTTCTGCGCACATACAATCTCATCAAATAGCAACTCACCAAAAAAGAACACTAAAATGCATATCGATCCGACAATACCACCAAATACAGCACATGCAATGAAACGGCGGCTCAACGAGCAGATAGAAAGAACGCAATGCTTGTTCCTACTGAACGCTAACAATACTACTAGTAATAATAATATAAATATTAGTATAAATATAAATAATAATATAAATTACAGTAATAATAATGATGATAATAATAATAATAATAATAACAATAATAATAGTCGAATAGTAATAATAAAAATGATTCCATGCATCACGCAAACACTAAACTATTGCGTCATGGCCCTGAGCACAGAATAAGCGTCAACAACAACTCATTAAAATACCATCAAAAACACCGTTTGTTAAATGCCGTTGAATGTGCATCGCAACTGAATGACTTCCGCGAAGCATATCTCGCTTATCATATGTACACTAAACTTTTACTTTTACTTTTACAACAAATCATTCAAATACTCCTTTCAAAATGAACGCTTCAATTAAAATCCACACTCCTCCTACAAAATCCAATCAGAACGCAAAAATAATTGCTCACTTCCAGTCCCCTTAAACTTTACAAAACCCACATCTTTTTAAATGCACACCTAATAGCACGTCAGTACAATTCACCAAGAAAAACTGCCTTGAAATTAGTTCGTTTAAGAACGTTTCATTTCCACGAATTATATTTCCTTGGCCGGGCCGAAAGCGCTATGCAGTGGAGTTCATAACCAAAACTTTTCTCATCTCATCTTTAAGTGATATGCTGACCACATTCGTCAACTTATAACGCAGACTGATGTATTGAAACGTCCGTCCGTCGATACAATATCGAAATGACCGACCGCATAAATAAAGCACAATTCAAATACTCCTTTCAAAAAGTGATATATCTGCCTTGACCATAGAATAAAGTTTTAAAAAAACACTTACTTTAGTGCTTGCAATATATGCAGATTTAACGGTGAGCACGACTGCATTCAGCAGATTTCGTGCTGTTTGAATGAGCGACATTGCTGACTCTAAGCCACTCACTATCAGCTCATTACCTACTTGCTGAACGTCCGCTTTTACCTGAAATCATAACAACCTCAATATAACGCTCTCAATATAAATCACAACCAAATATTATCTAATCACCCAACAAAAAATAACGCACTCGACTGGTGATATTGAGTTGTTGACAATAAAGAGTGATGCGTTGTAAATACGCGAACAGATCCTTCTTGGTTTCAGATTCAACGCTCTCGTCACCGATTTGTTTCGCCAATGAATTCAGCTTCGCACCAGCATCCGATATCTCTTGTGCGGCTCTGATCACGTCCATTGTTGTTCGCAGTGGACCGCGACCTCTTTAAATCATCAATTAAATTTCTTTCTATGCATTCACTTATTCAGTCAACCATTAATATTCATGACAAATAAATGTCTCTTTAACAGCATCTTTTTTGTATATAAAATAAAAATTTCCCTCAAAAATTCACCTACTTATCATGACAATTCGATGTAAACTGCAACCGCTTAAATCCATTAGCAAACGGAACGTACTAATAAAGAAGTTAAACAGTCAGTTAGATAAAATAAATACCTTGTGAAATCGGTCATATTCATCATAATCATGCACATATGTTTCGCTAATACAATTATATCATTACCAGTCTCATCCCATTTTCCCACTTCTCTTTCGAATTTACTTTGAGTGATCTGCAAAATCGAGTCACTTCATTTCAGCATCATTCCTCATTCAACAACAATAACAACAATTCGATTATTAGTACGAATGGAGAGCTGGAAAGATGCGGGCGAAAATAGATATATAGATAAGTTTCAAGGATACCTTGAATACATCGATTTGTTCTTGGATTTTCTTTTTATCCTCTTCTGGAAGTCTTCTCATAAGGCGTTGTTGATTCTCTGCGTCCGAAACATGACTTCTGTTGTCCGGATAGATTGTCTGACCATCTTAAAGAAGTGTTCGATGTTTTTATCACATATCGTTCATGATCCATGTACATGCTGCACACGTTTTTACGACGACACCACAAATCAATCAACGAAATTAAATTCAATTAAATGTGGTTAAGGTATTTTATAGTCTCTTCTTGACTATTACCACTCAGTCAAAACATGACTGCTCATTTCAGTATCATTTTTCATCCATTCATTCATTCAGTACGAAGAAAATGGATCGGTTGAAATCAATCAAAAAAGTAAAAAAGGAAAGAAACGAACCATCTTCGTATTCATTATCAGAGTCCACATCTTCCGGATTTCGATTCATCAGCAATGCGTTTCGGATCTCTTTCACGGCATTATGCACCAATTCGCTCGCTTCAATAATCTCGTCGATATCTTCATTTTGATTGTTCGGCTCTTCTTCGTTCTCCAATTTATTCACCACTCGTTCGGCACGTGTCGAAAATTCGTTTATAACTGCAACATCGATCCATCAAACTGCCTCACTTCCAATTAAACAATTACAATCGCGACGACTAAATAAATTCTCAGTTCAAATAAATATGACCAATTCTCAAATAAATATTACGTACCATCCTCTCGTAACATTTTTGTGGCCTTCTTCACACGTTCTGTGTACGGATTGGTAGGATTTGCATCCATCTCGTTATCCACTACACTACAAACCCGCAACGAACGTCCTCGAATACCACCCGCCGTGCGATCCAGTAAGTAGCCATCACTACTCAACACCGCCTTCAATATCACCACAAGTAAAATGATAATTTCACTGAGAGTATCTTCAATAATCCAACCGAAACCAATACTAATATCAATTAAAAGCTCATTCGTTGCCATCATGTTTTAAAAAAATTAACACATTAATATCCTGGAATGTTTACATGTCAAGACTTGCATCAAATTACCTGAATCCCAATTTTAACATCTTCGATGATATGCGCCTCACTGACCGCCAGAAAATCATCAACACTGGTCAATGAATCTACAGCCAGCGTTAACAGATTCACCTTAAATTAACCACCCGATATCAAAAAAACCTATAACTGAGATCCTCTCAGTAATTCATCACCTTTAAATAACTTCCAGACCACTCTTCAGATTAATCCACAAAAATGAATAACACATTCAAAGTAAAACTGTTGAATGATTCTCATACAACTCCAAAGATGACTTTCCTCTCAGGAACTATCAACAAAAAATTGTTATAATTCATGAGCACGTTACTTTGTTTAACCACAAATCCTTGAATGCGTCCATATTGTCACGAGCCACTTGACTGTCACGTGCACACAGTAAGTACGCTGCATTCACAACCTTAACACACAATTCAATTAATAACTGACCAATGCCATGGATCACCACTCAAATAACTACTCGGAATATTTCAACAACTCAAACCTGTGGTGCTAATTTCTCAACTTGAATGGCTGCAAATCGCACAATTCTAACTCCATCTTCATTGTTCGACATTTGACAAGCCAAATTTGCCACCTGCAAAAATCATCACTTCCATTTAAAATATTGTAAAATCTGAAACTACTGAAAGCACACAACGATGAAGTGAACGATAAACAATAAAGTAAACCAACGAACTTGAACCAGTTTCTGTGCGTGTTCATAGAAAAGTTTTCCGTTGTGAATGGTGGCGGGTTGATCGTGTTTTTTCGCACTATCGATGAGCATCATCAATGGAGTCATTGTGTCCAGGAACGCATCACTGATGTGATCAACTATTGCTCGTCTCAAATGTCGCTTCAAGTCTTTCGTTTTATGTCCCAAATGCACCATCGCCAAATCCAACTCTTCCGACCCATCATAACGTCCAGCCTGTAATCCATTCAAAAATTCTTCTCAAATGCTTTATTGAATATTCGAACACTTCCGAATATCCAACTCGAATGCATCGTGTGAACATTATTTCATTACAAGCACCAGCAAAAATATGCGTAGAATATAAACCCTTCCGAAATTTGGAGAACACCATTCAGATTTGAGTGGGAAGAATTTCGAATTATTAGAGCCAATTACGAATGCACTAACTGACAAATAAAAATTTAGACACAAAATAGAATCAAATTCAATACGGTCAAAAGAAACCAACATTTTTTTCGTATTCATTCAAAAGATCTTGTAATGCTTGTCGCAGATTATTACACTCATCAACAATTTTCTTCTTACGATCGTCTCGAGTGTTCTCTGAGTCCGCTATCACGGCCGCTCCACTCACAATCCGTTCCAGCAACTCTTCCAGTTCGGGGCGATGAATATGAGCACGATACGCGCTTGGTTCCATATAAACGCGGTTCTTAAAATTTTCAGTAGTTACTGCTGCCCAATGCTCAACTATTTGCATCATTCAATAATATCATTATCACCACATCAAATTATCAGCAACAGAATACAATCTCATATTTGCATTGCATTACGCAATTGCATCCGAATTCCTCATTAAAAGTACATTGTCGACTCCAACAAATAATGGGTGATATTCAAGTGATCAACACAAAATAAGAGCAATCTGCTGAAAACAAACCTGAAACTGATCTAATTCATGGATGAGGTCACCAATACGTCCAAGATGCGACAAACCAATATCACCGGTTCTGTTTCTCCCCTCCAATACCTCAGCAATCGCTTGTAGTGCTTTACTCATTTCCGAATGTGCAAAATCACGATTTAATCGGATCTGATCCACTTCTGGATGACGGATGTATGCCTTGAACAAGCACCACTTATCGCTTTGCTCACATTCAGTTGCCAACACAAATTAAAGTCTTATTTTAAACTAATCGTAAGCAAATGGGGAACATTGCTATAAAAAATTTCCAAAAATTTACACAACTTTTAAATAATAGTGATAAAATGCGCGTTATAATGACCATCAGAGACAATACATAAAAGCTTACAATGGATGAAGTGTACATGAGAGTCGAGTTCACTTTAAGCCATGCTCTGGCGGCTTGTAAATCGTCTTGTTCCGACAGTTCCCTGAGGTTCGATACTCGACGTCGAGTTGTTTCACTCAGTTCTTCTAGTTCAGCTTTCAACGCGCTGTATCGCTCAGCTAATTCTTGCTTCGATTCTGCTACTTGCATACTGTCCAGTGCTGATTTTGCCTTTAAATTATTGTCTTTTCACTGCATCTCAATCAATCACATGAATATGCACAACTGTGATAAATCATAAGTTGGCTATTATCATTGTGCAACTGAATTTTTTTGATTCGAATCTCTCTTTTGATTCAGCACAAGCAGCCGACGGCATTCAGCACAGCTTTGAAAATCATCAACCTTCCGAAATTGAATCTTACGATAAGTCCGTCGCCTACTCATTTATGATAAGGGAACCGTCTCGAATTTAATTGCAGCAACATCAAAATAATGAAATATAAAAACTCACTCGAGCAATATTCATTAAAATCAGATGAACATCCACCATATCAGCCATAATTAATAATCTCGCCACAGCCTTTAGCAACTCACGAGCTGCTTCGATTGCTTTCAGTCTTCGTTGTGTATTAGTTGTTTCATTCATAAAATCACGGCCGCGTATTATCATCTCGTTACCTTAAAATTCATGCAATGATCCACACCAAACTTCAACATACACATTTTCAAACCAGTAGATTTTAACTCGGCTGATTCAATTCAATAGGAGCATGTCAATGCATAATGGAACGACAATGTAGCGCCTGTGATGTAAGGTCGACAGTCTTAAGAAATCTGCAAACTATCACCGAAAGTTATGTGAATTTCCTCTTTTTCACCTCGAACTTATCATTTCTTCAATCTGTTTCCGATTCAACAATTTGCACACTGTCCTAAGAACGCACAAGTTTGATGGCTCTCTATAAATGAAGCGATGTAGTAATCACCTGTCGTTTGAACATCTTGTAAGGCTTCATTGAGTTCATGAAGAGCTTGATCTTTCACAAGTGGACATTCTCTAATGCAAGCACGTCCAACTTGTAGGAAATTCTCAATGGTTCTTTCAACTGCCGCAATCAGAACATTCCCACTCTTGCCACTTTTTCGCAACGAATAATACACATCCGGATTCGTTAACGAAGTCACCTTCAATTCATCAATTATATTGACCTTTCCTTAGAACTTTCTACACTTCTCTTACTTTAGTGATAATTTACTTTGCGATAATTTATCTACACTTTAGTGATAATTATTTATTCATTGATAATTTGTTAATTATTAGTGATAAATTTCTTGTGTTCTGATGCATCTTCGGAAATTGCTCACATATTTGCTATAAATGCTAAATAATTAGGATTAGGAGAATCCAACACAAAGTACACCTACACAAGTATTATGCATAATCGCTCAATAAACAGAGTGAATAAAAATAGAAAAGTAACCTCATAAATGAGTGGCGCAAGCAACTGCTCCACTCGTTTCGTTTTTACTTGGTCGATATTAATTTCGTTTTGTATATTTACAATTGATACCATCGTGACGATGTTATATGAGATTTAATAATCTGTAATCAACTCAATTTTATGCCTGACTGATATTAACATTACTATTCTGCTGGCAATCGGCACACATTTAATACAGAGTCTTTATCGTGAAGGGTACTAGTCGTCGACGAGCTTCAAATCCAAATTTAAAAAATTATCTGCACAATGAATGCAAGCTCGGAATGAAAATTTAATTTGCATATAATGATAAAGTGGCCATGACACCTTACAAATAGTATATTCAAATGAATCCTATCAATCAGACGGCTAATTATGAGTCGTTAAAATGAAACAGAACTACGCAACATCGACAATACAGTTGGAAATCATGAAATAAAGCAGTGATAGCTCGAAGTTCCAACTTGGCTTTCATTTAATTACCTAACGATGTGATTATGAAGCACTGCAGAAAGATAAATAATCATCAAAAGGTGAGAGCATCGATTAAACACACTTTTGCTGTTGAATTTATGAATCATTCGAAATGAAGAGTACTGAACTGTTTGCACCTTTTTAATCGGTAAAGATGAGTAATCATCCGATGTAACTGGCGGATGTTTACCGAGAAAAACAAGACTGCACGAAATGAATAAAGTATTCGTTTCGATGAAACTGTCACATAATCCAACCTGCCCCTGTCAACACCATTAAAATTTTTTGAAAGTATAACTTTTAAAGAACTCAAGATTTCTTAAACCTTCTCTTTATCCCCTTGTCGAGTATTAATCACGACCGGATCTCATCTAATAGCCCTGTGCGCCAAAACCAAATGGTCTACGACAATTTGCACTGCGAAACACTATGATAAAGCAAACGCATGCCTCATCATAGAGTAGCATGGTGCTTATGGTGCTTTCGTCGGATTTAGATTTATCGTAGATGCATTTGTCAATCGGTCACCCAAAGCAAACGCCCTATGTGCCATCGCGTAAGTGCCACTCAAGTGCTAATTAACAATACAAGCCCAGGGTGGCCCACCCAGTAGTTTCTGATTCTGTAGTGTTGGACTGATCAGCCAATCTGAAGCTACGACGTTGCACCAAAATCGCCTAGTAATATGGAGTTTTGAAATATACAAAAGTTTATTTACGATTAGTAAAATATGCTCAAGGAAAAAGCAAAAAAAATGTTCACTGAATGCTACGAAGTGAATCAGTCAATCGTTATGCCCAACTGAATGATAAACTCGAATGGAACAACAACTGAAATTTATGAAGCTTATGCTTAACCAGCAGAATTCCCAGCCGGCATCTAAATGCTTAAAGATTTGCTGGAGTCACCAAACTCGAGCCGCCAGCCAAACGAAACACTTCATAATGAACAAATAGTAAGAAAAAACATGGAAACTTAATGAATTATTTGGAAGACAATAAAACTGTTAATTGGATCAACTAAAAGAAAGATACTCAAAAATCGAAAACACCATCGAAATTAATGAATGCAAACAATTAGTGAACTTTTAATCGCGTTAGAAGAAGCCAATGAATGAAATGGAAATTAATTAATTAATTAATTCAAATCAGTAAATTAATTCAAAATATCAGTCGACACACAACGATAATTTGACTGAACGTTACGTTGATTACAAAACTAAAATTTGCCTGTGCATATAGTTTATTATTTCATGATAAAAACAATGCAATACATTCAATAAAGTTATAAAAAAGAAAACAATAAAACACTATATGAAGAAGGAACAAAGAAAAGAGAACACTTAGAACAGTGTGAATATAATTATCTATGAAGTAAGAGAAAACACTTTGCAAATTAATCATCGATAAGAATGTTCTCCATTAGAAAAGTTTAAAATTCTGCTTGCACTAGTGAATAGTTGTGTAGAATATGAATAAAACATCAATTTCGATTGCGTAAACTTGAAATTCTTCATCAGTAAACGGAAATTAGAGGAATAAACGCATCTGAGGTATTTATGTAATGTTTTTTGACAGGTGCACTAGTGCAGATCAATTTTTTGCTAACATAAGATACAAATCGAGTTATTCAAAACTTTTATACAGTCATGCTGCCTGCTGCTGAATGCAGGCAGTTGACAACAACAACAAAAAAGAGCTAATTATAAAAAGCTGTAAAAACAGCTCTGAGCCAAATCGAAACAGCCATCGCGCCAGGATCAGGCTCCTTTTGATCACTGGCCGATGTATAACTTGAACGACCACATTGGGCACGCATATTCTTTGTTTCGATCGCTCCTTTCTCAGCTGCCTTAAACTTTTTTAAATGAAATTCATAAATTCATTTGTTAAGATTATTAAGACTTTGATAAATCGATCACGTGAAATGTCAATTAAGTGAGAGATACTGAAATTTAGATTTATATTAAAATAACTCTACTCTTGATAGGATATTAGGAACTTTGCTACATAAAATGTCAATGAGATCAGTGAAATTTTTAGATAATAAACGCAAATTACCGCAACAACTTTCTCCCAATATGCCTTCTCATAAGTGGTTGATGTAACCGAATGCACGGCACTATGAAGTGGATCGACCTTAAATTTATTCGAGTTAAGTTCGGATACAATCGCACCTCAGCCAAAGACTGTGTTTGAACATTTGTAAGGGTCAGCCTTTGTATGCAACGCTTCATGAAGCTACGAATGGCAAATGCTGGTGAGGACGGACTCAACAAACAAGGTGCTTAATTGAAATAGGATATGGAATGTTACCATGGATCTATAACCAGGCTGTGCATGTCCATAACGCATGATTGCCTGTAGTCCACTTCTCAGTGCACTGTGCCAATCGTCTCCATCCGATGAAATACAAAATCGTTGTGATGCTGCACTGAACATCAACGCATACAACTGCAATTTCTCGTTTCAACTACACATCTTTCCACAACCTATCCGAACCTCAGAACATACCATTCTATCGCGTGCTTACGGATTAATCAAAATTGATAGATTCCATCACTACTATCTGTGTTCTACAATGGGAATACCGGTCAGTCATTTCTTTGTTTGGTATTTAATACTTAAGAGACTAGCCAAATCAGATCACTATTGATATCAGTATGATAGTCATTAGCAAATTATGTGATTATTCTCGTTAAGTCAGACTCAAATGAATGATACATACAGCTCCAGTAGTACCGCCGACATCATCTTCGAATATTTGTGATAACTGTAAGAATGTCGTTTGCGGTCTTGAACAACACAATGTATTGCTTTCAATTGAATTCAATATTTCTGCAACGTAATTTTTGGCAATTAAATTTATCTGAATAGAATTCATAAAATAATTTCATTGTCACCGCATTTCGTTCAATATTCATAAAGCAAAATAACAAGTGCAAATACTAAGAAACATTCAACTTGAAAATATTACAGTGACAATAGCAATAATAATAGTACGATAAAGTATTTGACAAACCATCGAATGACGACTAAATAATTGAATAATCGAATCAAAACAATACTTTCAGCTCCAAGCGCCAGTGTTGATCCGCAGTCGCCATCTCCACATAAACTGTCGAGTCGATTCAGTTCACTTTTCGCATTCAGCAGCGATGAACACGCCGCTTTAATGCACTTCCTGAGCAGGTTTGTTTCGCCTTCGTTCAGTGACACTCCAATTTCATTATACCGCATCTTTGGTGGTTCTTGGGTTGGAATTCGCTTGAAGTGTATATCGTTCGTTGCAATCACTTTGGTCACATTCCATGCTGGTGCTTCGGTTTTGGCATCTTTAATCACTTTTATTCATTAATATTGATTCAATGGAATCAAAATAATGATAATATGATAGTAACAATTACAATAATAATAGCAATAACAATGATAGTTATTTTAAGGATAAACGAATATTATCCATCGCGAATAATAGCAGTAAAAGAACTAACCGAGCAGTTCGATCCACTGCTCTTCATCTAAACGAAGAACACTCACACTGATTCCGTGTCCATCTAAGGACGTCATCAAAGTGCCGTAATAGAAACGTGCAATTGTATAATCATTCGAACCTGTAAGGAAGGAATGAACAACCTGTGTTTCACCATAACAATATATCAATGCATGTTATGAATTTTTAATGTACAGGAAATGAACACGGATTCTTTTATTCAGTGATCCAGCATTATTTTTCATTACCTATTCACGGAATGCAATCAGATTCTATTTGAACAATTCGAGTGGATAAAGAAGGTTCAGTGAATAGCGAGCGAGCGATTTTCGTTGATATAGTTGAAATTTATTTGCACTCATTGCATTTCGATCGTTTTGTATCACTGCTGATCTCACCAGCAGTTGATCATTTCCATAATACGTGATCTGAACCTGACTTCAGCTTCGGTCTCTTATCAGTTTACTCAAGCTTCAGAAAAGGCCTCGCTCGAGCTTGAGCTGATGACTAGCACGATTTGACCGATGCAGATTACTTAGGCACGGCTGGCAATGGTGCCGATGGCACAGTATAGCTCAGTTGATTGCAATTTCGAAAAGTGAGTAAATTTACGATTGAAATAAGAGCATAACTTACATAACCAATTAATGATTTCACCAGCCATGATATTCATTTCAATTTGTGACGTTCCACCGAGATTATTCAATATGACAGCTACTTTTTTATCTTCAAGTTGAATCATAACTGAATCAGTTATTTAAATCCAAATATTTGTTGCTGTTTCAGTGACAACGTAATGTCAGCAGCGTTTCAGTTTATTGAATCATCAAATATTTGTCATTATTCAATGATATTCCAATGAAAAATACCTTTTTGTAAGCAGTTTTTACTACTTTTTGCCAACTTTTCCATGAGTATTTCAGCAATTTGTTTTGCGCTTTTCATTTCAGTTCTTTCACATCCCCGTTCACCATGTATACCCAATCCCAATTCCATTTCCTTGTCATCTAACTTGAACATCGCCCCTTTACCAGGTATGCTGCATGCCGATAGACTTATTCCGATGGTGCCTTTAAAGTTTGATAATTATCACCGCTACTTTTGCCACTAACTATGTTCTCTACAATATAAGTTGCAAATACCGATTCTTTCGTTGATTCTTGTTGATATCTCCGCTATTGTATCTGCATTCGTGCCTTGCTCTGCCATCGCCCCAGCAATCTATAAATACACTGGTCATTGCCTCAATAAATATCAACAGTGGCACTATTGTAATGATAGCGAAATGATAAGTAAATCAGCTGAATGGTGGTATGAAATAACCTTCAGGATGAACAACGAGCCAGCGAGACCTCTTCTTCCGACAGCTCTCCCGTCCTTATGACCTTCTAATGCCACATCGTCCGATATCACAACCATACGCGCCGAACCTTCCTTTATAATGAATACGATTATAACTATTCGCTAATCAGTTCATAACTATCTAATGAAAATGATAATAGAAGTGCATTACAAACCTTTGTTCGATGAGCATTAAAACGCTCGATTGCAAGTCCGAAATTGAGGCAATCACCAGTGTAATTGATGACAAAAACGACGACACCATCTAAAACGATATCGCTTTCGTACGATATAATGGAGGATATAATTCTTTAACTCTTTCCTTATGAATTTGCGCATCAAAAGTTACTCCAAAAAAGTTCTCCACATAATATTCCTCTCAAAAACACTTATTTCCAATAAAATATCATGGTAACATAAATCTCTAATCTTAACAGATGCTCCAATACACAATACAAATGAGTATCATGACAGTAATCACTGCAATAATTGCATTCATTCAATAAATATAATGAACGTTTTGAACTGCGAATAAATTGTGGTTACTTTGACAAGTAAGATTCTCAAGTGTTGCGGATATATGTGACGTCGGTGGCGACGCAAAAATGTTCCCACAAACAGCCGCCGAAAGAAGTCCTTTTCCAACAAATCCTGAAGATTGTTTATGATATCGTTGAGCGTAACTTTAAAAAATCCGTTCAAATTTGGAAATGTGATCGATAGATTCCAAAGAACGATCTCAAAAATTGAATCAGATGAGACATTCCCGAGTTGCAATTGAAATCAATTGAAATTGATAATCAATTTGAAACAGTTACAAATCAATTGATACTTCCAGTTGAAGCGGTTCAATCATTTGTAGTTGATAAGTTAATGCTTGCAGAGTAGCTGCAGTATTTACTTACGTAAACATATAAATCCTTATCATTCCATATTTTAGGAACAATGTTGATAAATGTCGTAATAGCAATAATGATCATAGTAAGAATAATATAATAATAATTCTAGTTGCTGATGCCAGCATCACAACAATACCTGCAGCGAACGGTTCATGACCTGAACCACCTCCAGCAATCAGCATAACATTTCGTTTCCTGCACTCTTTTATGTCTGAACGAACCACCACTCTTCTGCATACCTTAAGACATTATTGCTCACTGTATGCTCACGCATCGTTAATGTTATCGCACTTCACAATGATTTGTAATGAAGATAAGAGGAACGTACGTTAAGAATATTAAGATTGGTATTTGCAGATACTAAGCCTTGAATACTGTTGTCAACGACTGCATCCGGTGAATTGATGAACTTTTTTGTGGATGTCATCTCGTTGATCCAATCTGCAATCACATAAGAATTTTTTGAGAAATACGCAAAAATATCTTCAGTCTGACCTTACAATTAGAACGCACTGAACAGAAAATTTTCCTATTGAATGAGCGTATACGTACATATGCATGTGCTCATCAATACATACACAATTGTAAAATAATCATGCAAAATTTATCAAATGCATTCACATGTTCATCACAAGTATAGAAATTGTAGATATACACGTAAACAGTCATTTATGTCTTCGTTCACATCTTACATTCAGCGTTCATAACTCTCCAATAATCATACAGCACAAACCAATTCGACCGTCGAATATGCATCTAAAAACGAGAATGGTTCACAAAAAACAATCGTCGCATCTGATTTCGAATGATTTTGTTAGCTAGAAATTTGAATAGGCGATCAACATGAGACCATTCAAAATGCAATATTTAATAGTTGGCATCGGGAAATGCTTCCTGGTATGATGAAAGTGCACGGTTATGATATGAATGAATTTTGTGAAAGTGTTCATGTATAAGAAGTGGTTTAAGAGAAGCGACTCAACGTATAATAGTAAGAACAACAACAAATCCAACAGGTTTTGATCGAGTAAAATGCGAGCATGGGAATATTTATGAGTAATGATTAGATGACTGATAGAATAAAGGTTAATGTCAATCATTCGGTTAGTGAATAGTTGCGAGAGATTTCATCACTGAAGATTATTTGAAGGATTTGATTGCGATGAGATAAATACGGCGGCGATATTGATGAGTACTTTAAGAGATACATTCTCATAGATCTGAGGGATTATCTTATAGCTTCAATCTGCCGAAAAGGAGCGCCACTGAAGTTCGTATGAGAACAGTTATGAAAAAGCAATTGGTCCATTGCGATTTGCTTAAGCATTCATGTCAACTCATTTATTGCAGCTTATAAGAGGGGATTTCTTTGATTTATTTTAACTGATGCTGGTAGTAATATTGTCGAGGATGAATGATTTACGAGCAATAAGCTGGTCAAATAGAGCAGAAAATGTTCAGTGACTATTGTTTGCGCATTGATTCAAATTGTTTTTCTGAAATATATCTCCCTTTTTGGAAGATCGTAAATTCAATGGTATAGTTCGATGAACAATTTAAGACATACATTCTCATGTATCTGAGGGATTATCTTATAGCTTCCATCTACCGAAAAGGAGTGCCACTGAAGTTGTTATTAATTTCTCTAGGATTATTAATTCCTCTAGGATTAATGAACACCCGAAACGTGCGATTATTAATTAGACGTTTCGAAATTGGAATTCTCTTTTTGATTTCAGTCAATTGTTCAAATTGCATTAAATTTTAAGATTATCACAACATATTGAAGTTTAGAACGTATTATACATATGCCATTTTATTTGCAGCTAATCTCATTATGACGCAATTTACATAAAACAAAATGATACTTCAATGAAATAAGCAAAGCAACAATGTGATATTTGGTTGATTCAGTCTATATCAGTCATTTGTAGCGGAGTTTCTTTTAGTGAACGGTCGTTCACTGGAAGTAAGTTGATGATTCAATTCAGTTTATGCGGTGTTTCGTTGTGGGGCATTCATAACACATTTGCATTCTTGGTGAACATTTAAACTTCTTTTACTCGAACGGTTCATGATCTCGATCGATCGTGGATCAAATTGCACAATGAGGGTGATTGAAATTTGAGAAGTTAATTAAATGTTGGCGAACGGATTGTGACGATAAGTCAATCAGAAGCAATATGGAAAAGAGTTGGTTTTTCGAAGATAACAGAAAATTGTAACAATGATATTGATAATAATGATAAACTGGTAGCAATGATTTGCTGGTATATTCAAGAAGTATATCAGAAATGCAAAAAAATAGTCGTAAAGACGAATCGACTGGGCGTAATTCGAATGAACTTAATGAGCAAAAGAACAATCGACAAGCAAAATCAACGAGTAAACAAATCGCAGCTAGCATAAGCAACGAACACGTAATCGCTCATACACCGAGCATCGATGAAACAACCGATAAATCAAGCGATTCGGACCTTTCTTTTGGTTCGTTCCGCACCTGAGATATCTCATTTACATTTGCATGATTCGATTTCCCTGACAAATATGATCCCATTAGATGCGAAATGATCGCGAAAAGTTATCTCAAGAAAGAATTCGGTTTTAGTAATGTTGATCGATTCAGCCAGTACGAGTTTTCTCGAACGTTTCGTAAGGATGAGATTGCAATCAGATTCAGTGAACTCCGATTTTGTCACTGAAAGCGCCTAAAGCAAGATGGCTGATAAGCATGATTATACATGATGAGCAGACATCATTTGACTAATTTAGAGATTAGCATTTGCAAACTATTTATTTAGACGAGGTAAAAGCACAGATCGAAACATACTGGACATTTCTACAGCAGGTTTGAGTTGCTTTCATTGCTCAATCGATGTTTTATGAAAGAATTTCCATACTTTTGGGATGGATAGTTCAAATGAAGCCAATAATAGCACATTAGGAATTGGGCGAGTGAATTTAACAGTCTCGCCTCCGATGAAATTTTAGCTTTGTTAGCATCAAAAATGTTGCTTTGGTGTAAAATCAAACAGCTATGGATTTGACGTTAGTAATTGCTACACATAATATAAATTTAATTCCAGTGAATATACTCAAAAATTTTTAGAGTTCATTGCCATTCCTGATCTCTGGAATAGGTCTGATCGCAGCTGGTCTCTTTTTCGAAAGAGCTCGCGATTGGCCGTTTTTCCAGCAAGTTCCTGAAGTTGTTGTGTTAGTACCGGCGTTGCTTGGTCTTAAAGGTAATCTCGAAACCACTTACGCATCAAGACTATCCACTTTGGTTCGTTCATTTCAATTGTTTGATAACGACTTGCAGCATATTTCTGATAGCTGTAAGTTTCTTGACTTACACTGTTTCGATTCATTAATGCTAGTTATTGCACAGTTACTGGCTTATTTCTCCCGTTTCATTCTCAAATATACAATTCTTTTCAAATTAGCTCCTTGAATCGCTGGTTTTCACAATTTGAATCAATTTGTCTTATAAAGCATTAACTGATAATTTCTTAAGCACAAGGTAATCCTTTACTCTGTTTGATGGACAAATTAACTTTACTTAAGTTTCTCTGTGATACGTTACAATGGAAACTATTTTCCAGTTCTGCGCTTGATTAGCACTGCACGAAATCGAATAGGTGAAATTTTTTCTGATACATTCAATGCTTATTGTTCAGGCGAATAAAGGTGAACTTCAAACAAGAGAAGAAGTAACATGGACTGTTTTCTCTAACATATGTCTAATTGAAACACAAGCGATCGTACTATCATTTTTTGCGGCAGTTATCAGTCTTGCTTTAAGTCGTTTTCAAATTCAAGTTGGTCTTTGGTATTCTTCTGTTGTTGTTATTCACATGTAACAGATGTTTATTTCAACTGCTGAATGTACTGAAAAGATTATATCACACAGAACACACCATCAAATCAAACAATTTTATCGCAGTCGAATCGTCGTTGAAATTCGACGTCGAACGACTTTAACCAAAAAAACTGCGATAATCGATGAAGTAAATTGCGGTTCATGAATGATCTATCAGCCAGATCACAAGTAATCTGAGTGAATTCAGTTCAAAATGACTCACGTAATGCTGGTGATGTCAAGTGCGATATCAGCCGCTGCAGTTGCATCGATTGTACTAGCGTGTTTAATCGCATTCGTGGTTGTTTCATCGAATAAATGCGGCATCAATCCCGATAACGTCTCTACGCCGATCGCGGCCAGTGTCGGTGATCTTGTCACGCTATCCGTTCTCGTAGGTTCACCAAATTTCATTTCATTAAGCTCTTCTTTTGTTGAAAGTTCTATCAACTTGTCTTATTAATATTACAATACTCATTGCTTGCACTGCATTTCGAGGAATAGGAACATGTGTCACTGAAATAGTGTTTTTAAAATATTTATAGTTTTTACTGATTGATATGTAGAAATTGTCATGAGAAGAAGCATTTTCTGATCCCATAACAAAAACTACTTCCTTTGAGAATACTCCCTATGAACCTTTCCGGTTATGAATCAAATGATAATAGCAGGAGGATGTAATCACAATGGATCGTATTTACACTTAGGCTGAGATTCATACCGAGGCTAAGGAATTTGTTAAATCTAAAGGTCGTTCCTTTTTATCTGAGCTAACTTATCTAACAACAAAATAGATCACTCTTTTATAACGGAGCTGAGGTATTTCTTAAACAGATGCCTGGTTCATTAATGAAGCTTCAGCCTAATCTTAAGCCTAAATATAATCTCATTATCATCACTTTTATGAAGATGATTGCGTGAACCTCACAAATAATAATAGTTATCGGTCACTTGAAAATTTCATAGAGAGCACTTGAATTTAAGGTGGGATCAGGCTCAGCGATGTTACCGATGTGTACCGAAGTTAATAATTGCTTGCTGAGTATTGTAATATTGGTGGGAATTGTGCTAATATTGCCAATTATATCGTATTTTGCAATTAGTACCGAGCAAACCAGAGGTGTTCTATTGTACGGTTGGTGGTCGATTGTGGCTGCGACTGTTATTGGAAGGTTACTGTCACATCGGTTTGATTATATTAACAACTGCGATTCTGTTCGATGGAATCGCTGTGCTGATAATTCAGAATCCACTTAATCGCACTCCAATTTGTTTCACATTGAGATCATCACAACGGACTGTTTAGCAGCTCTAATGCACACAGCCGACTTTGCAATGCAATTTGATGTCCAGTTTGTTTTTTAGCACAACCATGATCATGCTCATTCGTTCAAGCTTGAAGGAGAAATTTGCAGTGGTAGTGGATTGATACTACAAAAAGCAGTTTTCGATTTTCCTGGCCTAGCTGTATTTCATCCATTAATAACAGGTTTTTAGCATTCGTTATTTTCATTCGGTAAATATACTCATTTTGACAACTCTTCATAGAAATTTCAATGTATTGACCGAACGGATAGCCTAACAATCTGAACAAGTAAATGATCTGTTTTGACATGTTTCAAACTGAATACGGAGCCAGTCAATAATAAGCCGACATACTACTTCAGGAGCTCGCATCTACGTTGTACTAGAACGCTATTACTGACTAAATAAATACCCTAATAGGCAACAAATACCTTAATAGATCAAATCATCTTAAGATGCTCGACCTATCGTTGCTTTCTATAAGTAGGTGTTGAATGAAAATATTAGAATACTGAAAGATGAATCCATTGAATGCAAAGCGCATGATCTTGAGGTCTTGGCGGTAATAGAGTTGGTGTTCAATCAAGTCGGCAATGTACATCACTTCATATTTGTGGTTATCCGTTGGGTACTCTTCCAGAGCAAACAACCATTTGGACTTATTTCAATCCAATTCGCGTATTTTGGGCATCTGGTAAATTTACAGTTATTGTTTTCAGACCAATTGCTTGCAAAAAATGAACATTTGCACACTCCATTCAAGATTATTGAGTCACTTATATCACCGAAATAGTCTCATTCAAATCATTCACTTAAACAATTCGAAAGATTATTTGCTCGATAAAAATTTTCAGATGATAATGTTCTAAGGATAATTCATCAATAAAACTTGCTTACTCTTCATATGAGTAACACTAAACACAGTTATCATCGTCATTGTCTTTGTTATTTTTTGTTAGTATATTCTAGATTAGTATCTTTGTTTATGCATCTTGATTGCTATTATTATCTGCATTCCTATTAAGGGATCCATTCAAAGGTGGCTGTTGTCATTCTATTTGGCGCGGCTCCTTTCAATATATTTTTTGTGGTCCTCATATTTCTCACTGCAAAAAATATTGAATTCACGTGGACATTTGTCGGAGCATATGCTGTTTTCGCTTTTGTACAGGTTACACTCATTTATTGATGTCGTTATTACTATTCTTATTGCTTTTATCAGTTTGACACTAAAACAGAGACTTAGATCATTTTTTCTTCAATTACCTACGTTACTATGCGATTCTCGAAACACTATTGAACGCACTCGCGAGAACAAATTAAATGAGTTAAAGGAACGAGTAATAAATTAATTACTAAGTTTAATTATTATGTAATTAGTAATTACTAAGGAATTACTAATTAAAGTAACGATTCGTCGATGAATGATCATAAGTGAATAGCAAGGGAAATGTCATTATCGTGCTATTGCTATTGCACAAAAATGATGGAAATGTCACAAATTGAACGCGAAATTACAGTTAGCGATACTGCTGTATCTGTGTCAAGTAATCGTGCACACCTTATGGAGGCTTGGACAAGACCCGGATCACAGTTCAATACCACTGCTGACTGCAATAAGCGACTTGATTGGTGCTGCTCTATTGTACACCTTGTTCCTGCTTTTGAGTATTTATGCTCCCTATGCTGTCAGGAACGTTAAACTACATCCATCGAATGTCTTACGTGCTACAACTCAAAAATATAACGTCACTTACTCATAATACAAATCATAACGATAATCTTCAAACTTGTGTGGTGCAGGGACGGAAAAATAGACGGGCACGAAATTTTTCAGCTTGGGATCCCAAAAATGTGGTCAACTTGAAAAAAGTCAGGGACGAGGATTCGGAGACGGGTCCCTGAAATATCCCAATCCCCGCACCACACCATTTCAAACGCGTCCATATTAAATCCTCTTATTCGACAGTTATACTATTGTTTTCCTCCGAAACTTTTGTTTAATCCGAATGTGAGCTCTCGTTAAAATGTCAACTGCGTCTTCAAATGATGAAACACTACAGTAACTTAATGTAATCTCGCCATAATTTACAAACAAGCCCCTACGAGATTTTGCTTACTTTAAAGTGAGAGTACAACTTATTATGAGAGGGTTGAGGGCAACTTTCTGATTAGTTATGATCAATTTGACTTGTTCGTTTCATATTTTAATACGCAGCTGAATCATTTTATTTATGATAGCAATTCTGAAACATTAATCATTCATGAATAACGACAATAAAATTTAATAATACTCTCTTCTCCTCTTCTCAAGTGACTGTTCATCCATTCAACAGTACAGTACCATCTACAATTGTACAATAGCAATATAGAAGTTTAGATTCTCATGAGAACGAACTTCAACAAACAAACGTACAAAAAAGCATTTTCTTGACTAATTATCATGCAAACGATTCAACATGATAATGCTGTCACAACAACGATGCTGTCAACAATAATGACCACAATAAATACTCAAAAACTCCGAATACAATCACGTAAATACGAACAAACTCAACACCGATCGCAATTAATGAATGTCTGCAAACGCGCTGAAACTCACCTCATCTACAGCCAAAAACACATCAATCATTAATGCATCCAGAGAAATTCTTCATCAATGTGTTACACAAAAAAACTGAATATGCAAAAAATATATTTGTTCATTACAGACAAAAACATTCCAAAAAATACGACGAATAAATAATAACGAAACAATAGCGAATAGCACAGAATTTCATTCGAAATAAATTATTGATTAATTAAACCTCAAAATCAAATACAACAATCTGAATAACACAGAAAATATGATACACATTAATAAATTATTAATAACAAAAACTCCTCTCATAATATACAATAACTGAGCCAATAAAACGTATCAAATAAACACATCGAAAATGAACGAATTCAAATTAAACAAAATACAAAATTTCCATTGAATGACAACATTAAAACGATCCAATATCGAACGGTGATTGTTCATTGATTATAATAATAATAAACTCTGCTGAATGCACTGCACAAAATCAGTCACTGCGGAAAGCACAATCAAAAGTGGTCTTCATCACTGATTTCACATTATATTTAACACATTAATCAATAACACACACATTTTCGTTTTCCCAATACTATTTCAGTGTAAAACATATCAACATTCAAGCAATTCTCACTTCACTACAAATAGAATATTTTTCAGTAGTAATAAGATTACAGATAAACATTACTTACGTACGTAACAAATCAACTTTTAGAACAAGGCATTTTCTTTCAGATGAGAGGCGATTTGAAAGAATTTCTGAGAAATTTCGCACAGAGCAAAATTGTGTTTTACCATCAAAATATCTGGAATGAGACGTGTTAAATTTTGAGGGCAATAATCATCATCTTTTTTTCATCGTCATTTGTATACGCGAAGCAAATGTATTTGCGAATTTTGTTACTCAAAAAAAAAGAACAGAAAGAAAGAAAAATTGCCTCAAAGTGTACAAAATGATAATATGGAAACGAAATAAATTCGAAAACGATTCACAAAACGTAAGAAATGAAATGAAAAACGAAAAAGAACACAAATGACAGATGACACGTGAACAAAATGAAACGCAAATTGACAGCTTGAACTAGAAATTCAGCGCAATGCACCATAACCCGACGCACGAACATTGGATGAAACGTCGAAAATTTGATCAAAACATACGAACGTACAATGAACACGTGTGCTACGGAGAATTTTGGGAAATTTCTTAACAACTGTGCCCATTTCTTTGGCCAAGAAATTTTTCGCGGAGACCACGTTTCCGCGGTTCCCGACTGTGAATTTCCGAGCTCCCTAATTTTCCCCATCTGCGCAACACACTACGATGAACGATGGATGATATGAGTAGACGATAATACAGAAATGATACTATGAAGCGGACGTTGTTCAACGATAACGATACGCATAACGTTTTTTTGCTTTGGGATTGAGTTCACATTCAAATTCTTCTGAAATGTTTCCTTTCTTCCTCTCAAATAAACTCAACGAAATCTGCCAATAGTGCTCAAACTGAGAAACGAAAAGAGTTATGCGAGGACTGAGCGATTATTCGACAAAATAATCACCGTTATACCACCGTTCCACCTGGAATATTCGGATTTGTTATCGGAATCGGAGAGTTGATATTCCTCCGCTGAGGAATAGCCTGAAACGAGCATGCATCAACAATCAACATCAAATCATAACATTAACCTTAATTGCTCGAATTAAACTTTAGAAAAGACAAATATTAATTTCAAGCTGAAATTTCAGCCGATTACCATAAACATAATATCGTTTATAAAACAATGTATATTTTCAATATTAACAACAATAACAACTCTCGAAACAAACGAAAAAACAACAAAAAGCAGCGAATACGATTAAAAAACATACCTTCCCAGGCCTAGCCCATGTGAGGATAAATCCCTCTTGGCAAGCCGTAACAATACAATCCTCACGAAATTCCAGACCTGTCAATCGTTCGTGTGCAATCTTCTTGCAAATCAATGGCTCGATGATACTCACTTCATCCATTCGAGGGCATAACGGTGTTCCTAGCAACCTGGCTACGGCCATATCGTGCCGTTCTTTTTCATTACTCAACGCTGCCGAATTATGATGATTACGACCCCATCTGGAAAAGAGTTTAATTGAACCGCGATCGTCCTGCAGCATGCATATCAAAAAATCCTTGCCATGAAACGTATAAATATCCGTATGATTCATCACTTTCACTAACCGATCATGCGAATTTCCGGTGAATTTCGCACCGAAACTGAAACCTCTCTTATGGAATTTCTTATCTTTTGATTGTTGATTATCTTTTCCATTACCATCCAAATTCGCATTTTTCACCGCGTCAATTGAGCACGTTGTCGGTGTGATTACCTTGAAAATATTCATTTTGAAATGCTTTTTAAGTCAGTATTGATCGAAAACGTTCTCACGTTGTCTTCTATCCAAATGAGAAATTTGCACTGAACCAACATTATTGGTAACATAACAACTAATTTATCAAATCACCTGATCAGTACCAATCGAAATGACTGTTGAATTGCGATGCCTCTGACCAGACATCGGCTGTCTCAAAACATCCTCCGTTAAATCCCAAAGACACAGCTGAGTATCATGTCCGACAGATCCAATGCTACAATTTATCATCACTTTATAAACGATATCATTTGACGTGTTACTTTTATTAACCATAAGAGAAGAGAACAAAATGAATAAAATGAAATAAATAGATACCGATAAGACAGTCCTATATTCGAACAAAGGCCTGAACCACCACCCAATGACACCGATGAAATTGATTCTTTTTGCGTTCGTGATAAAATTGTTCCTAATGGCCCACCACCGACCACAACTCCACCACTACGTAAATTGGCCACTGACCCACCTTGAAAGAATAACCGTGATGACAACATATCAGTACAATAATAATATTAATATCAACACAACAATATTAAATATCACTACAATATCAATACAATAATAATATTAATATCAATATTGAATATCATTACAATAATATTAACAATAATACCAGTAATAACTATTCCTATCTTACATACATCCCGAAACGTCGGGATAAATTCGTGACCTTTTCTTGTTAGAGTAAGTACCCCTACTTTTCAGAAAATCGTGATGAATTTTAAGTATGAAAATGAATTAATAAAAAAATCTACCTAACGAGCACATAGAGGATGGCCCATTTGTCTGTTGTATATTAGTGATCGGCAAACGATTTGCTCCACCTGTTCAACACAAACAAATCGTCAACAATAATTCCATACAATTCATCAATCGTGAGAGCAATAATAACAAATAAATATTACCTCTAAACAACAGTCCACTGCTATTGAGACTGGATGGTCTGAGATCTTCATCTGAGCCAAGATCTAATGGAACACCGGAACTTAAATGGCCATCAACTGAATGTGATGTATACGGGTCGAATGCAACCTCAATATTTAATTCATTTATCAATCATTAAATTTGACAACAACAATGTGACAATGAAAATAGTTACCTGAGATATCCACGATTTATGTCCTTGCCCTCTGCACACAATTCGTTTCTCATGAACCGAATAAACCGTTATCAAATCGTCCTCTCCACCAGTTACAATATAACGTGAGTCATGACTCCAAGCCAAACAAAGTAATGCACCAAAATACGATTTCATATAACCAATCAACTCCATCGTATGATAATTAAATACACGTAAAAAACCATCCTGCAAAGCGCATTTACTATTTTGCTGTTCGCACATTTCTCTATGCATTCAACCAATCGAATATTCAAGCAATCTAAAACTCAGTTAATAATCATCGAAATGGATAACTCTATCATTATTCCCATGTTGCACATAAACATACAACGCCCGTAATACCAGAGAATAAATACTCTACCACGATACATCATGATGATGAATCAAATCTAATTACCGGTTCTTTACTCATGTTCGCTAAACACTGAAGAATTTCAAAATCGAAAAACTATACGCAATGTGCTCGACAATGCGTGATCAAATCACATCATTCAATTATGAACATTCTTCAATTTGCACTATTCATAAAATATGGATAAAAAGTTCAATACGTACATGACTGGCAGTTGCGATATATTTGGCATCGTTATTCGGTGAGAATGCGAACTGATTTATTGAACCGGTTGATACTGACCATCTGTACAAGGGATTACGAGACGTCTTCGCTTTACAAGTGTAAACTGTATACCCATCACCCTTCAATTTACTCGTTTATTTAGATAAATACATAATGTTGCTAATGAGGACACTATCGAATCTAATAATCGATAACCTGTTTGAAGACTTGATAAGATGGTGGGCCAGGGCTACATGTTAACTCTTCATTGTACAAGTACATATTACCACTCGAATGTGATGCCAAAAAGCATTGCGGTTGGCCTGAAAACGCAACATTCAAACAATTCGAAAAGAATTATTGAAAGAAATACTTAAAAAATGGAAAGATAAGACCAATGAATGATACTAATGAAAGAATGGACAAAAGATAAACTGAACAATTAAATGGACAAATAAATAATGAATGTAAGAATAACCTGGAACCCATTTCAGACAAGTGACCGATGTTTTATCGATGTATCGATCTTCATTATACAATCGACTCACTTGAAGTTCTTTTTGAAACGGATCTATCAACTGGATTTGCCCAGCAGAAAAACCAATTATTAAACTGAAATCGATTGGTTTCCAGATGAAGGAAGATTCGTTAATAGTATGTTGACAACACAATAAACAAAATACAAAAATTGAACCTGCACGAAGTGGGTTTTGCAGTTTGTTGATTGAAGTCATGCGATGTTGGGTATGTACCTTTATAAACTCGTTTATCAATCGGTTTATTCAAATCAACCGCATTTCGAACACCTCTTAAAAACACTTTGTTTGCATCAATTCATGAAACCCACTCGAAATCCGATTCTTTATCAAAAATATTCGATCAGATCCGATCGAAATGATTACTCATTGTTAGTGGAAATGGCTAAATATATGAGAGATAAGAAATAAACTCAAACCGATAAACGAAAACATAAAGTTCTCGGCCAACATTAAAACAAATTCGATCACAATTCAGTAAGTCAGATTCTGAATTGTTGGTTGAATCACTGTAGTGGTCATTATTAATATCAATCGACGTTGTGCATTTGTTCGGAATATCACCATTAATCAAAATATCGTTATCGCTATCTGCATTATTCTTTGATGTACTCGCCGGCATCGTTAGAAACGATACACGTACCGGTGCGCTTCCAACGTTATTCATTCCCTTCAATTCATTCTTTAATCTTTACTCTCCTTGGTCAAGCCCTCCCCCGACTGTGACATGTCCGAGTCATGACCAACGTCGTTATAACTCCCAGTCGGAAACGAGAAGGCCCTGATTGGTAATCAATTTGAGCACTTTGAGAAGTTAAGTGCTAACGAAAAAAAGCACCCAAACAAAAAGATAAGCAATTGAAAAAAACGAACTTGATTCAGAGGAACTCGGTTTGGACGTGAGTATTCGGATAAAGTCATTTGCTTGTAAACACCTTCACGAGTAATAAAATGGGTTTTGAGATCGTCTTTCAAATTTGCTGATGATGTTTGATTCAATGTTTCAAGTGCATTACCAGCACCTAACTGACCACATGTATTCATAATTGGGAAATTTGCGAATTTTTAGTTGAGATTTGAATCGATTTAAACACTTCAATCATTATTATTAGTCAATAATTATCAATTAAATTTTCTGAACCGTTCACAGATTCATTTAATATGTCATTAAAATGTTATTAACTGTCATTAACTCAGTTGTGTCATTAAAATGCTTGTGTCACATCTGAGTTCGCTATGAGAAACCATTCATATTTATATTGACTATCTTTTGTTGCATCAAACGCATAAATATATCAAATCGATACGACATAATTCTTGGAAAACTTTAAACTTATGAAATAAACTTATGAAAGAAAAAGCCAATAAAAGAACTAAAAAAAACTAACTGGATAATAATATTTATATTTAGGCTGGTCATTAACAAACATTCCGATATAACATCTCACAACAAAAACAATTTGAAGTGACAACGAACAAATTATTCGTTATATGTATGTTCAACAGTTCAACGTTTCAGTCCGCTTATCGCTTTTTTATGGTGATAGCGAAGATCGTTTGCATGAAAAAAGTACTGAAATTCAATTGATAACGTTTAAAGTGGTTTATTATGAAAACAATTTATACGATAATTAATGGAATCTCAGACACGTAATGGAAATCATCTGATGTAGATCTGTTTAGAGCCATGTAGGTACTGCTGATAAGGAAACGAAAAATGAGTAGCACGTGAAGAGCAGAATTCAAAAATTCGATCAGAAATCAAGTTCGTAGCGTTCGTTCCCAGTCAATCAGTATAACCGTGTTAATGTTTCGACCTCAGCTAGTATTGCAATCTTAGCTATTCTTTAATATTTCAACGTGCTGGCTTTGATATACCTACGGATTTTGGTGCACTAACTCGGGAAATAACCACGTCATACAAATACGACCGCCTAGTGCGTTTCTAGTGGGGATAAACACCCAGCGGCAAACATTTCAATGGAAAAATCCGCACAATAATGAACAAAAAGAGCTTTGGCTTATTTGGAACATAAATTTGAAACAGCTACTCAGAAAGTGTGGAGTACGTACACACGAAAAAACGAACAAATCTTCGAAATACCACGTATAAACACACACCACAACCGGCCATTTCCTTCCTTTATTAGCATCATTCGTTGATCAATAATTGTTTCGAGTGAAGTCATTATAAAAAACTTATACGCGTCTTTTCGTAACAGTACATGAACAATTATATCAATATTTTCGATGCACTGATCAAACAACCCATCTCAGAGAGCAATAATGACCTTATTCTCACACAAAAACATCCATCCAGTTTATATTCTCACACAACTAGCATTTCCATGTGGAAAACCACATTTGGCATGCATGGCACTTATCGACTCTACATCTAATTTCCGATGCCGGATCAATTCCAACGACTAGGCGTGTTGCTCTTGCCTGATGACCAATTCAGGCTTACGAAAACGAACAGATAAAGTTTCGCTAGGGCCTGTTAGACGCATTCGAAGTGGTGTCCCGAAAAGCAGACAGCCTTTCTTAATCGTCCCTCAACCGACTTTGTAAATTTTTGGCGAAGCTGCCGCACAACAGTTACCGATACGTTAAGAAGATTTGTGAAGATGGAACGAGATGATACGCCTAATGAAACCTGGTTGACATCTCGTCATTCTAAGAATTACCAATTGGCAAGACTCTAAGACCAGCAAATCCATGACTGAATTAAGAAATGTTAACCAATCGAAGAATAAGCAAACGGTCACCTTGATCGGTCTGACTTTTAAGTATTACAGCGCTGACCACAACATGCTCGTCAGATGTTTCAATCTCTCGGTCTCGTTTTCCGCGAGCAACCGTCCTGTTGAACGACAGTGTACGTCTTCCCAACTAAACAAATGATATGCATTTTAACGGTTTTAGCTTTGGATAATATGTAATTAACATTTGCAATCCAATGTTTGATAAGGAAAGCGACACTTAAGCGTATAATTTAACGCAAAATACAGCAACATGAAAATCTAGACAAACACGTTCCTATGCCATATTGTAGAAGTATACACCTTACATACAAGAAAGGTATGTGCTTGTTCTGGAAAATAGTCGTGAAAATGCTGACTGTGATCATCATCAGGAAGATTTTTTTGCCAGCAGACCATCTTGACTCATTCCTTTAGCATTAATTAGCATTTTTGAGTCTTTTAAGGCTATCATGTGGACGAGGTCATATTTTTTAAATATTTCGTAACATTATCATAATGATGAACATTATCTTATTACTGTTGCTGTTACGGCCAGCATTTTCACTATTGTTAAGTGCTGATGCATTAACTTACGCTTACCTCACTTTATTATTTGGCAATAGCAGTCTCTTGACACATCGAACGTTATTATTCTCTGGCGGAACGTACCTTCGAAAGCTATAACGTTCTCTGCGTTTTTTTTTTTCTAAAACGTATTGTTGTCGTTAGAAGTCGTCTTAATTGATGGTTATTTTATTATTATGATGATGGCTAATTGGCTTTAGGATCGTCGTCTTTTTCGGGTGGTTTCTAGAGTTAGTGAAAGTGTTAGATTTTCGGACGGTCGTGAATGAATATTCTTACATGTAGTGTTTTTTTTTGCATCTTCGATTCAACGATTTGTGATTTGAGATACAGAAATGGCGAACTCATCTCAAGTTCCCGTCTCAGCATTGATTAATAAAGGAGCTGGTTTAAGCGATGTGCAAGAAGGACGTAAAACAAAAGATGAATATCGCAAACAAAAGGTTATCATTCTATTTGCTAATTTATGTATGGTATGGTAACTGTTAATGCCGTTAATTGTTTATGATACGGCTCAGGATTTCATTTATGAGAATAATAACATTTCTAGTGTAGTATGTGCATTATTTAGAGATACATGCTTTTGGTGGATACGCAAAATATTCTTTGAATCTGGTAATTTGATGGAAAAACTCCGTAATTTGTTCTCAGAAAAAAGCATTTAATGCGCAAATAAAGGAACAGTTTGTCTACTGAAATTAATGTAGGATTTGGAAGAGGAGCGTAAACTGGGCATTGCCCCAGCAATGGTCGACATTGAAACGGGACGTGATATCAATCCGCATATTCCTGAATTCATAGCTAAAAATCCTTGGTATGTACCGTCTGGTGGACCGACGCTTAAGGTTACTATGGCTTTCTTCATCTTCTTTGCACGTATTTATTGTTATTATCTTCAAGTTTTATGCAACAGTTCTATGCATGCATTAAAGAGTAAAAGTAATGATCTGACCAAAAAATGCCAATGCTTTCAATTTTAGCATCAAAGACCACATGAGGAGAGACAAATAAGATTCTCAACCATTGATGAATGGTACAAAAGAGGACCATCTGAAAAACTTGCATCAAAGTTCAGAAAGGTATTACTCTTGCTTATAATTGTTGGTGAGGTTATTCCAAATCGGTAGACTATTGCTCATTTACATGGATTCAGAATCTCAGTATTGCAAGTCAATAATGTATTTCTTTGAGAATCTAATATTTACTGGTAAATAATGCAATGTAAAGGTGAAGTTGAAAGTGGTATAACTGAACTTCGTTAAATATCGAAATATTGAAGGGAGCATGTGAGAATTGCGGCGCAATGACACATAAACTGAAAGAATGCTTCGAAAGACCACGTAAATTAGGTGCTAAATGGACTGGTGAAGATATTGCACCTGATGAATACCTTCAGGTTATTATTATCATTTACTGTTGATGATAATAATTTCCATTGCTATCTAGGAATTTCAGTATTTTCTTTAAAATTTTCAAGTTTTTAACAGTGTTCAAAATTTGACATCAATATATGAGTTATTGTATTGAATTTTTTTCATCAGTAAAGTTTTCAAAGTAATGAAAATGCATGAAATTCAGCCAAACTTGACGTTAAAATGGGACGCGAAACGAGATAGATGGAACGGTTATGATCCGCAGACACATCATCAAGTTGTGGAAGAGTACGAGAAACTCGAACAGACCAGAAAAATGTTACGTGAAGAAAAGGTTTCGTGTGTTTATAAATTCAGTATTGCTTCATCTGTAACAAAAGTTGTAGTAGTGTTGAAAAATTCATTTGTCTGGTGAGATAGCAGTGAAAGAATGCGATGAATTCAGATGAAAGAAGGCATATTGGATGAAGAGGATGAACAGCAAGCCAAGGCGGAAGAAGCACCAATGCAGCATCCACAAGCAGATGAAGACATGTATGCGGATGACGCTGATATGGCCGGTGTTACGGTTGATATGGATTCACGAACCAGAATCACTGTCAGAAATTTGCGAATCAGGTTGGGCGCAGTTGTTTTTCGAGTGTTACTGTTGTTATGGTTTGGAATAACCGACGGATAATGCAATGCAAAATTTAATATGAGATGAACCTTCAGAGAAGATACGGCCAAGTATTTGTACAATCTCGATCCGAACGGGCCATATTACGATCCAAAATCGCGTTCGATGAGACAGAATCCATTTGCGGTGAGTTTCATCGTTCAAAATAAATTATGCAACGCTTTTTTAATCATGTTTATTATGTGGTCAAGTGAATGAATGTTGTTTTGTATTAGGGCGTGCCTGGAAAAGAGAAAGAATCAGTGAAATTCGCGGGCGAGAACTTTGTACGATACACCGGTGAGGTGGTGGAAGCGAACGAAGCGCAGGTGTTTGCATGGCAAGCGCGTTGTAAGGGTAGGTGCTTTGAGAGGATGATATCCGAATAGAGTGTTTTTCATTCATCTCGTATCGATTTCGAGTAGTTGATCATTTGATTGTGTTGATGTTAGTTATCATGATCATTACGAATACATCAATGCAGTTTTGTTTTGTGCTTTTGTTTTGATTAATGTTATTATCTTTTGCAATGTTTACCTAATCGTTTTGAAATGGAAGCAAGTTTAGAATATTTCTAGGCATTGATGTTCATGCGTTAGCTGAACCCACAAAACTTGAGGCAATGAAGAAAGAATTTGAACTGCAAAAGCATACGGCAAAGGATGAACATAAGGAGAAGCTGATTGAGAAATACGGTGGCGAGGTTGCTTTCGTTTGATATGATTACTTCCTTTTGCTACTATTATATTTCCCCATATCATTACTGCGTTTTGTGGGCATTATCGTTCTCTGATTTCGAAACAGTGATATTCTTTTAACATACGAATGAATATTATAGGAATATTTGGACACTCCTCCAAAAGAATTATTATTGGCGCAAACTGAAAATTATGTGGAATATAGTCGAAAAGGAACAGTCATCAAGGGTGAAGAACGAGCTGCTGTGAGGAGTCGATACGACGAGGACAAGTGAGTTGATTGATTGCGGTCGTTTATTTATTCATTTGATGTGGTGCTTTCAGATCGCACGAATGTTAATTGCATATTTCTAGTGAAATATTAATCGAGAAATGCATAAATAATTTTATTTATACAATTCTAATTCGTAATATTCAAGGTATATAAACAATCACACATCAGTGTGGGGGTCGTATTGGCGTAACGGTGAATGGGGTTATGCATGTTGTCACTCGAATATAAAGAACTCGTACTGCATCGGGAAAGCTGGTATCGATACGGAACGAGAGTTAAGCAAGACGTCTGAGGCGATTGTTCAAAAGAGCATCAGTGAGAACGAAAAACATGTTGTTGAAAGTAAGATTATTCACGATCAGTATTTTTTGTTGATGGTTACATTGTCTTTATTAGTTCGTTATTATTGTTAGTATGATTGTTGTCATTATAGAAGGTGAGAGTGAAGCGGTGAAAAAGGAAAAGGAAAATGACAAATCAAACAGCAGTGATAGTGACGAATCGGGTTCGAGTTCAAGCTCAGAGTCAGCCGAAGAGGAGAGTGGGGATAAAGTCGACTCAGAGAAAGAAAGGCAATTGGAATATGAACGTGAACAAGAAATGGAGAAAAGTACGTGATCAGTTTGATTAGTATTGACATTGATAACAGTTTCGTTTATTTGTAAATATCTGAAATTATAGATGTTTTTGAGTTGTACAAAGCGATTATCAGTTGTGATAAGATTCAGTTGACCCTTAAGGGTTGTTCCATGCTTTTTTCTTGTTACCTAAATTCATAAGTGTAATGTTGATGAGCATATTCAGGAAAAAGAGATGCGAAACGTCGTGAAAAGAAGCGAGAGAAGAGAAAAAGGCAGAAGGAGCGTAAGCTTACAAAAAATAAATCGTCAAAGAAATCAGATCAAAAACACAAAAAACGACGGGATGAATCTGAATCGGAAAGCAGCAATTCATCAGAGGAGGAGGAGGATGAAAAAGTGAAGAAAAAAGAACTGAAGAAAGCAATTAAGAAAACGAAGCGAGAATGGTTCGAGGCTGACAAGGAAATTGCTGAGGTGAGAATGTTTATTTATTTATTTATTTGTCTACTCGATTATTTGTTTGTTCGTTTTTTTTATTAGTTGATTTATTTTTTTGTATAAACATGGACGAATACTGAAATATCGGTCTTTATAGTAGTGGAACTTTTCAATGGAATTTGAGCACTCTGGATTTGAGTTTAACAGTTTTTGCGTTGAGTAAACTCAGCTGTCAAAGAAAGAGTCTGAATTCAGTGGTTGTCTTGTGTACATGATTTAAATTGTTCATGTGTTTAAGGGTGATCGGAAACGTAAATACCACTCGAACTTCGAAGTTACACAGCCAACAGAAGCTGAAATGGAAGCATATCGCTTGACAACGATTCATTCCGCTGATCCGATGGCTTCGTACATGAATGAAAAACGTCGAAGAAAACACGCTAAGAAATAAAACTCCCAGTTAATGTTTGTAAAGCGTCGGTAATTGTAAACTGGCTTTTTTTCGGTTTAACTTTAACTCCATCCACATTGGACGATTTTCACATTGGACATTGGACGATTTTCAGCTTATCACTTGATATCGATCTGTTCAACGTTGATTTGTATTTATTTCAACTGTTGAATTTTTTTTTGAAGGATATTTTTCAAAAATTTTATTGTACGACACATGTTTTTCGTATAATATTCATATTGTGTACAGTTTTTTGCAGTTTTTATATATGAATGTGTACCATAAAACTCTGTTGTAAAAACTAAAAGAGTATAAAATTTCACCGAAAACTGCATATTGCATCGAACAGATAGTTGTTATCTGAGAATTGTTTCATATTTTGAATTGTTTTGGTAGTTATAGAAGTGTTTTTGAACTGATTTAAAATGTCACTTGCGATAGCTGAGCATTCCTTCTGTTTAAATACTGTGTATACAATAATAAAACCTTTGAGTATATGAATTTCGACATGGTTGCCCCTTTACGATACAATATCAGATCATTAACAGTATTTTGGTTGAAAAGCGCAAATGTTTTCGCAGCACTGATTGATTTACTGAAATTAAACCAAGTGTAATAATTAAATAAGAGTTTGTCGGTTGTTGGTATGCTTATTGCAATTTTATGTTGACCAGTCCTATAGGTAAGACCATATTTATGTTCATTTTTAATGAAGTAATCGGTGATCATTTGACAGATTCAAATGTTATAATCGGTTAATATTCTCGAATTCAAAGAGTACTGGAACATTTTGGTTTCGCAATGGTTGATCGTAAGTATTTGAAGTTTTCAATTCTTTCAATTTACCTTTCCGAGTGCCTCAAAAATGCCGAAATGCGCATAGTCCTTTCGTCACAATAAGTTCAGTCTTAATTTCAAGAAATGGCTAGCAACTCTTAAAAATTTATCGCATTTAACAAAAATTGCAAAATTTTGCGCCAGCCGGGAGTCGAACCCGGATCTGTACCGTGGGAGGGTACAATGATACCGCTACACCACTGGCGCATCGAGCATGGTACTTTCCACTTCGTTCACAGTCGAGAATTGAGAAAGTGCAAATTTTTGACATGTAAATCTTTCAATCTCACTAGACGGAAACTGGAAGGAAAGTAAAATAATTGTGAAACGCTAAAAGAAACACTGCGAACGACCAGCTCTATTTGTGATATTTTGGTTATAAAGAATCTGAAATTAACAGAATAAGCTGCACAATTATCGAATAATCAATTGAAATTGGATTCTCATTTTTTAATTCATAGCGAAAATATTCACCGCTCGTCACCATTATGCATATGTTTTTGATCAGCTGAAACTTCTTCTGATCACTGAAACGATTAAATATCGTAATCATTGAATAATGATGTTTTGAAGTGATCACACAATTATGGCTGTGGGATCGAGATATAAGTGAATATCTGGCTGTTGAGTGTGCGATTGACGAGAACAGCGATACGAGAAGATACTTCATTTACTTAGAGTGGTTCATTCACGGCATTCCTTGGTTAATAACGAGGTAGGATTTGCTTGAACTGAACGCATTTGTGAATCGCTCTCGAATTTTGATTTTTCCATCAAAGATTTCATATGTAAAAGATGAACGTGCAATCGTTCAGTTAAAATCAGATAAACTTAAATACGCTTATGAGATTTTTCTCCGTTTGGAATACACAACAACCATTCAATGTGCACAATCATCTAGTTACAATATGTTCGAAAAATGGCTAGCAACTCGCGAAAATTTATCGCATTTAACAAAAATTACAAAACTTTGCGCCAGCCGGGAGTCGAACCCGGATCTGTACCGTGGGAGGGTACAATGATACCGCTACACCACTGGCGCATCGAGCTAGGCGCTTTCTACTCTAAATACAATCGAGAATGAGAAAGTGAAAATTCTTGACATGAAAATTCTCAATCTCGGTCTAAGGAATGTTTTTTGCAAGTAGAATGGGAATGAAATAATTGTGAAATGCCAAAAGAAATACTGAGAAGGAACTGTTCTATAATACTTTCGATATTTTGGTTATAAAGAATCTGAAATTAACCAAATAAGCTGCACAGTTATCAAATAATTAATTGAAATCGGATTCTCATTTTCCAATTCATAGCGAATATATTCAACGTACATCACCATGCCTTTCGGAAATTAGCAAGCAACTCTGAAAAATTTATCCTATTTAACAAAAATTGCAAAACTTTGCGCCAGCCGGGAGTCGAACCCGGATCTGTACCGTGGGAGGGTACAATGATACCGCTACACCACTGGCGCATCGAGCGAGGCACTTTCTACTCCGTTCACCTTCTAGAATTGAAAAAGTGAAAATTCTTGTCATAAAAATTTTTGAATCTCATTGGATGAAAACTGGAATGGGAATAAAATAACTGTGAAACGCTGAAAGAAATACTCTGAAGAAGCAGCTTTAATTGTGATGTTTTGGTTGAACGACAAAAATAGATAACGGTAAAATAGTTATAAATAGTCAGGTAAAAATAATTATGTATCTAATGGAAATTTTAAAACAGTTTTCAGTTCATTATCCTTCATTGTTTTGATGCGACAAAACGCTGATCCCGAAATTACGTATGATGTCGGTGTGATTTTATTTGGTGAGTTTGAAAGAATACTTTTAGACGATGTACACTCAAAATTATACATTTTGTAAACGCCTGATTAGTTTATGAAATGATTTCTCACAAAATTTCCATTCTTCTTGAAACAACAAATTTTGTCGCTCGGTGATCAATCTCTTCATTTTTCGATCAGTTATCGAATATTTATGAATGTTACTGATTAGAAGAGTGAATGAGGTTTCGTGATAGCTAATCAGAATCGATCGATGATCAGCTGAACGTATCAAATTTTATTCACCAGTTCAATTCAGGTATCTGCATTGATCTCATAGCTGTTGGTATAATCAAATGTGCGGTTCGCAGAGAGCGTCCTCATTATAATAAGAACGACCAGGTCAGCATTACCATCAGTATTTGTATTGTTATTATTGGGTTTTCGTACGGTAATCAACAAATATTTATGATTTCGGTGTCTGAACTGTGATAGTAGTGATAAATGGAGTGATCTTGAAGAGGCTTATGTACAAAATGTACAATAATAGCTGAGTAAATAAATGAATAAATAAATAAAAATGAAAAATCATCAAGTAATTCAGGTTTATGAGGCACCAATCGCTGATCAATACTCATTCCCGTCTGGACATTCGTCCAGAAGTGCGATGCTCTCTGTTTTCGGGTATTGTCATTTCAGCTGCATTCATTGATAATGTAACACAGCTTATTCTATCATTTCAGTCCCCAATGAGTAAATCTTATTATGTGTTGAAGTCGTTATATCACATTAATGGAATATTCGTTTCGTTGTGAAAACATTTCGTTGAAACTTTAACATTCATATAATATCAAAAGAATTTGAATTTACATCGATATTCTTTCTGGATCCATTTTGATCTTTGCAGATTAACACTCTTCTCACCGCCAGCCGTCATCGCACTGGTTTTTTGTGTTTTTCCGATAATTATGGGCGTAAGTCGAGTCGTCATGGGACGACATTATTTGAGCGATGTTCTTTTTGGTTAGTTATTATAATTCACTATCAGATTATTTTACAGGTATTTATTTCTTCTTCATTTCAATGATATTCACTATCAGAGAATACTAACGTTCTACCGATATTGAATAAAACGCAAATATTCATTAATTGATTTATTCAAATTTTGCTGCTCTCTTTTTCGATTTATTTCAAATTTTATGGAATCCCAAAAAAATTTTGCATCAGTTCAAATGAAGTTTACGGAACTGGATTGTGAAAGAAGTATTTCGGAAGATGTTTGTGTAGTAACTTGAATTCATCGAGTTTTAAGGACTGACACTTGGTTTGATCGAAGGCCACGTCGCGCAGTTATTACCCTACAGCGTAATACCGTTTCTGAAGCAGTCATTTCCAGTCGTTTTCGCATTCGATGATTCATAAAATATTCACTGTTATTGACGTTGAAATATCGTGATTCGTGATGAATATTTTTGCAAAATGCGTTGGATACTATCATAGTAATATGAATGTTGTGACATAACTTGTATAAAGTATAATTTCTATTGCGTTCTGCATAACAGTTCAATGAAATTAATCAGCACAACATGAGCAGAATCAAATAAAACAGATCGGCTCGATAAAGGTAAAATAATGATTGAACACGGCGAAACTATAACGACCTGTGAAAAATCACATAACGAGTATTTGTGACAGCAGAAGTGCTCATGCTAGCGCGATGAGCAAGCAGTTTGTTCTGGTGATGGCATTCGATGGACGACCTGTCGGAAAAACCCGGCAATTTCAGTTGGAATTCTGAATGTTGGAATGTGAATATGGTCGGATTCCGACCGAACAATTCAGACGCTTGGATTCCGATAGTTCAGTCACAAAACTCCGCTCGGATACCATCGTTAGTTTGTTCAGCGATAGATCAGTTTTCATCATTCACTTGCAGTATTCAGAATGACGCAATTGTACGCTTGAACTCATCATTAATAACACACTTTTCCGTTCCATTCACACAATGCCAGTCCTAGGTCACAAGAAAATTGTGTGTCCTGAAGATTCACTTGTTGGAGGAATACCTGTATTTGTAAGGATATCTGCTCGCAAACGAAGTGTATTGAGTGGTGTTTTAAAGCAACCTTCTGAACGCTTATTTTCGAAGTATAACCGAACGATATCTTATGTTCGCACATTGTTTTCTACTTTGATGATAATCACAATTAGTGCTAGTGGATAGTCGCCTTAGTGCACATTCGTACAATTCGTTTCATCTGATAAGATTCACCAAAATGAACCAATCACAAAATACTGAATGCATACGGTATGGGTATATCTTTTGCAATGGGTTTAGTACCGCGCATTCACAACAACTCTTTGTATGATATAAGGTCTCATTACCTCAAATAATTAATCCATCATCAAAAAATCTGATTTTCTTTCACGCTGTGCTATACAGTAATGAATCATTAAAGCAAATAAAAAGCACATGTCATCTGATACCCTCTGAGACGGTATAACTGAAGATCATTCAATTGTTCAGTTACTGAAGTCGCTAATCCTTCGACAAAAGCAAAATCATGCAAATCATGCAAATGTGTGGAATCGAATGGTGCACAATGGTTAATATGTTCTATATAGAGCGATCAATATATTAATAAGTATCACTGCGCTAGATGAGATAGCTTTAAAATAATAGCTATATCTCCTCAATAAAGCAAAATTCGTCGGCAAGATATATGTTTTTCTGAATCTAGAGAATCTGTTGAATGTAATGGTGCACAATGGTTGATATGTTGCTGAGCAAACTTGAGAATACGGTAGGTTTGAAGTTGGAAAAGTGTATAACATTAAGAAAATTACTATATCTCCTCAATGAAGAGGAATTACTCAACAAAATTATGTTTTTCTGAATCTACGAGTTTCGTTGGATCGAATGTTGTAGAGAAATTCTGGTTCATATTATGTTAATGTATTGTGCATTTGCATGCGCATATTACGTATATTTGTTTTTTAGTTTTGGTTGCTTCATAATCAGTTGTCATATTTTTGCTGGCGACGTAGAGTGATATTTTCTGGATGAATTGATAATCCATTTGAATTTTCTTTTGAACTCGGTTCTTCTCAGAGACTGTCGCGATTATCGCGATATTAAATGGAGGATTGTGATTGATTACTATAGATCAGAGATTATCTCTGTTTTATAAAGTTATTTGGGATCAACACCGACAAATGAAGATCATAAATCACGTCAGTGTTCAATGATCACGACAGAGGCTATCTTCACATAAAATATGGCTATCAAAATCACGAATAAAATGGAACAACTGGGCTAAAATAAGATAATGGCAATGCACTCTTCATCAGAGATCACTACAACCCCGATAAGTTCAGCTTTTACTTATGGATCAAAAACCACCACGCCTATCATCCCGAAGTATAAAAGGATGAAGTTGGGGCGACATCTTCATTTGTGATCTTATTATTTTTTCAGTGTTCAATAACTTTTAATTAATTTGTCATTATTGCTATCGTTATTATTATCATTGTTATGCTTATTATTATTCCGTAAACGATTATTCTTTAATAACATTATTATTATTGTTATTGATTATTACTGATAATTATTGTTATCTTATAGTTGATATGATATGATCGCTATTAATTAACGTTATTATTGTATGCATGGTTTAATTACCCAAGTTTGAGGTAATTGACTAATAAACAATTGTTGACAACTCGACAATTCGTCACAGAGACTATCCCATTTATCGCCTATGCAATATGGTGACACTGAGTTTCCTTAGATGAAGTCAGTTCTGATTTTTGATCAGTTACAAATTCAAAAAGTTTTCCCCCAAATGAGCAATGGATGGGAGTCGCGGAAAGGAGTGATGTCGAAGACTTTAGATTATCTGAAACTTTTTAGTGGAGGTTGTTGGTAATATCTCTTGAAATATGTCGTGCTCTTAGAATGAAGTAAATTTTAAAATCTCCCTAATGAAATCTTAAAATTTAAATATGAAAATATTTTTTAAACCGTTATTGTCATTATTACTCCGAATTTTTCACTATAACATTTAATAACGTATTTAAGTTCATCATATTGCTTACCTCAGACAAATAGGTGTCTAGTGTTTAGTAACCGTTGCGGGTGGTGGAGAGGAGGAATTGATCAAGTGTCTTGCGCCTTCCTATAGTGGTGCATTTGAACCGGATGGTACTCAACTACGTCATGACGGTCTTAATAGGTACTTGTTCTGTGTAGAAAATTCTCTTTTCTGAAATTGAATCAAGTCTGTTGCCTCAGCACTGTGATTCGTCATATTCACGATTGCACGGCTGGTAATATTTTGACACGGATTAATAATTAATGCTTGTTCGAGGATTGGCTGATGCCAATTCTTTTGTAGGGCACCCTCGACGTTAATCGCTGAATTAGATGCACAAATCAACGATTCATTGTCGATCTGTTATTGGACGAGTTATTGGGCGTAATAAGATTCAGATAGTTTGTCCTTCACTGACAGATGGCTCTCTGGATGATTTGTTATATTTTGATTCGCTACGAAAAGGTGGACTTAAAGTGGATATTGTTGAGGTCTGATACCTCTTTGCTTTAAAAAAACAAATATTTCTTACGTCTTGGGTACGTAAATCAAAACTCCGATGGTGATTTTCGATGCTCTACAAAGTTATTTTGGAGTAATCATATAGTGAAATCACATCGTTTAGGCTTGATCATTCTGGGTAGTAGCGTTATGAAGCGTCACATTATGAATGCGAATCTGATGCGAAATGTCTCGGATTTTACCGTTCATATTAGTACTGGACAGGTGTACTCACTGAAGCCTTGTTTCCGCTTGTGAAGCCTCGTTTGTGTTCCCGTTGATTGTGGTGAAACAGCACGAAATATTCGATTGAAAGTTGAAAGCAAAGGCAATTTCGATCCTTGAGATTTCATGGAGGTTCGAGTTAGAGGATACGTCTTACTGATAATTGAAAGGACTTGTTTTGGAACCTTTGCCGAACTGAAAGCGTCAAAATGCGAAGAACCAGCGTTCACGAAACGTTCTAGGACTGTTTAGCCACGCCCGCAGTTAAGGCAAGAAACAGGAGTAGTATGTTCCGGTTTAATTGGCTACGGTAACTAGCCACGCCCACATTTAACAGGATTAGCATCTCCGAAGTTAACTGACTACGGTAACTAGTCACGCCCACAGTTAAGGCAACCAATGGGAGCAGTAGCTGCCGGGTTAAATGACTGCATCAAACTGTCCACTACTAGTATCACCTTATAATAATAAATAATTACCGTAATTCTCATCAGTCTCAAATCTAATCAATTCATAACCATGGAAACGACCTCCTTCTAAAGACGACTGAAGCTAACCGATTGATTATAGTATTTGTAAGAGTAATCTCTCATTTCCTTGCAGTATCGAAATCAGCAATTCACTATTTTAGTTTCCACCGTTGCCGTGTGGTTAGGTTCACGAATTACCTCACTCACTTTTTGTTTCATAGAAAGAAAGATGGACATGTAAATTTAGAAGCGCTGTGCAAGATTTTGATACCAAACCTCGCCCACTGCGTCCGAGCAGAATTGCAGAACGTTTTTTCGATGACACACTCTACACAAAAGGAAAAATTGAGCAGAAGTCATAGACGGCAGCTTTTCCTGTGCATATCTCTAACTATCAAACACTGATGGTCATCCAAGCCATCTGATCTCATCATAGCATTTACCTTCGCATGCATTAAACGTCATACTATAAATGCTCCATTCGTTTTATTGCCTCTTTATTCCTATTCTGTGCTATACGATATCTGAAGAATTGTTTTTCATAAACTCTGTATCCTTTTAAGAGAATCTATCATCCTACTCGAGACTTCTTATTTGTTTCTCTTTGTCATATTATCATGTTTTTTGAAACAATCTAATTCATTCCTCCAGATTTGTTTTACAACGCTTTAAGATATGTGTGACGATCTTCTTCTGAAATGTTCCCCAGTCTAAGATTAGTCATTTCAGTCATATTTTTCTATGACTCTAGCAGTTTGTTGCATCAGCACATTTTCAGAATTGATTCTCAAATTGATATTCCGAAAACCCTTCCAGTTTCAAGTTTTTCTTTCCTGAATACGATTCAGAAAAATCACAAAAATATTTGGTAAAATCACAACCTATACAGCAGTTGAATTCCCTCAAACTCAATGGCAAAAAACTACAATAACTGCTGTCATGAATATCACCTTGTGATATTCTTGTTCAGACGGCCAAAGCCATCTAAAAACCGCTTGGAGCGTCTAAAAATGTTCATCCTAAGCTGAGCTATGATATGTCGAAAATGCGGATTTTGAGATAGTAAGGGGTTAGGTCGGGATTCTTGTGAAATTTTTAGTGGAAAAATTTTCTGCTCCTTTTTCGATGATTTATCGTTGAAAGTCTCCATGTAACACAACACATGTTTTCATCTTTCATCTTTATTTACTGAAAACCTTTCACAATATAAATTTACATAATTACTATTTACAACATTACTTCCATAATATAGTCACAACAAACTTTTAATCGCATAATAACCATCACAAGTTGATTCACAATTTTTATCAACAACAATTAAAAACTAATGAAGATTGCGTGAGAATATTGACAGCATTATAAAACGAGAATATTGATAGCATTATAAAATGATAATATTGATATCATTATAAACAATCCTGTAAACGTAAATAAATTTCACTGCAAATAGAGTAAAAAACAATGAAAGACAATAACAACTTCGTTATGAATATAAATTTAACATCAGTCAAGTTTTAATTTCCTGAAATCGATTGAAGTCTTTCATATAAGAAGAAAGTCTATCCATAATATATTTATGAATATGCAAACGGTTACAAAGTTCTTTCAATTGCATAATTACAATTACGACTTCATTCAATGAAACACACAAAATGACACATTTCGACACTATCACAGTAAATACGCGCAAATATCGAAAAGAACACAACAAAAACTAATGAAAACTCGATCACGAATGTACATTGGAACAATCATATTCTGATTCCTTCAACTACGCACACAAAAGCTCAGTTTCAAGCCAATTTGGAGTAACTACGAACAATATTTCTCACTTCAGCGTTAAAAACTAGGCGAACTAGATGCTGGAGGGCATCAATGACAAATAGTGTAAGCCTACAGATAAAAAATACCTCGGATTTCACAAAAATACTCAATAAAGACTGCAAACCAAACGTTCAAACAAAATTTACGATTGAAGTAATTCCTCACAAATATGTTTTGAAGGTCTCTAAAGCGGTTCAGATGGCGTTAATCAGCACTAAATTGGGACTGCTTAACAGACGGAACATGTGGAACAATAATCATTGTGAAATACACAAATATAACTTATCTATTCATTATAATCATCAATAAATAATTAAAAAATTACAATTAATACACGTTCAAACCGCTCACGCACCGCAATGCGTCTCGGCTCATTGCCAATAACGGGCCGGCGCACGGATTCACCGAATGAAAAGTCCGAAAAGTGAGGGGTCGGCAAAATATTTTCACGATACGATCCCATTATCGATTTTGCGCTCAAACTCGATCAGCACTGAATCATTTTTGATTTTGATTTCGGATTAGAATTTGGGACCCTTTTCTCGATATTTCTGACAGTTACGGTGTCAATTTGGTGGAATTTCGGCAAAGTTATAAGCAAAAAACTGTCAAAATTTTGCATACAATTTGAAAAACCGCTCGAAGGTTGGCACAACGAAGTGTAACCGCGAAATTTAAAATTGGCGTTTATCTTGATCTCGGCAATATCTTTGAAAGTACATAGATATCACTTTAATATAATCACTTTAGTTATAATGCATTCCATAGTTGTAGTACAATCCGGATATGACGATTGGTTTGCAGTCATCCGGTTTCTCCGGTTGACCCGGGACGTCTCAGATCTGTCTTTCAGTTAATTTAAACGGTTAATTGAATTGAATTGATCTGTCGATTCAGTTATTCTTTCAACTAATTCATTAATCTTATTGTCACATCTTTTCAATTCAATTAATTCTTTCAATTGCATTCAATTAATCTCAGATCTTTCAATTAGTATAAGTTAATCATTCTTTATTTCATTCTTTCAATTGAATCGAATTCTAATTGCTTCGACTTATATTCGTAATGAAGTATCATTATTTTCCATTACTTTTTGTTTTATTTCCTGTGATATTTACTTTTGTTTACAAATTTTTCATAATACTATCATGTTTTCATGCAATGCTCATTGGTATTTTTTACTGTTGTGGATTTAAATTATGTGTATTTAATTTGAAATAATTCGTGATGGTTATTATGCATTTGAAGGAATGTTGCAATACATTATGAAAGTAACGTTGTAAACAGTAATGATGTAAATGTGTATTATGAAAGATTTCTAATAAATAAAGATAAATGGTAAAAACTTGTGTTGTGTTACGTGGAAATAAAATATCAAAATTATCGAAAAAGGAACAAAAAATTTCCACTTCAAAAATTTCGCAAAAATCATGATCCATCCCCCTACTATCTCAAAATCCGCATTTTCGACATATCATATCTCAGCTTAGGATAAACATTTTGAGATGCTGAGAGTGGATCAAGATGGCTTTAGCTGTCTGAACAACAATATCACAGGGAGAGCTCCGATCCACTAACAAAAACCTAAAAACCGCGAAAATCGTCGTTTCATGATTTTCGGCCAATGGATTTATTTTTTAAAGTATCACAAATTTGGCATCAATCGGGTTGTAATGAGGCACTGTATGCAATGAAATACGAACCAGCTCACTAGCTGTTGCCATTCTTGTGTTCTGACCGCAAAATGTGTTACTACTCGATTTCTAAGCATCGTCATAGCGATTTCTTCCGTCCGATTTCTCAGAAAGAAATCAAAAAAACGAAACAATTACAACATTGTGTTCCGCTGCTCGTTTGCAGGATTTTTCTGACCCCACTTCTCTCATGCAGCCATAATTTTGTGCTTTTCGATGTACACTCGTCAAACTGAACCGATTGGTACCAATCTTATCGCAAAGAATGATCTCATTAGAAACTTCACAAAAACCTTGACCATACATATCTATTACGATTTCAAAACCCGCATTGTCGAGATATTATGTGTTTCTAGTGACTGCTGGGTGGAGTAACCTGAGTTTCCAAATGCTCCTACTACAGAAGTGAATGAAATGACGCTCAGCTTGAGCATTACAGTTGGAAAGAGGAGCATGCATGTACATTTACCATTACAGTTACCATGTCTATTACCACCACATTTGCTATGTACTTGAGCACTTACCATTACAGTTGCCACCGTCTTTGCATGCTTATTCACAAATATCCCCACTCACATATAAATGAAGAAGAGCATGCATGCACATTCAGAAGCGCTGATTGAATACCCTTGAAAATTTCGGTACGAATCATGACTCACGGCTGCAGGAGGGAAATGCGGAGGGTTCTTTCGAAGTTGCGTGCTCTCAACAGAAGAAAAAATTGAACATATACCACAGACAGCAACCTTTTCTGTGCACATTACTAAATCTCAAACAGTGACGCTCACTCTTACCTACTGATCTCATCTTACGATTTACACTAACATGCATCAGACACTATACCATGAATGCTCTATTTCCTTATCAATTCCTATCCTATGATAAATGACTAAATGTCTTTCATGAACTCCGTTTCATTTCGAGAGGATCTATCACCTTATTCGAGAATTGTGTTTTTTTTTCTGTCAACCAACATGTTCTTCGAAAGAAGCTAATTCATTGCTCGAGAATTGTCTCACTATGCCTATGTTATGCGTGCGATCTTCCTATAACATGTTCCTTAATTTATGATTACTCATTTCAGTTACATTTTGCTGAATCACTAACAGCGTTTTGCATTAGCAAATTTTCTAGGTGCCTTCTCACATCAATATTTCCAGAAGCCTTTGAATTTCATGTTCTTAGTCTCCCTCCAACTGCGATGTGAACAATCCTAGAACCTGCACTGCACTTGAATTCACTCAAACCTATCCTCACAAAACTGCATCAGTTGCTGCCTTAACAATCCTAAACTCGTCAGATCCTGACGACTCGTTGATCCTTCCAGACGATCTCGGTGTAATGTGTGGTAACACGTGGAAAAACATTTAATACAGCTGTCGCGCCATGCACCATTAACACTTTCAAATTTATCTAAATCTCAGCAAGGTTACGTCCAGCAAGAGCTTCAAACCTGAACCTATCCCTATCATGTGACGTCGAATTGCACCCGAGTGTTTTGTGCGCGGGTCTCTACACATTTTGCGATTCTGTCTCAATCATGGAACGCCACTAAATCATGCCCAGCAATACCTCCCCTCATTATGCGTGGCGCGACAGCATAGAAAACACGGTAATGAACAACGTCAGAATGAACAAAGTGATGAAGGCACGAAATAATCATCACATCAACAACAGCAAGAAATAATCATGGTAACATGACAATCAAACAAATTATTATAAACAACAATTAACATAATCAAATTAACATATTTCACACCTATACATCCGATGCCTATATATTTCATGCCAATGTACATACAACAACAACAGCAAGAGAACAATCAAACAAATACTCACATAAATACGGGATTTCAATTGTTACATCCAATCGGACGATCGAAAACAATATGACATGAAC
>JAPYMA010000093.1:0-404738 GCA_035041965.1 Anisakis pegreffii | reverse complement strand
TGGTTATGTACAGCCTCTATTGATCTATAGTGATCATACGGCAATGTGAATGAGCGACTCAGCGCTAGTCGAGATAGCTTTAAAAAAATAGCCACATCTCCTCAACAAAGCAAAATCGCTCTAAAAGATATATGATTTTCTTTATCCAGAGATTCTGCATCGATCGATTGGTGTGAAAAAATTGTTATGTTACTGGTCAAAGCTGAGGGTACGGTAGGCTTGAATGTCTTTACCCGAATAGCATCACAAAAATTAATATATCTCCTCGCAAAGTGGATATTTTCAGGCCTTTATTTCATTATTGGAAAGAAGAGATTCTGGTCAATCGAATGGTGTATAAATGATGATATGTTTCCGGGCAAAGCTGAGAAGACGGTGAGCTTGAATACATCAAACTCAGATTGTTTTTAACATTCTGAATCTAGAGGTTCTGCTGGATCGAGCGGTGAAAAGAAATTTGCATGTATCCGGGCAAACCTGAGAAGACGGTTAGCTCGAAGATCGCAATCCGCCAATTGGTAATATGAACGTATTGATTGCTCTATAGTGATCAATTTGTATGAATGAGCGCGACTGCGCTATCGAATTGAGATAGACCTAAGTAAATGGCTATAGCTGCTCAGGAAAGCAAAATCGCTCGACAAAACATATGTTAGTCTGACTGAGGAGATCCTGCTGGATCCACTGACGTAAAAAAATTCATATGTTACTGGGCAAACTTGAGAAGACGGTAGCTTTGAAATGGCACTCGAGATCTTATTAATAAAATGCGTATATCTCTTAAACAAGGTCAAATTGCTCAGTAAAATTTTTAACCTTCTGAATCTAGAGGTTCTGCTGGATCGAACGGTGAAAGGAAGTTCGCATCTTTCTGGGCAAACACGGGAAGACGGTTTGCTCGGTGATCGTAATCCGCCTATTGCTAATATGAACGTATTGATTGCTCTATAGTGATCAATTTGTATGAATGAGCGCGACTGCGCTATCGAATTGATATAGATCTAAGTAAATGGCTATAGCTCCTCAGGAAAGCAAAATCGCTCGACAAAATATATGTTATTCAGAATGAAAAGATTCAGCTGGATCGAATGATGTAAAGAAATTCACATGTTACAGGTCAAACTTGAGGGTACAGTAAGCTTAAATATGGTACTGTTGGAAGCAAGCATAATGAACTTCATGTAACCAAACTTCGTGTTCTATTAATCATATGTCGAATCCAAAGCCATTCTTGCCAGAAACCGTTGACGCTTAATAACGTCAAAGTGCTTGACTACGATATGAAATGGTGGTTTCACCATATTTTTTGTCCACCGATCAAACTCGTAATGATTTATTCGGAAAAAATAACAACTGCAGTGTGACCAAGTTTTCTTAACAAGCGAAGAACGTGTCTGAAAGCTGAAATGATATCGGGTTCTTGCAAATCACACTGATCATTCAATCATATTTGGTAGTGTATCACACTTTCAATCGCTTGATTGATACATCGTAACAAATTTCAATCTCATCGATTTCGTTATTTACCGTTCACGTTTGCTCATTTTTACCAATTCCTTTAATGAGATTCGCTATTTATTGAGATGTTTGTTTTTCTTTGTGACCAGTCATCGGTAGGTTTCTTCGCTTTCATTTGTCTCAATACGGCTAACGAATTTTTGTGCTTTGAAATTTCTGTGACGATTTTGTGTTTCTTGATTGTTTGCTGTTACTGAATGAGGTTGTTGTTGATCGCGTTGATCATTCGCTTTGGATCCGTCGTAAGCTGGTATCGCTTTCGATATTTCGAGAATGGTTTGGTTGACTTGCTTTCCACTGTCCACTGATTTTCGATGAATGAATGATGTTACGCTCGTCTGCAATAAGTGCGTTTTCAATTGTTGCAAGATATCTAAAACAGACCTTCATCTGTGTATCGCATGTTAATTTGCATTATATATGAATGCAACTGACTGAATTTTTTTCAAAACTTTTCTACATGACCGTTAGCCTTTGCGACCCTTATGACGCAGATATTTTTCACGTATTCCGTAAAATTTTCACAACACCATCACCACAAAACTTTATGATCATTTCAAATGAAAAAACTCTGTTGTAATTGCGCTCCGATAATATTATTCTTATAACTCATATATAGCATTACACTCGCTGTGTAATATTCGTGTAACTGAATTGCCATTTTCTATTTTCAAAATTACTTCTTGTTTCATAATAATCATTTTCGTCATTGACTGCACCGCACTCAAATAATTTGCCCTTATCTATCACCGCTCCTTTTGGGTGGATTATTTCATCAGAGCTTGAAAATCTTACGAACGTTTGAATTAACTGCAATGTGCTACTGAAGGGATGATCTGGTGTTGATGACAGCAGTAATATTGTATCTTTCGGTTGGTAGAATTCAAATTTAAAATGAAAAAGAGAGTAAATTCGAATTCGCTTGTTCATCTCCATTCACGTTCAAAAAAATCTTCGTTAGAATGATTGCAATGGATGGAAACCATTGTGGTCAGTGCGTTCGGTGGTCTCAGTTGGTCCAAATGTTCCGCCTAAAACTGAACTCTTTGTGTTTCTCTCGTTCAGACTTCTCGTACTACTCCTACTTGCAGTCTCACTCTTCGCCGATGGTTTCTTGCTTTCGACTCGCAATCTGCTCTTGAGATTTTGAGTGCTTTCACACGTTTTCGAATAAACAGTTCTTCGGTAAACGGTATCCTGAAAGTCTTTCAGATTTTCATCTGTTCACTAAACCAAACACACTGAACTAAATTATCACTGAATTCCATTGAGGTTTCTGATAATCTTATTCGAATCGCTTTAAATTGTCGTTTAAGATGTGCCGTTGAGTAAGAGGACAAACCCTGCCGAGTTCATCCATATCGCTCAAAAGAACTGGCATTTGTTCATATTGAACGTGTCGTTGTCGTTGAATAATTGCCATTATTTTGAAAGCAATTAAAGCAATTTGCGCTGCCAATATAACAACAAATACGTATACAGATACTACGAAAACCTGAAATTTTTTGCTGTTGTTTGATTTCTTCAATTTTGAATTTTGAATGTGATGCCTTCTCTTCAGTGGACCGCTTTCGAATAGATCATCCGTCAGCACTCACAGTATTCAACTAGATATTCTTGGGTGAAAAGATCCAGAGGCAGAGAAAAGATCTAGAATAAGAATAGGAAACATTTGAAAACTCATGCTTACAATAAAACAAACGCGAGATGGAAATACCATTAATGTACTATTTGAATAATGCATAGAAATTTTTTCAGCTTCAGCTTCCATTCTCGCCTAATCGTAAAAATTGCCCTCAAATGTGGCTAAACAATACGGAGGCCGTCAAACAACCGCAATATGCCTCATATAACTATCAAAATGGAGTGGAACACTGGGTGAAAGCTTGAAATTCTGTTAATTTATGAAAATTTTCTCAGCTTCGAATATTCTTTCATTTCTTCATTTTTTGAATAAGTTGAACCACTCTCTCATAACCTTATCGGTAAATCCATTGAGAACTTTACATGTACGCTAATTGCATAGGTGAGAGTATCCACAAACATGAATACAAAAAATTTATTTTAAGCGTTCATCCCCGGTTTATTTAACTGTAAGTCGATGTTTATTCATTGTATAAAATCAACAGTTGGATAGCAGCTGAGCAAATCTAAAGAATTATTGGAAAACGTTTACCATGAGTTGATGAATTACTTTGTTTTCGATGAAAATACTCTTGAATGATTCGTTTGTCGGTTCTTTTTCTAAAACAATCCACTTGAAATTCTTAAGCTTCAAACAACATTTATCAAGAGTTGACTGTTTCTTTTGTGTGTTTTGACGGTTTTTCTGTTCAAAACAACATATTTTCTGTTTATAATATCTGCTCGTTCCATTCTATATCGTTCACTGTTCAAGGCAGTCGAAATTTTATTAACAGAATCTTCGTAAGAAGATGTTCGCATATTTCACTGATTGTATCAATTTGTTTGAAGGATATTTGTCACAGCGATTATCTTTTACACACTTCACACTATTATTATTGTGAATTGCACACAAATACTTCATGAACTGATGAAGAAACGAACGCACGAAATAAGTACACATAGCAGAGTACGCATGGCACAAAAATCAACACATTTTTTATTATGAACACAACGATCAGGAAGATTAATGAAGATTCTTTGCTGATGCTGTTCACAGTTCGTTACGTTTCAATGTGCCGATAACGTTGATTCTATTTGTTTTGTTACTATCAAGTAACGTAAATTCTACCTGATATGTAATTGCTTTCATCGCAATTCTCGTTGATAAGCAATTTCTTGATGTCAGCATTACTAATCAACTGATATCGCTCACCTAACTTTACCGATTCAACTGCAATTGTAGTTTGTTTCAGCTAACATTTTTTGCTGGTTGCTAGCCATTTCTTACTGATGAATTCTCCTGCTCTGATATACGCTGTGCCGCACAATGGCTTGTGTGATGATGATGAAACGAATGTTGTATCATTCCAGTGAATTTAACAGGTTTTTCGAATTTTTAACCGCTGTAATTTTCCAGTTTTCAGTGACTTTAAACATTTGTCATGGGAATTTCACACTTCTCAGCAACTAAAATGAAGACTTTCACATGAATATATATTCAGAAATGCGCATATATAAAATCAAATGTGTGCTCATATGCATTTTCATTCGAATGAGTTCGTTTTTAACGAAATATACCCTGCAGACAGTTCAATGTTTTCACCCATTCAACGTTTTTGTTATAATGTTGAATTAGCTGTATTCCTTTGGCTGTTCCCTTGGCTGTTGACAAAAATGAAAAACATCATCCAATTTACTATCAATTTCTCTATTTTCAATGTTTACAATATGAGCACATGACATTATGCGTTCGTGGTAAATAACACGAATCGTTCAACATTTGCACTTTACCTTCGTTTAAAAATCGAAAAACACTGAAAATATTCACATCAGAGCGAGCAATGCCACCACATTCTGCGTCATTTCTGGAGATTTTCTCACTCAAATTTACATCATCCAATCAACTCCCAACTTTCTCTATTTTTAGCTTACATTCAAGTTTTCTATGTTTTGAAATATTTTTTCGTTCGTTCACGACGACGATAAACAGTGAGTGAATGATTCATGCACATCGACGATCAATCACGTCGACATTGTTCGATGTTAGGATTATATCTTAACACATAAACAGGTTTTTTTGTTTGTTTTGTATTGTTGAGTTGCTTTGCTTTGCCAGACAACAATTCACTCAAATAAACATCACACAAAATCATATGAATGTTCACTTTTCAACGCATTTTTTCCATTCTCACGTTCTCTCGTTCCACTTTTTCAAGTGATTAGTCTATAGTGTTAAATCTATCACTGGTGTATTTCATCGTTCGTTTCTCATATTGTTAAATCGCTAAACCGTTTTTTTTGTTGAACATTTTCACAAAATCAAAATTCATTCGCTTATTCATGCCAAAGTTTCGATGAATATTGATTCGTTGATTTTGTTTCGTAATAAGTCCATACATTCCATCATGAGTATGCATGCATCTTTCTGTGATGATTTTTCATTTCATTGGAATAGAATTGAGGCCAGAATTACTTTACATTACAAATCTCTTCACTGTAGAATGATGGTCAGAAGGTGTCAGCGAATGTTCGAAACTGAAATGAAACATTTTATGAACAGTCAAGATAGAATCTTTACCTTCTATTTCGAGCGCTTATTTATAATTCTTAACAATCATGTGTTCCATTCAATATCTTGCATCTTAGAATTTGAAATACGTCTTAGAAACCCTGAAGTCTCACCCGAAATGAACGCCTCTCTACGGAGCATTGCCATTCATTCTGTTGCTCCGTTGACTTATTCTAGTTGTAAATGATAACATTTTATTTGATTTGATTACTTGATTAATTGCGTTGTTGTTGATGTTTTTCATAGGAATAATTCGGTTTTTTCGTTACTTTTTTTGGATATTTATAGCAGACGTATGGTATTTTTCAATGTCAGTGTCATGGATCATTTCATAAATTGAAGAGATAGATGAAACTGTCTAGCAGGAAACAGTACAAATGCGCATGTACGACGAACTAGTTAATTTATTATTGGCAACTATATAAACCAAAACATTGTCTAGAGGGTGTCTGCCGAATAGAAAGCAACTATCATACAGACATAATTCAGTTCCTGCTTTCGGAAAAAAGTTTCTGCGTGAAAACTAATCGAATGCTTTTTAAATAATGATTTTGAAAGGTATTTCGGATGCTTTAAACATCACTTTAACAGGCGATTCTTTTGAACTTCTAATTGTAAGTGAGGAAATTCTAAGATGAAAGGAAGCATTTCTGCAGATCATAATCTCACGATTCGCTCTGTTTTGAGGATTGTTTGTGTTTATCCGTTCACTTGGCCATATGATGTTGTTCTCACATTATTCCCATTCACTCTGCTCGCTAAGAAAGTTATACACACAGCCAAGCGATTCGATTCATACAACTAGAGATATCCGTCATCCATTCATGATGGCTTCTCTAAGAGGCATTCATGTTTATCTGCGAGTTGCAATGCACTATTTGTCGATAATCCTCATTCCCATAGCATTGCTTGCTCCTCTCTCCATTTTCTTTCCTCGTTTTTCCTTCATTCACAGTGATAAATGCATGAAGGATTTATGAATTTTGGTTTGGTTCTGCTGTTGTTTATTTATTTAATCAGCAAATCAAATCCAACTCATTACGAGTTTATGCCTCTCTGTTATTACCAATATCACTAATATCACATACTTCCTTCGTTGGCATTCTTCTTTCCGCACAGCTAACGATAATAACGTTTGGAATCATCTCTCTTCATGAAATCCGAACTTGAATTATTGATTTGACAAGCACACAGGTTTTGGGCTACTCTCCCATATTGCCCAATGATTTCTAGGGAGAGGGACTCAGAAAGAGCCCGAAAATACATTCCGATTGATCGATTGAACACTTGTCCAACGATCGTTCAGAGTAGTTGTTTGGAACAGCCATCAGTAGTGAATCAGTAATCTTTCGTTATCAGTAATAAACGATTAATGTAACCGAGTAGATCCATAGCAATCGGCACATCAAGCACGCCACAACCAACCAATAACGAGTGCCTGTTGCCATAGATAATTTGCATAGTTAAATCCAGCCGAATACCAACAACAATCCATCAAGCTATCGCAACAATGACGAACATTTTGCCGACCGTACAGAACGATCGACAAAGCAACCGCTCACCGTCATCCCTGTCAGACTCTGTTGTTGTTTTTGAACGAAATTATCGAATGCACTCTATTCATCATAATGCACCCGTACGATATCTATGGATATCGTACGGGTGCGTTATGATGAATAGAGCATATTGGTGGATATCTATAAATGTGTGGATGGATATCTACACGTGTCCCTGCCATATTTGTGTCGAAATCTTCATGAATTTCTCAGCACAACAAATGATCTTTTCATCTTCAACCTATACAAATGATTGATTGATTATCGAGCCTACTTATAGCATAATATGGGATCAATCAGATCTGTTTTATCTCAAATCTACTCTCTCTCTCCAATATTAACGCTCATCTTTATCATATGTTGCAAAGCGAATCATTGAATCAATGAAATTCTTTGTATCTAGCCATAGAGTATTATGAGCCTGCAAAATTTAGACAGTATTATATCTGACGTTATATCTGATGTATTATATGTGATGTGGGCTGGCTATTCAATTTCATTGCATTACAATAGTTTTACATTACGTTTGGTTTGTAATCACTCACCATTTCCACTAAGTTGATGCTGAATTGTTTGACTGAAATTGTACGGACGGACACATGATCCGATTATGACTCGGAAAAAGAAATTTTTTTAAACTCTGCAGTTATAAATTTCATAAGTTCATAGCAGTTTGCACTGCCCTCCCTTTTCAAATATCAACTTCCCAAATGATAAACAGTCATTAGCGGTGTTTGTTTCCGTTGTTGAAAACGTGCCGGTGATAAGGGGAGACTGATAAGATTATGAGAAGGTAAAATTATTTTTTGTTCTCATACTCTATGGCGCTGATACGTCATATTTTAACATTGTTGCTTTCTAATGGTCACTGTCGTTATCTTATTACGAGTTCGGTTATCATTTGATAAAAAAACCAAGGAAATAATTATTGATAAATTCAGACAACATGAGATATCAACTAATACGTGAACAAATCAAGTTCGATCAACTACCCGATGAAATTATTGAGCAGATTCTCAGCTATGTTTCGCCACTTGAGGTCAGCTTCGGGATTGTCCATTCCTTTGGTTTCTTATTAACATATCAATTGTGCTGCTTATGAACGAGCGTTTAATAAGATGGGTTGAGCCCCGTTTTAGGAGCGTTCGAAATTTGGAACATTAATACGAATCCGAAATCACACACACTGTCATTTTTGTTTGAGAAATCGCCTACTGAAACTTTTCTCTCAGAAATCTTTTTACAAATGGACTCACAGAAAGTCTTTCTGCTAACGATACGCCATCGAGACCTATTAAGCGTCAAGATTATTAATCACGATCAGTTACTCTCATTGATGTGAATCCAGAGAATTAACCAGTTGTGCTCATTAGCTATTTTCGATTCCAGTTATGTACATCTGGATGGGAATTAGTAAGCAGTGGCTTTGCACAGTTGCTGAATGATGCTCAGTCCAGAATCACTTCGCTGGACACAACCGCTGGCGTTGATCAAGAGTTCTTCTCACAATTCACTATCAACGAACTCTTCAACGACATTCATCTTTCCAAACGATTCACCATTCTTATCAATAAGCTCTCACCGAACTTAACCACACTTACCGTCAATGCAGCTGTCTTTTCAAAAAGTTTGCTAATGAAATTTTTCAGCAATATTTTCTTTATCTAAAGATTTTTTTGTCCACTAAATAACTCGCTTCATTCACAGGATCATGCAATTACTGTAAACGAAACAATTGTCTTGCTCATCACTAGATAACTTGTAAAGAATTACTAGGTAACTGTTTCAATCAGAGTTTTGACCTCCCTCAAAACAACCACGATACTTCTGTGAAGTGTTATATAATATTTCACTTCCATGGACTGCAGTAAGCGGAAAATGAATTGAACATTTTCAGTGTTGCAAAATATCAAAAATGGATCATTACTATTCCCTTACCTGCGTTCACTACATATTTGTGTTGGTAACCAGTGTGGATCGTTATCGTCGCAGGTTTCTTGTGCTCAGTCGAGGTGATTTTGTCAGTATTGCAATATCATTTGCTGTCGCTTTTGAGCAGATATTTTGGTGTTTGCTTAACTGTGTAATACTGCTACTTTGAGAAGATATAATGTAAGGAACTTGGAGAATAAATTGAGGATTCTGTGATGAACAATTACTCACAAATGGCGAATACAAGCAACTATGTGTAAGAATCTTGCAATTCTATAAATTCCAACATGCATTTGTCGAATTTTTTCCGAAATGAATAGTTCCTTGTTGCGACTCGAATGAGATTAATTACTTTGAACGAGTTGGAACGGGACATTTTTCATTGTTTTTTAATGAATTTGGTACTGATGCCCTTTTTATCGGTCAATGACTGTGAATATTAAGTGTGAAGTGTGTGCACGTGAATTGCTACATCACTTTTAAGAGGATTTTGGAAATTGATTACACAGTAATTGAGCTGAAAAAGTGTAGTATGTAGTGGTGAAATGACGAGGAATAATTCGAATAATATGAAAAAGATTGCTGACGTTTCTGAATCTAAACAGTGAAATTTTTTTGCTTCAGATGGTTTGCAGCCGAGTTGAAATCTGTGAAGGTGACGGTGAACCTTTCGGAGAAGAGTCCTTCAGAAATAACATGTTGCGATTTCAAAACGCTTCTCAAGTTACTGTCACAAATCATCGGTTCAGCAGGTTCCAGTTCTATACCTTTACTAATTTTTGATTGATTTCTACTTCAATTTCGATCACTCTGTAAAGCCTATCCTGAAATCCAATTTCGAACATCTACATAGCAAATTTGCGAATCGCATTCACTTTCAATCGCTCACATTAGTACGAAAATAAGGAATAATGTGCAAATATGATTTGAGGTACTTGGTCATTATGTCTGAAAGATGCGACTCAGCGAGCTCAAGGATGGTTCTCACCAGCTGAGTTATCGCAAAATCGTCATACATCGTTCGTCAGCTATGTTCGTGCTGCACTCGATACGGGTGTTGCACTGCACTCGTTGGAACTTTTTGATGAGCTGAAAATGTCACCGTATATGATCGTCATGCAAAAACAACGTCGACTGCTCTATATGTACGATGAATTTAAGGTGAAATCCCGAATAATGTTTACTATTCAAAAATTCTAAGATACTGTTCAAGAATTTTTAGAGTCAATGAAGTATTGCACTGAGAAATTATCTTGAAACTTACAAATTATCTTCATTATCTTCAAATTTCTTTGCGACTAACCAAATTACATTAACGTTCTCAGAATATATTTGTAGTTTATGAGGATTTGTTGTGGCTGTCACTAAATCATAGATTCCAAATTACTTTTCCATTCCGATGAATTTGTTCGCAATGATTTGCTTCATTGTGCAAATGCCAGCGATCTTGCTTGATCATTATCAATCACAATCCTTAAATTTATAAGACTCTGCGAATGTTTATAATAATTTCAGAAGTGTGAACGTCTTGTGATAGGTTACGATATCGGTATCGTGGCACCATCGTTCCATGCTCAACAATCCACATATTCACAGTTGAAATTCGTCGAGTTGGTGGCATCACATGTGCTCTGCAAGCAGGATTTCGTCGTTTACCTTTCGGATGCAAGAAGTTAGTTTTCTTTTTCAATCGCTTTTCGAATAGATTCCGATATTCATTGAAAGTAATAATGCTGACTAGACTTTCATGCCACTTTCAATTCATTTTATAAACGCTGAGGTTCGAGCTTGTTGCTAGATGAAATTATGACTGAATAATAGCTGAAGTACATTGATCGTTTACTGTGTCTTGTTTTATGGTTTTGTATTTATCAATTCACAAATTCTTCACTACCTTTTGAACATTAATAAACAAACAGCACAGTTATTTGAAGAAACCATTCGATTATCTCTGTGAAAGGGGTATCTTCTTTAAGATTTGCAATTACTTCGTATACTGCAACCACCACATTGGGTGGAACGTGTGAAGCGTTGTACGTATGGATGTTTTCGTAACGATGATTATGGATGTTTCATGGATTGGGGCTGGGTGGCCGTGCAGTCCTCTTTACCTCGAACATGTCTTCGCTTCGATTGCTGTTTAGCGTGAAGTGCTGATGGTGTTTATTTGTGCTTTCGTTTGCGCTTCATTGCTCGAGGAATTTTTGATTGAACGCGATAGTTTATTGCTTGTAACATAATAATTTTGACTGTGAAGATAATAATTGGTGATAACAGCTCATAAAATACTGGTATTATTTGTTTTGTCTGTGCATAATTTTGTAACTTTCGTTAGTTTTTACTATAATTATGATTTTGTCCTTTGTAAATACAATAATACATTTATGCATGGATGTAAGTTTTGCTTATGAAAGCGTTAATTCATTTACTATTAATTCATTAATTCATTTACTTTGACTTTTATTCAAAAAATCATCAAAATCGTAATTATTTCTCACCCCTATCCTCAAAGATTTCAATATATAATCCATGACATTACCTGGACATGTTTTATTCTTATAACACAACATTCCTTCTTTTTTTAGCAAATTTGATCTCTTTTGGAGTTTTCGCGCAGACTTTCCAGTTAGTTCAATCGCATCAATTTGTTTTGATTCGAATAGACATTGAGTTCAAGAGATACTGATCCAAAATTTCTCATTGTCGTCGATCCTCCGGATTTCAAGAAAAATTTGTATCTTTGGACCGGAGTATGCGACTGAAAATGTTTCCTCATGAGTTATTAGACCAATTCGAGTGGGTTTATACATTGTTTGGGGATGTCTTCATGTTCCTCTCATTCATTCTCATTATTGTTTGAGAAATGCATTGAAATTCACATCAGTGAAATGTGAATCGTTTAACTGTACATCCCATTTTATTCTTCAATTTTATTCCATGATATTAATTGATCAAATTAACATGTGCCAGATAATTCTTCAATTTCTTTTACAAACTTTGCGATCGCTCGTCATTTTTTGAAGTTTATTTTCTCACTGATTAATCTTATTCGTTTATTCAGGTCTGAATTGTGAATTTAATCTCTCAAAGCGTGGCCTCGTTCTAATATATTCTGTGTACGATTATGTTATATATTCATGAAAATTAGTCTTCACGGTCAGCGATTCGTACTCTAATTATTCAACTGATATTGTCATTACTGTTAATGTAAATTTTGGTAATGTAATTACCAAAATTTTGAATGTGGTATAATTGAATGTTTTGGTGAATTTGAATGTTTTTGTGGTGAATTTCAATAGTTTCAGAAATAGCTTTCTCTCGTAATTAATTAATCTGTTATACACTAATTATATTATAATACAGTAATAGTTATTGAAGTTCTCGCATGACGGTCTGGCCATCACAAAAAGGGCAGTTATTATTATCATTAGTATGTTCATGATTGATACCATCATTCTTATTATGATATCACTGAAACATTTTTATTATCATTATTCATTTCGCTATCATCTGTAATTAATGCTATTGCTGTTTGCAAAAGTGTCAAAAGGGTCATTTATTCTGGTGTTCACATGAAAATTACCTGTAAATTGATTACCTGTAAATGAGAAAATTTTTTGAAATATTTGTATAAAAATTTCTTCGTTTCCGTTTTATCATTCCACTGGAAGACATTCTAATCTTCAATTAATAATCAAAGTCAGAATATTATTCTTTCGATATTATCCAAAAATCTATTCATCGTCAGATAAAATGTGGGCAACGTCTTTGCGGATGAACTAAACATTCATTTATCAAACAGGTGAATGTTTGTCAATAGATACTGGTGGATGAAAACATATAGAATGAACAATGGATTAAAAAGAACTAAAAAAATGAATTAAAACAATGAAAACAGGTCACAACGAAGACTAAAAATTCCACAAGGTCCTTGATCAGATTCTTTGATACTGGAAAGTCAGTAGAAATGATTGATGAAAACCCTGATGCGATGTCTTCTACACTATAAAATAAACATTCTACAAATGGCTGAGATTCTTCTGATTTAGACAGCCATCAGAAAATATAACCTTTCAATTGTGACCTAAGCATAATAATGATTACGGTTTTTCTACATAAGAATGTTTGGAATGAAACATCTTCATATGAATTTCAAGGAGAATTAATGACGATTTGTCGGAAAAGTTACCAAGCCATGAATGTTGCTCTGTATTCACAAATGTGTTATACATTTGGCTAGAAATGTCTTGACAAAATTGATAAATTATCTTCATTTTCATGATAATCAAGGAGGGTCATCATTGAGATCACAAAGGATTACTCTTGAGATCATAGTTATTGCCGGTGATAATTAGTAATTCTGATCATCCTCGTGATCATCCCAGTTATTTGATTTAAGAAACGAATCGATCAAAATAAAGAAAAAGGAAAACAAAACCGTTCTGATAATGAATTACAGCCCGGAAAAGACAGTTCATGGTCCAAATGGCGACATATGCAAATGTCTTCAAAGGGCTCAAGGCAACTTCGCCAAAAACTCCTACAGTAATCCTTTTCAGCTAACGTAACTACGACAGAGTTACAGTATCCATCATCCAATAGGCTTCAAGGTAGCATGTTCATGCAAATTACAGTGTAAGAAAGCGATTTTTTTGTGTGAAAGGGCGTTTTTCGTTTTATTCTCGCCATTTAAACGTACATCTAAAGTTTCTTAGCTTTTTCCTTCTTAGGGCGTATGTGTATGCTGAAGGTCATATCGGGGATCACTCAGAGGAGCGGGAGAGGGGATTGAAAGTCTTCATGGAAAATGAATTTCTTTCATTTCAAGGATCATTTGGCTGATAACGATGAGAAGAAAATTTCCAACGCTTTGGAGATTCGGATTCTGGATTCATTCCTACAAGCCAACATTACTAACCACTGCATTAAGTGTGCAGCACATAATACAATCATGCAGTCAACACTTCGAGGGCAATACTCATGTTCACCTTCAAATGCTTGACCATTCCCATCTTCCGACCCTTCTTAGCTAGGCAGTTCATGACTTTCATCAACAGATTCATAATTAACTGCACAACTCCAAAAAACACGCATCACTCATAACGGTAGCTTGCAATAAGTTTTTAGCAATTTCTTGCCTGAAATTTTAGCCGAAATTTTACCTTAACAGATTCTTCTTATTGAGCGAATCCTTCACTTTCCAAGAATGAGCTTTTTATCGAAAAAGAAACTCATTCAGCTCTATGGTTGTATCTTCGTGTCGTTTCGGTTGATCTTAGTCACCTTTGCTTAGTCACCACTGCATCTTTCATAATAAATATAATTATCATTATTATTATCAACGTTACTATTACAGTCATATATTTTCTTAATACATGGGATTAACTGTGCAGCAAAAAGCATACAGATATATCTTCTTTACAGGTTTATGCAGATTAATTGTATACGTATAGAACAAAACAGTCGATGAGAGACACGAAATATGATGCTAAGTGGATCGCGTGATATTGGAATACATTATGAAATAATCTTATGATGAAATGAAAGATCAGGATGAATGCATGCAGTCAATATTTCGTCATGCTGTGATGTATTATTATTGATGTGCCAGATCGGTTGCTCGCGTTGTTTCCACGCTTTGCTCAGATCCGTTCGAGTTATTTTTACCATCCAAGAAATATGTTGTGCATTCACCTTTACCCTGTAAAGAAGTCACTCGCAGAAGTAATATTGAGCATGAAATATTCTCGTGAATTTTGAGTTTGGTGAGCAATCGAGAACGTGGAATCACCTTAACATTCACGGTTCCTCGTAAAACAGTGCGAAATTCGGGGTAGTACTTAAGGAGTTGCTCGTTCGTGAATGCACTCAGTTGAATCATCTCAGGCACACCAGTACTTTCCATTCGAGACGCTGTATTCACCTGAGGTTTCATGGAAATTTTCTTTATATTTCCAATATCTTTCACTGAATTCTGCGATCAATCTGGTCATACCATATGATTTTCAAATTACTTCGATGATTACCAATTGCCTTGATCAAATGAGCTTATTTGATCTTCACAGATCTGATGCTTACAGTCAAAATGCACAATGCGTGACGATAGTCTTCATTTCAGCTTTACATTGCAGCTTTCCTATTCCTACGATATTCAGTACTGTTACGGAACAGGTAAATAGCCCACCGTATCACCAAAGAGGCAGTATCTCGGCGATGTCAGACCTACCACACCTGCCACCACTGGCCCCGAATGGAAGCCAAGTCGAATACGCATACGTTCCTCTTTATGATGTGGTATTTGGAAATCTTTCAGGAACTGAAATAAGATTCATTTGTTTGCCTAATAATCGACTGAGAATTTTTTAGGTAAGATGTTTTTTCACAACGAAAAAGCAATTCAACTATTGCCCATTAGCTCTGTTGGGTAGCAGTGAGCAATTAGGGCGAATCCAACCTCCATTATCTCAAGAGCGATATTGGCGATACTTTCAAGATGGCGATTTCCGTTCTCTTCCGGAATTCCCGACACGACCATATAGGCATCACCAATTGTTTCAACCTGAATCAATGTAATCACTCATCTCTAAGCGGTGTTAGTATCTCAAATACCGCCTACGTGTAAGTCTTTTAATCGAAACAATTCATCTATCACATGATGTATACATTATTTTTACACTCCGAACAGCATGCAAGTTCTTATACTGTCAATTCTATTCGATGAACAAACAGTGACATATTGTCAAAATGGAAGGCGAATTGTCAAATTGTCAAAATATTGTCATATTGTCAAACGGTGACATATTGTCAAAATGAACAAAAAATGTAAATTGTAAGTGCAAAGCGCTAAAGAGCGTTCTTATTTGTAACCAACCTTGTATGCATCATGTTTGTTGATAATATCATCAAATCCACTATATACTATATTCAACATGGTGACAACTTCGAGTGGTTTCGACGTTGAGCAAATTGTTGTGAAGCCAACAATATCACTGCAATATTGTGAAGTCAACAATTCTACAATATCACTGAGCTAATGGCTTGCATAAATTGTTTTCACATTAGTGACTGCGATCAAAACACTATTGATATTATCAAATACTATTCGAGCGATTAGATTTGCGTTGAATAATTTTCTGAGGAGAGGAGAATGTTTAATTAAATGTTTAGGATTAAATAATTGTTCAACATCTGATTGCTTAATTATATTTGTAATGACTGAAAGTATAACTACGGAAAAGGAAAGAGTACAGTTCTTCGTTTGAAGGGAAGGCAAGAGGAATTGAATTCCAGTTTTCAATAATCTGCTTAAGAAAGAAAACATATCAACAATGGTGCTAAAGGAAATTGAATCGAAGTAATTGCCTGAACATGACGGTAGCTGCAGGAAATGTTTTCGGTGGTACCACACGTCCCATTTTTAGCTCATTCGCTACGTATCTGCAAATGGCGAATGCAATAATCAGCTAGAACAAGACAACCGAAATGTTTCGGTGAGTTTGAAGTTTTGAAAGCTAAAGTTTGAACTGATTAGAGTAAATGATTGTAGGAATGGAGAGCAATTATACTTTGGTAACAATTGTGTGAGAAGTTTATCGGCCATTTGATTCGCCTCCTCCAACATGCCAGTCCGCTCTTGAACTAACTTCTCGAGATTGTTCGCGTATTGTTCCATCAGTCGTATCATTTGATCCACTAGACTGCCTTTCCTGGAAGAAATTCACTTCAGTATTCACTTATACCATTCAGCCACACCAATGAAGAAATGATTCATTTATAATTACGCTCATTTGAGAATTATACTTTATTATTTCATTCATTTGGTTCAGTTTATCTAGTGACAGCCTGTATATCAATCAACCAGTGATTCAGCAGTTGCCATCTTCATAGTTCCTGAACATTGGAGAGGGAGCTTCCGTTGCGATTTGGATATTCCTCTGGATATGTTCAATAAATGATTTTCAGCAATACTGTCGAGGATATTATTTGTAGTTACAAGTTACGAGAAATCTATCCAACAGTGGTAACCAACACTTTCAGATAGGTTTCTGTGCATATGCGGACCCTGTGAATTGAAGGACGTGCATCAGGGTTCTCATTCCAGCAATCTAACAGCAACGACATTAGGTCTGGATTCATTCCTTCACGATTCTGGATGCTTGGTCGAAAGGTCCCTTTGCCGGTACGAACATTCTCAACCAGTTCTTTGAAAGTATAGTTTTTAATGGTTGAACTATGGAAGTTGCATTCGATGATCAAAAACTCAATTTGGTGATCAGTTTTTAAAATGGTAATACTTTCTCAATACCACTTTTATGCTGTTGTGAGAGATAATATCATTATAGCTTTTGATTATATTCTCATTAGAATTTCTTTATATCTGGTTACTGTGTATTGTTGTTTATGATATTGCATTTTTAACATTTATTAGGCTGGTGGTGAAATTATTTCTATTGTACGTCTCGAGAGAATTCCTAGTATCGCTGGATCAAGTTAGTGCTTTTAATATCCGATGATGGTGCTTAGGTGAAAATAGTACCGGTGATATCGGTCTTATCGGGGAACGGTAACGATCGAAAGAGTATCTCGTACATGATCATCCCAAATCCATATATATCACCGGCTTGTCTTCTCACCATCGTTTGCTGCACCCAGTTCTTTTCTATACCACGACGACGGTTTGACTCACTTGTTCTAAGCATTTCTGGCGCACAATACAGAACACCTTCAAATATCCGATTGATCATTGCAGAAATTATTATCGATATATCGATACTTTTGATGGCTTTGGGTCGTCATTTTTGGGAGGAATAATGTTAATCTGTGACCAACTAATTGAAGCAATTGTGCTTCAGTGTGAAGGGGTCGATGTTCCTCAATCGAATTATAAGGAAAAATTTTAAAATCCGAGTAAGTTGGAAAAAACTTAAGAGTTCACTTGAATAAGATAACGGATTGGTCACAAATGATAGAGATGATAAATAAATAAGTGGGCGAATGGATTGAACAATTGGAATCTCTCTGTGAAAGACAAGCGCTCAGATATACTTTAACCAGACTGAACATCAACACAGACTAACTTGTTTTTTGCTGTGATCCACTTTTTTCAATGGTTGAACCCTCATTGTCCTCTCTCAACGCTTCAACTGATATTATGCCCATTTTTTGCCACCTCTCAAGGCTATCCGCAATTCCGTAATCGGTTAAACGCACTGCCCAATTCCGGTCGATCAGACATGCCCATGGTGAAAGTGATCCATGGCAACCAATTGGTGATGCGTGTAGATACTCTAGTCCCTATAGGACGAAATGTCTCTTATAAGCAGCTCATTCTGGCTACATAAGAAGGTTTATAGATTTGTACGCAAACTCGTAAGATTTTCTGATGTCGAAGAGCCGTAAACCTTTGCAATTTTTGAAACTCTCTAGAAATCTATCTATATTCAAGCACAATGATGATCAAAAAACTGGTAGTATCTGACAATGAAGGAATGAAACAGAATCAGCCAGTGAACAGGGGCTTGTGTGACCAGTGAATTATGACAATAGGTAGTTGTTGATGAGTTCGTAAACACCTTACTAGAGTGATATCACGCGCAAAGGCACCATGGAATTGTGCGTCCAATACGATCTGATGATTGTATATGATATCCTGAAAGTATAATATTATCCCTGTCAGCGTTGATATTACTTGCATTTGCAAGTTTCATTCATCATTTAAGCATTCAAGGTGTCAAGTCGATGGGTAAGTTAGTTCAGATAGTTCAGGGTTCATATCAATGCTGGAAAAAGGGTGGAAAAGTATTCCATCTTGCGGATCAACTAACTCATCAGTCATTGATTAACGCTGACGGTATGAAATTCATTTGCGTGAATGTCGATTGCAAAGAGTTTACCTGAAGAGTTCCACGAGAACAGAATTTCCATATTAAAAGCATTTCGTCTTTTTCGTTGAATGCCATTCCAATGAAGGGATTCAGATTGTCATGTACTGCTTGCTTGATCTATTCATCAAATTTGTTCTCATTTATTTTTATTGTAAACGTTCAGCTGATAATGCTAATAATGAATTTTTAAAACAATCCTTAATTGATAACAGTTATTTAAACGCGATGGCGGCTAACAATATGAATTAACTGGAGCGGTTCTTCTCAAATCAAAGTTATACTTCTATCTTGGAATAATTTCTGTCTTTCATCGATTTTATGATTTCATAACGATGACATTACATCTCCATCATTTTATGTAATATGCGGATGTGGTTCTATAGAACAAAATCTTATCGCAACGCATTTTCATTGATCTCAGCGATGATCTCAAATGTTTTAAACTTCAGGTTTCATTTTCATTGTATGACAGCTGGTGGCATCTCGTCTCACCTGCGTCATCATCTTCATATCCTCTCGGCTGAAGGCAATCGGTCTTTTCTGTGGATAAACGTGGAATGATGCTTGCGTATTGGTACCAACAATGGCTGCATGCTTCGCGAACGCACTCATACTGCTCATTTTCGTGCGATTCGACGCAACTGACAACTGAGAAATTTCGAATTTGTAATTGCCATTTCATAATTGTCACTTTTCGAATTCATTTTGGTGTGACTTTTCACTTAAAGTTATGATTTCGATGACTTTTTCACATCAAACACTACTATTAATTTTACGGTCGTTCTACTACACAACGAATGTACCGATTCACTGAGAATATATCAGGATGTCAGAAAATTTGTGATATTTAGAAAAATTTCTCTCTTGCTTACAACTGATTTCATTTCATCTCCCGATAGGATTCGCATATCATCTCGATAGACTCGCCACGGTGTTTTAGCTAGTGCTTGGTTTTCGCTGAAAATTATACTAATTAAATTACCGATGTTTTTTTAGCGATCTGTAAGAATAAATATTGATTGGTGAAGAAATTCTATAAAGATAAGTGGATGATTTTCGAATGTGATTATTAATATAATTTGAACAAAAACCTATTTGCTCTATGAGTGTGTAAATTAAACATTTATTAGATCTACTATGATTGAGCTGATCGTGAGTAGTGCAATATTCATGAAAAGTGTGTAAGGAATCGTAATGTGGATTTAGATGGATCATCCTGATCTATCTCCAGCGGTAAGAGGTCGTCGACAAGAAATATGTTGAGAACGGTCATACCAATATCGATATAGCAGATATGCCGATAGAATGCCGGCCATGCAAACCACTAGCGCACTTCCAGCGATTATGATTGGTGTATAATCGCATCTCTCATTGCGATATCCACATTTCGGCTCATCTGGAGGCACACGACCGTCGGGCGATGGCCAGAAGCCGGTCACCAGATTCGTTATTGACTGAAATCGGCTCACAATTTGGTTGATCTGGCTTGGTTTTTCATTACCTCGGCATGCAAAACTCAATTAGCTGGCTGAACCGTTGTAGGAATTAGCGATGAGGGTATATTTCGGAGTATATTATCGTTAATTCATTGGGAAACAGTTTGTTTTCTGGACCAGAATTTCATCCTTTCAAAGTTATTGATCCATTCTACTGTGATAGTTTTGTTCCGGTATACTTTCAACTGTATATTTGAACTGTCCTGAAATTCTCTCTTTTGACACCATTTGTTGAGAAACCGACAAAATTGTGTGATGAAATATAACCTACTAAATTATAGCATCCACTATGAGTTTTATAACCATCGCATTTTGGCAGTAAAACTGGTTCCATTTCGACGAGTTTCGTTGGCTGATCACGTGTGGTTTGAACCAGAAATGCTTGAAAATTATTTTGGTTTATCTTCTTGCAAGTTTCACATTTATAGTTTAGTTTTCAAATTACTTGTTGATGCATTTTCCAGAAATCGTTTCATCGATACGTTTGCCGTTGAAATGTCTTGATGATATGTCAGAATTGTAATGAATTGAACTGGAATTTTGACATTAGGCTAGCAGCTGCGCATAGGTAATGAATCAAATTGAATCAGGCTCAGTCATAATTAAAGTCAAGTTAACCGGCATAAAATGGTGCTCTTTCGGCAAGATCGTCCATCATCACCATTCCAGACGATACACCCGCTGCACTCACTAATCCTGAAATCTCATTTCTAATTCATGGCTTTCATCACTGGGAATTTAGATTGTTTGTTATTGTGGATGAATGTGTTCGCTAACAAACGTTGCGGTGGAGTTTACTTGAGGACTGATCTGACGAAGAGGCTTCGATCATTTTCTAATGGTTTGCAGTATAGATGTAAGCTGCTTCATACATACAATAAGACTGCTTGCTTTGATCTACAAAAGATATCAAAGTCTTGTATGCAGAAGTCATTCAATCGACTAACTTGTACACCTACCTCATAAAGGAAAGAGAGAGAAAATGACGAAAAGGAAGCGTTCAGGTGAATTTAAGAAACCTTGGAATGTCATTCGTCTCATTTCGTTGAAGATATATTTTCCATCTGTGACAATTTCTGGTCTCAAAGTCTCATTCAATGCACGTCTCACAGCCATCGTGTACAACTTCAGCGCATCATACAAATGAATGTAGCCGTATAAATCGCTCTGAATTTTTCTTCGATTCACATACAGCAGACAAATATTAGAAAGGAATCGCTAGCAATGAAAATGCTATGTGATCTTAAGATTTCCGTTGTGAACACCAATTGTGATGCGAATGATTATTATTCACGTTAATATCGTCATAGAATTACAATGATTTTCGAATTATTTTCGAAATTTTAATGTTCACTGCTGAGTGATAGTGTTAAAATTTGCGCAAGATCATTGTACTGATCATTTCCGAGAAGGAATTCCTTGAACAAATTGGTGTTTTTAATTATCAGTGTTACGTGAACTTTAATGAAGAACAATACTGAAGACTTTAATCACTCACTAAATCTAAATCGTCCGCTGTCATTCCGCTGGCTTCAAGATGCTCCCGAAACGGTGTTACGAGTGTATTACCGAATGCACTCACGACATCTATCTGAGAAAAAAAAATCGGTTGTCGTTACAAATTGATGATTTTCGATAGACATCTCAATTTCTACAGACAGGAACAATCCAATGGATGAGGAGAAATTCGAGTTAAGAATAGTCGTTGAATTCAGAGCACGGTCTAAATTCGTATCATCTGAATGGAATTGCTTCAGGATTGAGCAATTTGCTGATCTGTTCTATTACTCAATCGATATCCGATCACACATGAGATGAAACACAGTCTGGAGAGCGCATCGGATCAACAAATGAACTGACAATGATAGCATTCGCAAATAGTTCCTTGATATTCTGTAGTATTTGTCCGTCGTCACCAATCCACGGTAAAGTGTCCTCCTTTTCGGTTTGTAGCCAAGGCAGTAGGTAAACATAGTCATCTGTATGCATATCGACATCTTTAACCGCTTTCAAAAACTCTGTGGTCATCTCACGAGTTGACGAGAATATACAAATTATTACTGAAATACTGATTCCAATCAATTTTCGTGAAATTATCCCATATTTGACACTTTGCCTTATCATATAACAAGTTTAAGGCTAGAATATGACGGAATCAGTTAATTTTATCTATTACTCAATTTTCGAATTAATCAATATTATCATTAATTGATCAACTAATTGATTATTAATTAATTAATTGAATTACCATTAATAATAATATTATCATTAATTAATTAATTAATTGAATTAATATCACTTTCTGTTATTAACACTCGTTTCTGGTTGGAATCTCCAGCTTACATTTTATTTGGTCCTAGATTATAGTGTTTTCAGGCTCCATAAAGCATTGTGCCTGTTGCTGTCGATCAAAGCAAATCAATTCAGAGGAGATTGCTCACTTCGAACCGCATTCGCAAGTTCTTGCAAGAGACCACTTTGAACGATATTTTTCGCATTTGCGTATTCATCAAGTATCACTTTCTTTGATACTGTAATCGAACGTCGTAGAAAAGTCTCCTCGAATGTGGTGAGTCGTTCAAATGCTAATGCACCTGTATTTGTCACTATGCCCACCTGGAAGTACATTTTTGACGTGTTCTATGTTTTTCCAGTCATTTTTGGGTGCTGGCTTGAAGTGGAATGAAATTTAATTCGTTGAAGAGACGAAACTTGAGTAGCTAACAACGATAACTTCGTATACTAATGCAGAAACCTTCATGATGTATGCAATGCTGACGGTTAGATTCCATGCGAAGTAAGTACAGTTTCAAAGAACGTCGATAACCAGCTCGAAATATAACAGTTAATGGAATCGTTAAGTTGAGAGCGACATGATTTGTGAGAAAGCGACCATAAGAACAATTTGTCCTAGTTTTGAAGCAACTACCTACTTGAGACTATATAGGCATGGCACAAAGTCCAATTCAAAGATAATTCTAGATCAAGATCTGCTGAGATGATCAAATCAATCAATTCAGAGACCTTCTGCCAGCCGAAATGTTTCAGTAGTGATGCGACAGCTTGAGCTAGCGAATTTGTGGTTCTTAATGAGACTCGAGCCAACGTCTTATAGATTGTCTTATCGGCGAATTTTGTCCCAGAGGCCATGTAACCAATAACTGGGATATTCCAATAGGCAGCCATCTTCGCTACCGCATCCAGCTCTGAAATTGGTCTCTGTATGATTGGTCTGTCTCATTTCCGATCAGTAAGTTGAGATGGGTTCGTTTGATGAATGGGTCTCCCCTTATGTCCACGATGATGTTCTCGAAATTTTCCTTGGATTATTTGAAGGGGCTGACCTCAACGGACTCATTATATACTGACCTGAATTACAATAAGGTCCAATGAATGCTTTCACTTGTTGCAAATGAAACATATCGGTCGCAACAGCGACGCCTTCGAAAGATTCGCCGCAACCCATTTTTGTTATAAGCCTGAAGTGATCAAGCACTCTGAACAACGACCACATGAAGATCACTCGAGCATATCATCCAGTGCTAAACTGTGAACATTTTCTAAAGCTTTCTTTTCTGATTATCACTGTATTGCTTTTAATCTTCTGTGTTGCTTAGTGGAGATGTGAATAAATCGCTTGTTATCCCTTCAATCAACCGCTTCAAACAAGCACGATGTGTCAAACATTTCCTTAAGACGTTTTCGAACAAGGCATTAAATTTTTAACAATTGAATAAATTCGAACTCAATATCGAAGTCATCATCAAGAATGCCGTCACTCAGAAGCTCTTTACGCGATATTTCGAGAACTTTTTCGCTGTTTGGCATCGACTTGATTGAGCCAATATGACCCACGCGTACTTTGAACCCATCATTCACAGTCGTCATCCAACAACACGCTATCGTCACCAGTGGAATAAATTCTAATTTCGATTTCATTCAGCCAACTGAAAGCTTTTTCCAGTTACCTGTAGGAACTGTATGATCATATAATTCAGCCGAATCCTTGTGAGTAGAAAAGGTATCTTGGGTAGAAGAGCAAATATTTGTAAATGTTTACGAGAGATGTCATTTCAGAGCTCGCCATGGAAAAACTAGAACTTTCAAGTGTTCAACAGCTAACAGAAAATGTATGACGCCAGTAAAAATTATAATTTTTGATAACGAAAGTGTCCTCGTCTATAATTGAGGATAATAACAGATATGATCACGAAAGTCTGTCAGGAAATAAACTCAGCGAACACCGAACGATAAACACACCATGATTGAGGGCACAGGATGTCTTGCAAGGATAACACCGATGTGTCCAATTATCGAAATGGATGTAAAATCCGAGGATTGCTGAAGGGATTGTCAGCTCAAAATGAATTTGAAATCCGTTTAATTGTAAAAGATCTTGGTAATGTATTGCTCTAAGTGCTTTAATCCATCTCTTATAGACGTGATCACTTGTTATTTAATAAAACGTAGCTTAATAATGTTATCCTTGCAAGACCATTGCAAAACGTAGCATATGAGCTTATCCTTCTTAGTGTGTAGACCTTTCAAGAACCTTCGTATTTTTCAATAACTGAATTTAATGAATTCGAATGAATTAAATGGATTGTTTGAATTGTTTTCGGTGATTTAACATGGAATCGTCGTAAGAATTGAATCAATTCATGTCTACCAGGCTTTAGAGGTTCTTTAAGCCTATTCAAACCATTTGTGAGCAAAACAAATTTTGTGCCTCATATTCAAGGGAGAATGTAAATGCTTCGGAAATTCAAACCGAAAAATATGAACTGAATTAATTTCTTTCCAAAACAAAATATTTTGACTTATGCATACGGCTGTGGCATTCAATCATGCATTACATTTGATATAATCAGGGCGAGTCGCACTCATTCACGCATTGCAGGTTACGAAAGTGTTCAGTTCAAAGCATCTACTCACCTGGATTCTACCTAATGTTGAAGCCAGAATTTATTATTTACCTTCATCACGAATGCTTGAAGAGAATCCAAATTTCAACAAGAACTTAATTGCTTTCCAGTTCGATTCCAAAATTTTTGCAAGCTACAATCTGTTCTCATCGTGATACAATGTTGCTAAGTTCAGCTGTATCTGATGAATTCGTGTTGCTTAATTGTGAATCTCTAAATTTATCACATCGTTAGATGCTTGTTCTTCAAATGTAATGCGCGCAAATATCAGAAAAACACACTTTGAGAAATTTATTCAGTAAACAGCATAACAAAATCATCCATGATTCAATGAAAAACGAAAATGGAAAATGAAAAAAAAATGGAAAAAAGTAGATATGTGACATTTGTGTAATAAAACTGCAACAAATACAAGAAATTTTGAATGTTTTTATTTGATCACTTATGACAAAGATCACATTTCAAGGGCAATTGATAATGTTGATTCATTCAAGTAAACACGTATTGCTAAACTCAGATTTATAGTCTTATCTCGAAAAATTTAATGCTTAATAATAATTCCGGTGGAAAAATTGTACTTTTATAACACATTCACGTCACTGAATCATATTTACATGTCCTTACTAGTCGTTGCATAGTATTCCAATTGATATCCGTTATCAGCGTTGTTATCACTACGTCAACACACCTGTTGATAATTCATTACGTCGGCTATGTCGATCAGCTTATATTGTCGCATATCACTGGCATTTTCGTTTGATGTGGATTGTTGCGGTAATCGTTGTGCCTTGGGGATTGGCTATAAATAGGAATGCTTCAGTTTGCGATGCACTAGTAACGGCTCATCATGTGCGTTGAATGCAGACGAAGCAAACGATGATGCCAAAGACTGGTGCTGTGAATGCCGGCAGTCTGAGGTTGTGCCGAGCACGTCTGAATCCGTGTTTGACACCAACTCCACGTTATCAAAGCTGGAGGATCGAGCTGGATCTTGAGCCATGATTTGACCCTAACTTCTCGGTTTCTGAGTCTGCATCTGCTATGGAGAGCGATTCTACCACTTCATCATTTTTGGCATCATCCACCGCAGTCGTTAAATTTGTCTGAGAAGGCTCAGTCCCAGTGGTAAGACTTGCTTCTTCAGTAGTAGTATTCGTAGAAGATGAGTGATTCGTTTGAGAACGTTTTAATTGTGGGTTCCGTGGCTAAATTCGTTTATTTTAAGTGCTCAACAGATATTTTCACGTTGGATTTACTTCATCTGATTTCTTCTCAGTTACCTGACTCCTATCTCTTACTCTCAATGCGCAGTAATGAAATGATTCGGGAGTCATTATTTGGATTATCAAAATACGATTCATATTGTAATCAGCTAAGATGGTGACTACTTTAGCATGTATCTCCTAAGTGAATTCAATGTGATATTAAGCATTGCATACAAATGAATGATGGCAGAAATGCTTTATAAGCTAAGAATAAGCAGTGAAACGTGAGTTGACTTCTCATGCTGGCATTTGATCGTGTTAGTGTTCATTTGTAATAAAACTATATAGTGATTTGATAAAATGTGGTGACGTATTAGGCAAAAAACGAGTAAAAAATTGGAAAATATAACATCAACAAGTAAAAATTCACATTCTTCGGGAATAGATACCATATGAATACTCCACACAATACGCCGGTAACATGCAGAAAGATGGATAACGCCAAATGCGCTTCTTCAGACCACATCTACAAAACAATCGTTTAGTTGCTTGTGCTGAACGCAAATATTATTTTGCTCCAAAGGCTTGTGAACACAAGTTTACTATCATTTAACATCATTCATCTGTTAACATTTTGATTAAATAAAAAAATAGAGCCATAAATAGACCGCTGAGCAAATATAAAACATAAATAACGCACGAGAACGTAAAAAAAAATTTAAATATTGTCATAAAATTTCATAGAATGGCTGTGATGGCGGCGATAACTCTGCAAACAACCGTCATTATTGCAGTAATATGTTGAAATACTATCTAACAAGTTACTTGCTAAACATCTAAAACTGCAGTTTTCCAGGGAAGAGATTCAGCTCAACCACATATGTAATAACTGAATTTGGTTGTAATGCCCAGGTTATAAGTTATCAATAAACTCACTCACCTTCAAAGGCACAGAAATTGACGACGATTTGTCGAAAATGTTACAAACTGCAATCGCAATGCGTAACAATCACAGAGGAGAACGATAATAAAATGAAATTGAAATCCGATTTCGATATCCGTTGGGCAAGAATCTCATCTCAGCAATCAATGTTCAGTGATGAATTGTTGCGAAACGAGTTTGAAACGGGGCCACCTGAGTGGTGAGGATTGTCTTGGTGATGCCATAGTTGAACCAAGAACAGACGATGATCGATTGTTGACGTGAGTATCGAAAATGATTTATGCACTCAAGTTTTTCTATCCAATCTTTGCTTCAGAGATTGCGAATTTCAAGAAAGAATATTCCTTTAATCAAACGATTGAAAAGGATTTTCGTTATTTGACATCAACGAATTCGATGTTTCACTCATTAATTACCTTAAATTAAATCATCTCAATTCGTATTTCATCATGAAAATAATTTTTATAAACTTCATCGCAAAGATAATCTTATTAGTAGTTTCTGAATCTATATCACTGAACAATGAAACCAGAACACTTCGGTGGATATTTTTGACGTTCAGCAATGAAACGCAATCAAGAATGGTGATCAATCGGAGTAAAGAATAAGGGAATAATAAGTTGAAGTTAGACAGGTTGGCAAATTGCAAAATAATGTGAAGAACATTGCCACTGAGAAAATATTAATGGCTATTGCATGCACTCTCTTCTCGTAAAGGTCATCATGCATTCATCCGTCATTGAACTAGTTCAATCATTAATGTCCACTTGTCTGTCCTTTTGCCTGGCATCGATCAGAACAACCCAATAAGAAACGTACGAAAAAAATCGATCAGTCGACCTTAATAACGGTCAAAATAAAAGATAATGAACGATATTATCGAATGATATCACTGGAATTGATAACTCGGGATTGACTCCATATATTCAATCTTAAACTTCGTTTATCTTTCGACAATTCCTTGATAAAAGTGAACTTGAATTAGTATTGTGAAGAGAATCGACTAAACAGTCGTCAACACAACATACGACGTGACGATTGGTACTGAAATAATGCGCACTTGGATGCTATAACAAATTGTGATCATCAAAAACTATTCGGAAACCGGAATGGTACATTGTTTGAATTGAAAATGCTCATTATCATTCATGCGCAATGTTTGTACTTTACACAGACACATTGCACATCGCAAATATTTTCGATTTTGATTGCCCAAAATGTGAAACGTTCTCATAAAACCATTCATTTTCACTCGGTTCATGCAGTTAAGCATTAAATTCTCGATTATGCTAGTCCTGAAAGCACAAACAACAAAACAGTTTGATTGAATCCAATTCCTGTGATGACCTTTAAAAATACAGATAGATAAACCAATGCAACAATGGATTTCCAATCGGGCATATTCTTATATCTTGAAACCTGGTCTATCTAACTCTAGCGAATGGTCACGCTTGCTAGTAAGAGACGATCACCTATAGGCAGCAGCATCCTATATATTCAAATGGAAATGACTTAATGATCATCCTCAGTAGTAGCTGCAAAAGGAGCTTGTTTCTATAATCAGTTCAAAGTAAATTCCTTTCCAGATCAGGCTCATTAAATCTCTCTTCGCAAAAAAGATCAATTGGTTACTTCGAAGTGAGCAAATATACCTCCTCTGTAAGCCTTCCCGAACACTGGCATAATGATCTAATATATGATCATGTGAGAAAAATGATAAAGAATAAAAATGTGGTGGATTGATACGAAGGAGGTTGAAGAGGATGATGTTGGGATGACATTAGAGGATTGGAAATCAAATGAGTGGTCAAGAGGGAGTTCTCAGTCTTTCATTTGAATCAATGAAATACTCTTCTGAAAGACAAATTAACTTAAATCTTGCTCATGTCTCACTAGAAAACCTCACGAAGTTACCCCTGCCTTTCGGAATGAGACCTATATCATTTTGTAAGGCTCATGTAGCTGATCACGGATATGCAAAAAATTTTTGCAATGTACAAGGGAGACGCGAGTCAATCAACTTGTAACTGCATGAGTAAAATACAAGTGATTATTTGCATAAATTCAATTGTTTATTTTCGATAGGAGAAATTTTCATATTTCAAACCAATCATGCAAAGTGCTCAACAAAACAGATCTAATGAATCCAATTCTTGTGACAATCTTCATTCAACTCACATCTCGGCCACAAATCTGGTTGGTCGGCAAGATTAGCTTGTTTGGTGAGTGCTTTGCTTGGGTTTGGGTTCAACTGCCGTTAGAAACTGAACAAGGGAAGCTAGCGGAACGGCAATTTCGATATCTTATCTTGTAACTTTTAAGTTACGCATGCAAGGTCTCATTCGTGTGTCCTTCTGAAGTTTTTATTGGGATCATGGTACATTATTGCTCAACTACGTTCAGTCCAATTATGTAGCTGAAAGGAATCTAGTATGACATTGATAGTTTATTTGGTATTCATTTGACATTCGAGTGACCCGTCGGATTATCAATGTTCAATGTTCAGCCTGTAATGGACCTATTGTGAACGATTTCTTTGTTCAGGTTGTGATTACTGTTTTCGGGTGTTTCAGATCACAATGAATTACAAATTGATGCTGGTAATTATATCGCTTCTGGTTGCAAACGTTCGGTGTGAGCATCGTGCAGCGAATGTCATAAGTAATTATTCACTTGACCATTTCTCTTAATTAGGGCACCATGAATTCACAAAAATTTGTGTTGTGATCTTGTGGAAACAGATCGATCTCGGATCATTTAAGCAATATGTCTATCGAGTTTTGGCTTGAATATGGGCGCATTAATTGCTTGAGGAGAACTGCTGCATAGTTTTTGCATGAAATTGGCTCCAGTTATTGCGGAAGCTCCTCGTTACCATTGAATTTGATAACGAATATCATCAAGCTTCGAAAACCACACTCTATTTGGGCACACTTCATATGCAACTTTTTTACTTCTTGCTGATAACGTAACGACGAACATTGATCAAGTAAATTGATCAGTTTCGCATCAAAACAATCGCCAGGAAGTTGGAATCTATAACTTTATGTTGGCTTATCGAAAGAAGTGGTGCAGTTCTATGTGTGGAATTCCTCAAGCGTTTGGGCACAAATGAAATTTACATTTTGAAACATCGTATCCTCATAAGTTCATCACTTGATGTTTCAGTGAAATCACCAAAGTGTCCGACTCTTCAAGTGATTCCATCACAACCATGCAAACGAAACAGTCCATACTGCTCTGCATCAAAAGTGGTTCGAAGGAGTGCCACTCAAGTTGAACTCATTTGTATGAGCTTCAAGAAGCGAGAGCAACGAAACGGTCGCCACCTCATTCCTCCATCAATCCAGGCATGGCCGAATGCGGACACTCATCGCAACGCTAGATTGATCCTTACGCCAATTAAATATCGTGACTATAATAAGAAAGTGGGTATTTTTGCGGCCAGCATCACGTGCAAAGCGAACGGCATATGGGCGCTATCCTCGCCGAATACAGTGCAAAATCCAATTGGTGATGTGAAATTCACACATATCCGTTGTAATCCGCCTAGCGAATAACGCACTCTGTCGGTTTTTCATAAGTGATCACATTTCATACGCTGTGTTTTTGCCTTTGACGAAACTAATCGCTTCTGAATGATTCCTTGAAATGGTGCTGATGTTTCATAGATTGATTTCACATGCGTTCATTCATTATTTAGTGAAAATTTAATTTTGTGCCATTACAAATGTCTTATTGATATTGACAGTGCTACTGGTAACTGATTGTTCTACTGATAGTGATAAATGATTCGTATTGACCGATGTTTATCACATAAATATTGCTTTCTCAGCGATGTGAAAGTACTCTCTCTTAATTGTCAATGAAATCGTTACATTACATCAAAAGGAGTTATCGTGTTTCATCGCTCCTATCCGTCCTTATTGGCAATATTAAACCGATCTGATGACTTGCAGTCTGTTCAATGGATGAGATTAATTTCCGAGCACTATCATTTTCATATGTACAGCAAATCGTTGAATAGGAGTCTGAGCTTAGTGTTAAGCTTTAAAATGCACAGTAAGGACGTGACTGACGACACCATGCAGGAGATTGATTTGCTGCCGAATTGTAAACTAATTCTGTGACTGATTGGTGCGTTGTAGCAATCGCAAAGTTACTGTAAACATGAAAACGTTTCAAAGAAAGTTGCAAGGGCCGAGGCATGATTATTCAAAAACTGGATCCATTGAATTCTAAACGTGAACTATCAAAAAAAGCCTGAAAAGAGAAACATGAAAATTTCCATTGGGAAAACGCACTCTCAATGCTGATTCAAATGGGGTTTTCTCAACAGAAATAGTATTTCTCGAGCATTATTTCGTAGTGTTGTTGAGTGAAGTGGTTTGTTCAGCGTATGAATGATATGTGCAGATGGCGGGGAAAAAATTTGAGTAATTCGAAGGTTACTTGAATATTGAATGTTTCAAAACACACAAAAGTTGTCAACAATCGTCTGTCTCGTGAACTATTCATCAATGATGCAAATTCATTAATCAAAACTCTGTCTTTGCGCGAAACACGGACTGTAGCTGTCATTGATATCGATGAAACAGATTGTGGCACACATAAGAATGTACTGTGCTATATCGTCCTTTTCTGCTTCTTTCGTTCCGTTCATGAGGATGGTAATTAGGGAATTTAAGGGATTACCTGAAAGCAATCAGTATTCTGGAACAAAACAAATTCAAACACAACAATCGCATTCGTGAGTTTATTTGTGGATGATTTTTATTGTTGAAGGTCTCCGAGTAAGTTTCAGAAGAACTTGTTGAATTGTTGATGCGAAAGTTTTCAGAGTTGAACCAATTGATTTGAAGAAAATTGAAGATCCTGCCAAACAGAAAAAAAGCGATCCACAAGGCGACGAAAAATTGTCGGCAGATGTGAAAGTTGCCGGTGCGTTCATCCTTACGTTGAGACTAAATCGGTCCTGATTGAAAGAATAAAGGATGAACATGCTCCGCTAGGCGGAAATTTCTTATCACTTAATAGAAAGCAGAAAGTTGTCTGGAGCCATAGTGTCAAACAATCTAATATTACACAGAATTGAATGCAGTTTGATGAGGTTTTCGTAGTTTATCCATTGAATTGCTCAGCAATTTTGCTAACGTAATCGGTTTCAATCTATGTAACGGAATGTATTCCCACATTAGGGTGCCTATTGCGTAATGCTTCACAAAAAACCGAAAATTTGAGCAATGTTCACTGAGAATGAATGTGTTTTTTGCAGAAGAGCAGCAAGTTGGAAACGATACCGAAAAGAAATCCGCCAAGAAGAATAGTGAAAAAATGTCTGAATTGAATACGCTTCAAGGGGTAAGTTCAGTGACATTATAACAGTGATTGTGAATCTTTCAGTGTACTTCACGAAACGTAGTGATCTACTTGGAAGTTTATTTGATCACTACAAATTTAAGAGCTCATGATCCCAGTACCATGTGAAACTTCAGTATATTCAAATCTTTATTTTCATTTCATAGACATGTCAAAGTCTTCAAGGATTGATAAAATGCAGCGTTTAGGTGCCAACCAAGATGCCAACAATGGATGTGTTCCATGATCCTGCGAAGAAGGATAAATATTACAGGAGTGAAGAATTACTATAGTTGATATTTACAGCTATCAGAACATCTATCATTCTGTTATCATTTGTGATTATCATCATTGATTTGTTGATATGACCTTTAGGAAGTGCCTGTTACAATATCAGTTTTTCAAATGAAAACATCGCATTGGTATACGTAAGAGTGATGAAGTGCTGTCAAATGGTGAATACAATTCTTCAAATACTACTTATGAGATAAAAATTCTCTCAATACGTTGATTATTGGATGAAAATATCTTCGAGTCATCAAATCTTATGCTTTCGAATTTAATCATGATAGAGATTGATCGCCACGATTCAACCCTAGTATCCTATTTGTTTCATTCTGACTAAGATCCCATAGCTTAATTAATGTGATTATAGAACTTTTAGAATCACAAACAGTAAGCTCAGCGTTTCATATGTGAAAATGATCTACTTGAAAAGTCAAATCAGTAAGACCAATTAGCAGGATGCGAGAGTTTATTCACTTTAAGTTTTACAAATGATCGTGGAGTGAGCTGTTCGAGGTAAGACATTCAGTCGAACTCTTTTTCAAAGCAGAACTTAGGCGGTTGAGGTGGTACTGGTGCACCAGGTCGTAGAACTCCAAGGAGAAGTGGAGGCTGAATCTTTCTGGGTGGTTCCTGCAATGTGAATCAATGAATTTTAGTGAAAATCCTCGTAATTCTTCACAAACATGAATACAGATACTATTCATAAAATTGTTTATGAAAGCGAATCTGACGGGTGAGTATCTGCTCGTGCTGCTGACTCCTTAATGCAGTCATTACAAGTAAACGATTAAGTTGGCCTTATCAAGCTCGAACTAAAATATTAAATCGCTGTGATATCAATGAGTTTGAGCATGGCAGTAGCTCAAATTTGTTTGAAATTTGACGGATCCACACGAAATTGTGCACCAGTGAATTCAAGAGCACTTCAGGAAGACGCTGGGAAGTGAATCACTTTAATGGAATGGTTAAAATGTCCAGTCATACATACCGCGGCCACCTTCTTCTCGAACTCTGCCTCCTTCGTCTTGAACTTCTCGACGTCCTCATTGAAACGGTTCAACTCTGCTTTATCGGCATCCGTCAGCACACGTACGAATTTCTCTTTCTTATATAGTTTTTGACCCTTCAAAACAAAATATTGTACATACTTCACTAAAACCCATCGTGCATAAGAAGAGCAGCGAATACAATGTGAAGCGGCCAGTGATTTGTCTTTTATTCGCATGACAATCGCCGCCGTCACAATTCAAGTTAGTCACTGAATTTGAACGAAGCAGAGGAATTGGATGACCCGTAAAGCATGGAACATCCATTTAGAATAGATGATCGGTATTTTGAAATTTTTGTGATTCTAGCTTATTCATTTGCTTTTCTGGCGATTTTTTTTGTGATTAACGATTGAGATGTGATCAAAATCTTGAATATGGACTGATTACTGCATGGTTATATCAAATAATTGAACAATGTTATCAATACTTGACTGAAATAATTTGAAATGCCTTGCTTGCGAGTAGAAAACAAACGTTGTCATATCTTACCAAAATAATGCACTGAGGGAATGTGTACATCTTCAGACTAGATCCTCCACAGAATGCTGGTGGTTGAGTGCAATTTTCTGAGAAATCGTTCTTCTAAAATGCAGCACGAACTCAATACTGATCAATCAATAAAGGTTAAGTGATCACTGATCGAACAAGTAATGCACTTAACAGCTACACATGCCACTTGCAGATCACAAACACTGAGGCGATAATTTAATGCAAATGATTTTGCAGGAGTCAAAATCATTACTCCGCAATTTTAAATATTTGCAATATGCGCCGAGTTAAAGAATATCATCACATGATTTCACAGCACTCTCTTTAATGTACGACATCAATTGGATTTTCACGCGACCACTTCACAGCAGCCAGAGCATCTGGCTAATCATGCTGATGCAAAACACATTTTGAATAAATCGCAAGTTAAAATTTTCTATTATAATAGTCACAAAAATATTGCTGTCGATTCATTACTTCACCGCATTACAATCGAGGCTGTCTACCGATGAATACATCTGAATAAACAAAAATATTCGTTAGTATATGAAGTTCAAATGAACCTTATGACAATCCTCAAGTCGTTTCTCGTATGCCTCTCCTTCCTCTTTTTCGTTTTCTTCAAGCGTCCGCCATGGTAGATTACCGAGATAGATTTCACCATTCTAAAAGATTACATCGCTACATTGCGATTAGAAAATTCAGCGAAGTTCAGATAAAACTGAACGTATTGAGTTTTGATCTTAACATTCAGTCAATATGATCGATTGTACGCTAGTCATGCGATTTTCAGCAATGTAAAGAGAAAACTTCGAAACTTCAATTAACCTTTATTGTGCACGGCAAAGGACCTGAGGACATGCCGTAAAGGAATATTCCATTAGCGCCATTAAACGAGCACAAAACGATGAGAATAGAAGAGAACCTAAAATCACTCGGAATTATCCTTGCGATTGAACTCGTTGAAATTCTCTAAAATTCAAAGTCAAGCACTCCAAAATGACTTCCATTCGATGGCTTCGGTCTATCTGATGAAGAATAAAATTGCCTGTGAACACTGAAAGGTTCCTTAGAATGCCATAAACGCAAGTGATAATCACATTCACTTTTAAGCACTAAACAGTCTTCTGAGGAAGTTGAAAACTGCTCGAATTTATTCATAAGCTGAACTCTTTCACATGGCAATCAGATCATTTCTAAGTGAAACAATCAATTTGGAAAGTATTCTTATTGTTAGTGAACTACTGAAATGAAATAAGTAACTTACAAGAGTGAGGTGCGCATCGTCTGCCTGATCGAACAAATGTATGAAACACTGTTTCAGTCTGAAAACAATGCATTAATTTTCTTCGAGAATGATGAATTTCTCGAGAATACTGCTCTCATATGACCGACTAGTTATTGTACAAACAGATATGAAACATTCATCAAAATGTCATCAATACAGTCGGAACGAGAGGAAGACGAAAAATCAAACCGTTGGAATGTGAACTTTCCAAACAAATAAATATTCTCGATAGTAACTATGAAATGGGCGTTTGACGAGAAAGTTTATGGATCCGGACTTTGAAACATGAAACCATTTGTCATGCAACCAAAAACTCATCGACCAAAACTTGCATGATTTTATCTCATTATGTGAGGTTTTTCAACTCTTTTTCAACTTTTCAAGATTATCATTTGAAGATAACTTTGAAAAACGCACTAATTTCAACTCTTTGGAAGAAAGTAAACACCCCAAAAAAATTCGGCTGCGATCCCAGGCAAAACATTAAATGCTTTTATGCCCCAAACTAGCTGTGTTTTCATTCCTATAAAAGTTTATTATGCAAATCGTTGAAATTGTCAAGTCATGCAGCTAGGCAAGAGTCGATCAACAATCGCTAATTCTATGTGTACACAGCTATCTTTTCAAAAATCACAAAAAGTATTATTGTTTGTGTATTGGTATAGGTAATAGTGAACTAAATATTGTCATGAATCATGAACACCATCATCAAACGCACACAACATACGGGGGAGCCTCATAAGTTGGCCTAGTACAACCGAAATAAGCCTAATATCTGAGCTATCCGAAGGATCTATCATATCCTGTATTAGGTAAAAGAATGAGCATCAGTTGAATTTCAACTAAACTGAACGAAAAATTTTCTTCTCATGCAAATATAGATCTTTCTTCTCAAAAATAAGAAACTCTGTTTATCAAAATTTCATTTCGTAGAGCATAACGTTGATCCTTTCCAATGTTTCTAGCGATTACCTATGCTATAAAGACTTACGACTGCACAATCGCAAGTGAGCTAATTTTTTGTCTAGTTTACTGAGGAAGAAAAATACCCATTGGACAAATTTCATGATGAAAGTAGAAACTCAAACAACTCCGTAATCAAACAGACTTCCTTATCAGGATATCGCCTATAGTAAAATCCAGAATAAGATCATTCGCCAGCAACTCAAAGAGCTTGGATGCTCCTCGTTGAAAGGAAAAAGCCAATGGATAACGCTGAGGAAATTGATCACTTTTATATGAAAATAACGCTTCGTTGGACAACACTAGCTGATTGGGAACCACAAAAGCGGAGGTGTTCATATGGAGAGGAGACGTAGAAGAGAATATTTCACAGGTGGATCGGTGCTATCGATCACGCAAAACAAATGAGCACTTCGAATGGCAAAGAAACCAGATTTGCCCTTAACACTCCAACAATTTCACTGTATTTTGCGACGGTTTTGCTGGAATTTCCATCAAATGATTCATCATCATCACATTCCAAAAGCAATTTTGTACTGTTGATCAGTCATTTTACACTGTTTGAATTGGATCGACTATTTGGAATAAACTCAATTGCGCATCGCTAAATTGTTTTCTTGAATTAAACAAGTTCGAAATCAAGCGAAGCGGACAACAGGAAAGTGATAAAAACGAGTGAAATTGACATTATGAAATTGTGAGTAGAAAAACTTTATTGAATAGTTAGTTGATCAAGTGACATCATCTGATTTGAGCACTTTAGAAACTTTAGAGAATTCAAAAAAATTGCATTTTTAACTTTTGAAAAGTTGGAACAGTTGTCAAAATATTTTATAAATGAATCGATTTGATAAGTTTGAACGGCTTTGAGGCCTCAGGAACGATGTTACACACTGAAAGATACGAGTGAAATACGCTGAGATTAGTCAGAACATTTTTCCATAGTCACTGCAAACAAGTAACGGCGGTCGTGGAGTGATCCGATGAACGAATAGTAAACATAAATAAATTTTTCTTGGCTACATCAAAGGGTCGACATGATTCGGCGCTCAACATTCAGCCTTAAGTTAATAATTCTTATCTGTGGAGTCTGAAACAACAAAAACGAAAAACAAAAACAAGAAAGAGTGATTTATCGTTGAAGCAAATCAAATTTGCTCGCTAATCGATTTAAAAATGCTTTTCGTCCAGGGGATGATTCGTGATTGCTCACGATTAGCTAATCAAATTGAATCTGGCGAGTGGACCGAAACGATTGAATTTGTTTTGGTGTTATTGTTGTGTTGTTCAATTGCAGACTTTATAAAATTTGTTTTCCAGCGATGAAAAACACAGTGGAACCATTATGTCGGCGAAGCGCTTCCGACATTGAATCGTTTCTGAGTTGTTGAAGTAACTAATGATCAGGTTGCCCGGCAGTTGTGTGCGATGAAGCTTCGCAAACCACAATAAACAACAACAATTTCTCAATTTCATCACTCTAATGATTCTTCTTGCAATGCAGTCTGCACATTTGATACTAATCAGCTACTAAAAAACATGTTTTCGAGATGATTTATGCGTCATCAGTAGAGATTTGGCCTCTCGACTGAGGATGTTGCTCAACTGATCAGTTAAATTGATTATGCTTGGCTCATGTTCAGCCAGTCGCTAACTGGACTCAGCCGTTTACAAAACATCACAAATCACCAGTTCTTCGTCAATCACATTGACTAACGAATAAATCCGCCGGTAAACTCAAATTTTCTTCGATTCAAGTGATATGTTCATCACCAGCAATGACTAAGTGTTGTGGAAAATAAGATATAAGATAGTTCGAAGCAACAATAAACACACCGGAATGTTTACTGTAAGGTGATTCGTCATGCCTCATTGAACTATTCAAGTGGTCTTTGGTTGTTAGTTTTATTCATTTGTCTTGTTTTCATGATGACTCATTTGTTTTCTTTGATTTTGTGATGATCGCCTCATTGGCAAATAGTGCAATTTTGATCTGTCTGCCCTATACGACTGTAATTTCACTAAACTCTTTATAAAAATTTGTAGAAGAATGATGAACACAAATCTCAATTTACTTATTAAGTCACTGCTTCAACTACACGAACAAGTCTGCAAGATGCAAGAGGAGGATACTCTCATCGCTAATTTTTGATTATTAATCTGCTCTTGTCAATGACAATTGATGGATTCTTTAACATGAGACGTGAATTTGCACCCAAACATATCAAAACTGAACGATGTAGTTACCAGTTAATCTTCAATGAATTCAAATTTATCTTCTTGAACACGAACAGGAAGTTGCTTCGAGCAGTGAGAATGAAGAAAAATTCAAGAAACGAGGATGTGAAGCTGAACAAGATGAACAAGAGTTTATTGGAGTGTCCGAAAAAACATGGAGTGTTCTCCAAAAACATTACGCAGAATTATCTATGTCATTAGATTGTGAAGAGTTCAGCATATAGTAAGCAATCTATTTTATTACAAATGAAATCGAAACATCAATTGTGATGAGAATTAATTCGAACAAAATGTTGGTTTGAGTTTCGATGGATGTGCTCGCTGGTGACGTGATCGGAATTGTTGCTAGAACATGAATTACATCAGAAAGCTACAAGAGAATTTCACTGAACAAAGTAAGCAGACAGAAATAATGCGATTTGTTTAAGTGGTGAGTGAGCAGTTGATCCTATGATCTTTTTGGCAGTTCGCAAAAAGTTTTAGAAACTGCAACTGTCATCGGAATACTGAATAATCATAACACAGTTGTGAAGTTAGGGTCCAAGTTCGTCCCAAAAATGCATTGAACAAATTTTAGAATTTAGTTGGTAAATACACCAAATTGGGCAATTCACTGGAAAAAAGTTGCTACGAGCCATTGATAAGGTATTCAAGCATGAGTTTGGAAAAACTCAGCCCAGAAGAAATGATTAACTTACAAATGCGTCCGATGAATCGTGAATAGCATTTGTAATCTCAATTAATTCCACTTCTTCAGATGGAGTGAGCTTTCTGATGAATCTCTTATCTCGATACAGTTCATCTTGCTGTAAATGAAAACAACAATCGGTATTTTGATGCTTTCGGAAGCACTCAAACTTCCACTGCCAATGAATCGGAACCATTGCACTGTAACCACTGCTCAGGCAGTCGTTCAATCGATACTGACTAATCTGGTTCGTGAGCTAATCTGGTTCAACTGACTATTCAACACTGAATTCAACCAAAACATTAAACTGAATATCTTCGGAAAAAGCAACAACAGTGAAACGAACCAAGACAATGCAATTACTTCCAAATTTGGTCATTTTCGTTTTTGCTTCACCACAAAATGGTGGCGGTTTTATGCATCTGTTCGAAGCACCTTGTCTTTTCTGCAAAACCGAATGAGAATTGTTAGTTGTCACTTGAATGAATTTAAAACACTTTAATCTATGGTCATGGTTGTCTATTAGCTGCAGTGTTCACAGGCGAGACTACAGCCAATATGTGCTCTATCATTCAGAACATCCTTCATAATACTGAGTAGCCGAATCTGCTCACGATTCGCTGTCAGTGTGGAAGTGAGCCATGAATTTTTCATCGTTTTTCTAAAAACACATCAAATGAATGAAGTCGACCTTTTGACACATTGCAACTCGTTGCTCGAACTTCTTTGCCACTGTCATATCGTATCCCTTGAGCTGCTTCCATGGTATACCATCCACATACACTTGATTCGCCTAAATTGTTAAATCCCAGAAGCCTAGAACGGGCAAAATGCAAAAATGAATAACCTACGAATGAGCAGCAGAGTACACTTCTGGAATACTCACTTTGATTTCGCATGGAAATGGTCCTTTCGATTGTTCAATTGAATATTGATGAGAATTTACGCCGTCAATTATAAAGAACAGCCATCTAAAAGTGATATTATTTTCTTGAATGCTGGAATTTTGTTTCAGTTAGTTGAGTGAAACTATGGCTTGGTTAATTTCTAGAGTTGTTAGTGGAGATTCAACGACTGCGGATTCTTGATTGGAAAAATGATACAGATGCAACAACTGCATAATCGGATAAAGAGGAGATTTAGATGCCCAACTTGAGAACTCACATAATTAAAACCAACAACATTGAGGCTTCCAACGTGAAAGAAATTGAAATTGTTAATCTGAAAAAGAGATCAAAATGCATTCAGCCATTTAGTTGTATGTTAGATTAACGTTGATCCATGGCTCTGACTGTAACGGCAAATGCTCATTATATCAGCAAATGATAGTTTTCAGTGGTAAGAAACATTTCCCTTCACGATCTAATTGCTCTTCAATGGTGATGTTTCATTTGCGTTCAAAAAATTATTTAAGCATCAAATTGTCTCGATATTACTTCAGATTACTGTGGAATTTAAAAGTTAGATTCGTTCTGATCAATTCCGATTGATTAATTTTTGCGATGCATCAGAAATGAGTTCCACAAAAGTGTCAGCACGGATGGAATGAAAACCGTAATGGTACAAACTTAGAATTTGCTGACGGAAACTCAACAGATTGGAGTCGGAGGGTGTCATAAGGTCGACGATAAAATTCGGAAATGCATACCAACGAATGAAGTGTCAGAGTTGATCGCACAGACCGTACTATCAAAAAACAATTGTACTGAGAAAGCACTTTAGTAACGGTCGCAAACATTATGTAAATTTGTAAAAATTCATGATTTCTAATCACTGATATGCAGTGACATAAAATTGCTGTCGCGTGAAATTCCATTTGTATATCGATCGCTCATTTGGAATTAGAAAGAGTCCCAATGAAAACGCATGAGCCAGACTGTAAGCCGGAAAAAATTCATTGCACTTATTAAACTAGTCGATATAACCATATCAGAACCATTTGTATACCTACAGTTAGATAAAACGAAGTCAAGCCAAGATCACCAATTATATCCATCGTGTAGATGAGATTCCGATCTGTATGTAGTGCCTATATGCTCCATTCAACATTGCGCATATAATCACATGGAACAAACAGAAACCGCTCCAAAAGCGTTCACTCATGAAAAGATACAATCACATGGGTCATTCCCCACATTCAGATTAGTGTGCCTACGCTTGTTCGCAAAATACCGGCTCATTTTCATCCGCTGAAAGCATTTGGTGATCATCCGCTGATCCAGCTGATACTTCCACGCTATAATACTTGGTGATTTTATGATAGAGATAAATGAAATAACATTCTGACGTATTAATTCTCCAAAATGTGCTCATGCCTGATTTTTCACCTCATTCTACCTTTATTCGCATGGTACCACATGGAAAACTTTGAATGCGTGGGCGTATCTGGAACCACAACACTCAATGTGGGCGTGGTCTAAAAGTAGCGGTGTCGAGATACCGTAGTTTGTGGGCGTGGCGGCTTACCGTAGTTTAACCAGACTGGAGGTATGCGTTTCGTCACGTTGAATTCAGTGTTTCTCCGGCGGCAAGCAGCCACTTGTAATGATTTATGAAGGATTTTACAGCGATTAGGCAAGTGGAATTCAGCTGGTCTAAATCCATGAGCAGTTTTACAGATGGAACTTCTTTGGTTTGTTTCTTGTGCAATTGTGGTCGACCACCTGATTTTTTCATTCAATTCTCGTCAATCAGCTTTTTACAAGACCATAAGCAGCGCAGGGTTTTGATGAAACGACAGAATCAGATGCGCTTATACTGACCTGACATTCAGCTACACAAATTTATAAGACTAAAAAACATCCAGTTGAAAGTTTAGCATCGTCAGTAATAAATTCTCATAGTCCCAGTTTTTTGTGCGACTGACACACTGGACAATTTTATAACGCAATATCAGTTCGCCATTGAGCTCGGATAATAGTTTATTGATCGCAATTAATCATCTTTATCATGTAGATAAATGAGCAAATGATCTGATCGTTTTTCACATCTCAACTCCACCACGATACTCTGTGTTATGACATAGGATTATACTGTCATTGCAGTTCCACAGAAGTTCGGCGTAGTCGGCTGAACCGGAGCACCCGGGAAGTAGTACATTCCCATTCTGAGAGCGCGGAGCTGTAAGAAAACAAATTCTGTAAGTGAGAATTTACGAGGAGCTCTCAGCAGATGTGGATCTTAATATCGCTTCAATAACAAACAGAAGGATGGATCATTCTGTGATCATTTCGAATTGTAATCTCGGCAAGAAATCGCTACACTCCACGGCTTATTGATCTCAAGTTGTTTAACGAGGTTATCGTTCAGGTGAGAAATGTTACGAAGAATTTGAAGGGTGCGATATGGAAATGTGCACGATAGAAGATAACTCACGTAATAAGGATCATGTTCATGTTTGATTTGGAATTTCTGATCGGCAATTTGATACTTAGCCCATGCGACGATGAAATTTGCCAATTTGAGTTGGTCTTCATGTGTCATGTGACGAACGAAATGACCATCCCAGTATACATTATCACCCTGAACGGAGTGATATTAACGGTGATAATCACTGAACGTCAACCAGTTACTGCTCGACATTTAAGATCATCCAACACAGAGAGTGCTGTTTTGATGCGACAAATGTAATGCTCTTCCTCGTTACTACCACTTCATCTTGACCACAACATTTGCGGTGAATTGGTGGCGTACAAATATTTCCCTAGCGATATTTTATATGGTCGCCGGACCCGTATTATTCGCAAAGTTCATACGGTATTCAGCAAACATAGAACATGCCATAACTTGCCAATTTGCTACATTTCATCGTAATTTCCCAAATTCCCATCGTAATTTCCCAAATTCCCATCGTAATTTCCCAAATTCCCATCGTAATTTCCCAAATTCCCATCGTAATTTCCCAAATTCCCATCGTAATTTCCCAAATTTCCATCGCAATTTCCCAAAAATACGCATCGTGATGCATGCGTCCTACTCATGTATAGCGCATGCATCATGATGCGTATTTTTGCCAGAGGTAAATTTGAACATATGGCGTAAAAGTTATGGATGATTGCTTGTTGCAGGCTTCAGCAGCAGTTTTGTAAGGAGCAAATCGCTCACAGTTCAGATTTCTGATAGGTATAAGCAAAAATACAATTGCTTGCCAGGTAGAACTATGGTCACCTCACGAGTGCATCGAATGCTCTTACTGAAAATTCGAAAAATGAAGAGTGCTTAAGAAACTGACCAAGACATCGCAACCAGCGAAGTTATAGAGCGTCGTGGCGTTGTGTGCGCAGAAAGCAGGTGGCTTCGTGCACGATGCTGGCGGGAACGGCGTCTTCTGAGATCATTTTAAGATACAAGTCTACATATACACATGCTATTGGACTGTAATGTCATGAGGTCAATATTGTCAAAATTAGAAAATTTCCAACACCTGTTGAGTTTCAAATTCTGACGTAAATATTCTGGAATCTAAAAGCTTCTTGAGTTAAGTGTCAAAAGTGATAGTAACGTTCAACCTGAGCACATCTTTCATATCGTTCTTGATATTCTGATGCTTCTTGAAGTTGATCGTCCGACAACAACACCCATGGCAATCCTGCCAGGTACACTTCGTTACCCTCAAAATGGAACCGTCAATATTGAATGCGTGCATATTGGTGGAGTATTGGATGGCAACTCCGGCTCTCGAACAGATCAAAATCCATCTTGCAATTTTTGCTTCCTGTTAGTCGTTTGATGATTTTGCAACGTTTAGATTTTCAACTCGTGTAGAATCCTTCGAACTCACCTTCACCGTACACTGCAGAGGACCTCCTTCAGAGCCCCATAGAAATATCGTCTGCGAGACTTGAAATGAGACGATAAAACAGAGCCTGTAATGCACTTTCAGCTGATTTGATTGATCCACCAAAAATTGCTAACATAAGGGAAAACAATGTGTCAAATTATTTGAGTGGTTGAATCGCCGATGGACGATTTAAACGCAGTAGAATGTCTTCGTTTTTAGCAAATGTTCCTTCTGATTGTGTTTCTGAATGAAGCATGATGCTTGTAGGGTTTTTGAGCAAAAATGAGGTTCTTTTATCTGATCAAGCCAATAGGAGACTGAAGATTCAGAGAAATCTGGCCTGCACAAAGGCTACACGAGTGTTTCACAAAATCACTTCGCAACTCACAGTATCAGCTTATACATGACCAGTGAGAAACGTTCGTTCAATTACGCGCACTCCGACTAGAATCTGCAAATTCAGTCATATTCTCAGATCACCAACCGTTTCAATCAGTCGACCGCAAAACAGACTATATCACGTATTATTTGGCGCTTACTGTTACACTCGGAAATATCAGCACTAAACCACATTTAAAGATTGATTCATGTAATTGCCTATGCCACCTAAATGTATGGAAGCGCAGCAAGCCTCCATTAACATAAGAAACCGATATGTAAGCACTGAAATGAAAAACTGGAGTTTGGACCGAAGTATCATTCCAGAAACTCTTACATCGAAAGAGATCTCAAACGTTCGAGATAAACACCAGCAAATTCTGAACGTTATTTCGATCCAAACAATTCAGAGCAGCAAAACTTGTACAATATTTGGTTTTGTTCGAATATCACTCCGCCAGAGGCAAATTCCATCGGAATTTTCGATACTCAGCTGGCGCGAGTTGTGGTGTCTCGGGCAGTACAGGAGGTACACAACTGGAACTGCATATAACTATGTGTAACGGTAGGCACGGACTGGTACAATCATCCGCAAATAGTTAAATGTGAGCGATGAAACGACAACATCAACGATCATAAACAGACATCCGAACGGATGTAAAACCATTAATTTTTTTTAGTGTGTTTGATCGGCAAGCAATAAAACAGTCCTAAAACTGATAGTGAGCCATCATATGCAAATCAAAATCAGAAGCAATCAGAGAGAGAGCTAAAAAATAGAGCAAAAGTCAATGTGGAACAAATGAAACGAAAAAAAACAACTGAATAGAGGAAAACGAAATGATAATGTACGATTTCAAATGAAATTCGTGTGATTCCGAGTAGCACAATCCGATTATAAACCGACGCTTTGGAGAACAACAATGGAATTACAAGTGAAAAATCACTCGCTAAATTTTCATCATAGACAATAACTTCAACCATCGAATCCTCGATAGAACATGATTTCCTTTGAAGGAATTGTTCAGGGGTTATCTACTAAGCAGCAGTGTTCGCTTTATACTATATTCGTCTTCTTCCACTACTCAAACTCTTTTATAGTTACAAAAAAAAAGATGGATATCTCCGGAAATGGAGGAGCTTTGAGTGTTGCCCATCTAAAAACGGCATGCATTGTCGTGATATGGATAATGTTGTTTGGATTTGTTTACTTTGAAATTGTTTCACTCATTAGATTCCATGAACAGTGCGCTCCTATCAGGCATTTATCAAATACGTTGAATCAGTGCTGTAGTGTTAATTTATTCAGCAATATGTGTCGTTCGTATTGATGTGTACTAAAGACTAGGAATTGTGATCGATGATGCACAAAACTCTTTGACGTTTGAGATCATTCCAATCCGATGGAGTTGACAAATTATGAGTGTGGCGCTAACAGCCGACCGTTCAATTAAGCTGCAACTAGTATTGTCTGAATTTGCATGAGTATCTGATTTGATCAAGATGGATGCGGATGCATGGAGCGAATGAGGTCCTGGCGACATCTGATATTTCTCACGATGGATTACTTCAGTAATCGAGAATCACTTCAGTGAGTTATCCGAGAATGAGCATTTCTTATTGGTTCCAGTAACCTGGTTCTTTCTGTGGGAGTTTTTTCTCTTCAACAGTACTATGCTGACTGCAGGAAATGGAGATTATACAACGTTTGGCTTGAATCTAGTCAGTACGATGACCTGAATCGCTTCAATACTCAATGCTCTTTATGAGTCACCAGTGAACTTCAACGTCTAAAGATTGCTACATAACCGTCTCTGTATGTTGCCCATCTCATTCGAGAATTTAATAACAATTCTGGAACAGTTTTTTTTGTTTCCATGATGTCGTGTGAGCGTCCTGGTCCCACGATATCACTACTCATTTTGATCAATATCAGTTTGGTCAATACAATGGAACTTATGTGAAAATCCTGAGTATGACATGAACGTCTGGTGTCTTGAATTTTAAGAAAAAACTTCATGCGCTCAAATGGAGAGTTGAACACAGATTAAAACAATTTTTTTTAAACGAAGCTATAAAACAACTGAAGTTGATTTTGCTGGTGCTGATGCTGCTGAATGTTGCTCGTGAGAATCAGCATACGCCCCTTTAACGAACAATCACTTCAATTATTTCATTGCACTTGGCAGAATGCTGGACCTGTAAGGCTTCCTGGATTGACGGGTGCTTCCTCATGTTCTGGGTTGACGGGTGCTTCCTCATGTAATAGGCTGACGGGTGCTTCCTCATGTCCTGGGTTGACGGGTGCTGTCTCAGGTTCGTGGTCCTGATCCGGTAAGGCCATGAGATTCAGTACATATGGGTCCTGAAAAATGAAACAAATTCCACGAGACACACGAAAGAAGTTACCGAAAATGCTCTCATTTCAAAATTGTTATCGCGTTTTCATTATCATCAATTTCTCACCGGCATTATTGCTATCGTAAGTATTATTTCCATCATCCCATTCGTTCCACTTACTGTTATTATGAAATTTCTCATCTTTCCAATCAAACCACTATCAAACACTGTTTCAGTTGGATTCAAGCGTTGCTTTAGACAATTTCTGGCTCGTATTGATATCGTTGAAGGAGCGAAAAGGTGATATGATATTCAAATAGGATCCTAATCTCTTCGTGGATTACCTTTTCGTGGACTGATATCATGATTATTTTATTGTTCTCCATTTAATCTATTACGGCATTTGCTTTGCATTTTGGTAATATTCGTATTTTGCATGCATATTCAATGGCTGGCTGTGAACCATTATGATTTCTACTAATTCTAGCAGAACTACTCCCTATACTGTCTGCTTTATCAACTACCGTTACAGATGGATTAAATGGCTGATTGCATGATTTGTCTGGTGAAATGTGTGGCGGCGCTCAATTCTTCTCTGAACGCAGATGATCACTTGTTCAACAACTCTTCAATCACTGTGTTTGGTTCAAAGAAGCTCTTCAAGTGGTGGCGTCAGTCTCAAATGTTGTTTCACCTAAGGAAGATTCCAACAACTCACTTCACTGTTGTGCCTGGCGAATTGATCTTGCAACAGCTTAATCCATTCGAAATGCGCCTCCAGCTCTTTTTCGTCTTGTGCCGTCATTTCGCGGATGGGTTTGCCGTGTATGTAAATCCTGTCACCCTGAAAACTATTCGATTAACTGGAATCTGTCAAATTTCTATTTTTTTTCCACCTCTTAAAAATGACCCACTGCAGCGAGCAGCTCACAGAAAGAAACAAAATTTCCACAATAGTCAAATTGAGCTGATGCAAGATCACTGAATGCACATTATTCAACATGTGAGTTGAAGGTTCATGTTCTCCTACTCGGTCTATGTGAGCGCGAACTAAGGCTTGAGTTACACCAGCTGATTAGGATTTGGAGTGAACTGCCGACTCTAAGTTCAGTTGTGAGAATTGAAGAAGATGGAAAAATGAAAACTCTAAAAGAGTTATCTGACCAAAATGGTGCACGCAGCGAAATTATACATCGTTGTGATGTTTTGAGCGCAGAATGCCGGTGGATGCGTACATTCTGGAGAATAGAACTGATGTTGCTGAAATCGATCCTCATGAAATCCTTCTCCTTTGTCAGCTCAATCATGATGAGCAAATAAAGAACCTTCAAGAGAACTCTATATGAGAATACGGAAACGGGTTCGATGAAAATCGGGTTCACAACAAAATTTCATTGACTTTGTCGTACTGACTCGGACAAATATGAGTGAAACTGAAAATTTCAAAGAATACGAGGATAAAGCTGAAAATTTCATCCGTTCTGGAATTTCGAATTCCATCGATAGAATCAATCAAGTAATAACTTTTTCACAATCGGCCAATCTCTTTTGATATTCTTCTGCTTCTTCCTTGTCCTTAGGGTCGAGTTTTGTCCACGGAAGACCGGCCAAGTAAATTTCGTCGTCCTTATAATGATATTAGGTCAGCGTTGTGAGCACTCACGACGATCGTACAGTGTAAATTTCACAGAAATTTAACGGAAATGATGAAATTTGATTCGAACTAAAACTTCAGTTGAGAATATTTGTTGCAAGCCATGGGCCATATAATCTAGTTGTCATGAAACAGGCATCTGTCCGTATCACTTCTCAGCGGAAGCAATCCACCGGACGAGAACGCCTCAGAAGACGATGAATGACGAGAATCACGCAACAAATTAAATTAGAGTGTGAAGAGCGAATCTAATTGCAGTCGATAAAGCTGTCAGGGATTGAAGCTTCATTGGATGAATTTGTTCTCCAATGAATTCTCAACGATTTTGTCCTTACCTTAATTGTACATTGGAATGGTCCTGATAGAGAGGATTCGAGTTCCAAGCATGATGCAATGTGATATAATGTTACGAATGACAAACTGCAAAAAAGCAGGCTAATTATGATGCTTAACGAACAGTACTTAGGCATATTGAGGTCTATCAAACACTAGAAGATCAGCGTCGCATGAAACAACGATCAGCGTATTTTGTTCAACTCTTTTTTGGACTCGAGTTGTGAAACTCCAGCGAAAACAAGCCGCCGATCTTCGACACCAGTGAAAAATCTGAACCAATTCAATTCGAATGTAATAATAATCAACAGCGGTAAGATAGAGTATAAGGTTTTGAATTGCAATAAATGATGCAGCATACATGATGATTTTCAGCATGTTCCCGGATTGAAGAGGTTAATCGTCAAGTTCCAATCTATAAATCAAATCCTTTACTCCTCCAAATCGCAAGAAATATTTGCGCGTAAACAGACGTGAGCACCGCTAGATTTGAACAGTGGTGATGAAGCAAACTGATTCAGTATGAATGTGAGTGTCAGAGTTCTTGATGAAGCTACGATTGACAACGTTCAACGGAAACCGATTTTGAAAGTGGTTCCGATTTCGTTTAAGAACATTATATGTACACACTTGAACGGCGAATGAATTCACAGCATCTGTAATTTCATTTCCGTGTGTTCCTATTGGCCAATTGAAGATTTCATCAAATCTTCAATAATAATAATCGCATATGATGAATAAATCAAAATTTCAGGTGAGAAAATTTTCTGCGAATTGTGACAGCAAGAAATGAAGTGTACGAAGCAGAAAACAGAAATGTGAACATCGCTTGCAACGGCATAAAAAGCCCATTAAAATCCACTCGGGAAACTTTAAAAATTTAATGTTCATTATTAATTCCGTTTAAGTCGCACGATTATCATGTGAGAAATTCATCGCTCGACTTCTCATCGTTAGTGATTCAAATAATGTTTCGAAATGACTGTAAAAGAATTATTTTTAGAGGCTTCTGACGATTTTAGAAGCATTAGAGACTGAATTTGTGCTTACTGTTAGAGAATTTCGCCGAGATCTTATGGGAGACAAGACATGCTGACTGACAAACATTTCAGTGCCATGACATTAATTCTCTATTCGCAGCAATCATTACAGGCTGATCTATTGAAGTGACTCGCCAGTGATCTACTTTGACGAGCAATTGTTTCACAAAATATTGGCTGAGGCAAACAACGACTGTCACAGGGATCGGATCGAATTCCAATGGATCTATCGTTCATATTTTTTTCGTTGAGTGCCTAGATACCTCCATTTCATCTGTTCCTTCTTCCTAGCCAATATCAATTTAACCGTCAAGTTACTCCTATTATCAAGGCATCCTGTTAACATGTTGAATAGATGGAGGAATGACTCAAGCAGCATGCATAACAAAACGTCGCGCTTTTCCACTTCAGTTCAGCATTGCAAAGAGGAGCGATAAGCCGTCTTCGCCAGTGTTATATGTGAATAATTGGTTCTTGACAGAATCTTTATAATTTGCTGCTCGATGTCTGCGAATCATTCTGCCAAATTGTATGTTAGCTCTGATGAGGTTGGATCAGTTAAGCAACGCAAACGATTATTACTAGATTGTGCTGTATCGGAATCATGCAAAGGTATCATGCAAAAAAGCAATGAATCAGGGTTCGGAAACAATATGCAACCAAACTTCATACGAGTATTACCAGATTATGTTGTACTGGAACATACAAGTAGTAGTGCTTGGCAAAATTTTCAAAATACTGTATTTTAGGGACGAAAGAAAGTCCTGGACGGGGAAAATCGGGCAATAAACCTCCGGTGGACAGCCTCGAAAACACCATCAGTTACAACACTTCGAAGAGGGGTAAGGGTAATAATCTAGTGACAGTGTCACGTTGAATACGAATCGGTGTTGTTTATGGAATGATCGAAAACGAAAAGAATAATTGAAAGAATTTATTGCTCATCACACATCAATAATCGAGAAGCAATCTCATCCATTTCTGCAGAGGAATTGCTTCATCTTGTCGAGTTCTTTACGCGGTCTTCCATGCTCTTTTTGCCATTAACATCAACATGTTCCTCTGCTCTTCAAACATGTCTCGATACTTTTTCTCCCTGTAGCAGAATGGTGGTGCTCCGTAACTCAAATCAAGACCCTCGAATTTCGTCTGTAAATGAAGACTGTTTGAGCAAATCGCATTCACATTGTCGGTCATTAGAGTTCTCTCATTGTCAGTGTAATGACACAGCAGGCATGATTGTCGCAAGCCGTCACTAATAATAATTTGGAGTTGGTGATAATCAATCTTGAATGCCTACGAACATCACCGCTAATCGAAACTTGTTAACTCACAGGTTCTTCTTGTGGCAAAGGAGAGGCAGTCGCATCGTCATTGAGATTCGAACGCGCTTCTCGGTATTCTGCCATTTGCTTCTCATCTTCGGGTGTCGTGTCACGGAGGTATTCTTCGAAGATGTAGATTTTGTTGCCCTAAAAGCATCAATGACGACTGCACAGTGACCGTATTTTGGGTTCGGCTATGATTTGCTAATAGCATTTCATGATGGTCATTGCAGGATCCTTTGAGGATTCAACGGTGCGCTTTACAATTACCGTAAAGATTTTACTTGGAGCAAACAAACGAAATTGATTTCGTGGATGTGCACAAGCTAATTGAGCTGCAAATCTGCTAACCAGAACAACGCAGCCATTATACTCGACCATTCTCTTTACATATTTACCGCAGAATGCAGGAGGTTGCAAACATTCTGCCGTTACCGTTCCTTCCTGAAATTAGACAATGCCACACTTCGAGAGCCGGACGCTATTGCGACAACTTTGAAACGGCCAAATCAAGCAAAGTGACGGGATTGTTCAATAAATTACTTTGATGCAATCATTGAGTCGTTTCGTATATTCGGCTGCAGCCTTCTTCTGGTCTTCACCGGTAATTTGACCCCATTTACGACCGTTCATCTTCACTTGATCTTCCTTAATAAGTACTTCTTGAATTGGTCACATGCAACAACATAACCATGATGTGTGCTACTCTTAGTATTAGGTGAAGCATCAAAAATTCAACTTCAACAGCTGTCAATTTTCTTTTGTTCTAAGAAAATGGGTGATGAAGCAAAGTTTCGCTGTGACATTGATCACCCTTATGTTTTTTTTTGGGGGGCCTTGATCAATAGTAGCTGATATAAAACGAGAACTAGTGAGGTTCGCATCTGTTCAAAGCAGTTCTCTGCTCGGATATTTTTCCGAGATCTCTGAGCACCCAGAGAATTGGGATGATTTCTTACCACTACAGCACACATGGTCGGGTACATGTTTTCCCGTCCAAGCGGAAGCGGAAACTCAAAGCAATAACCGAAACCGATGTGCAGGAGGACGATCAGAGAGCATCTGCAATTAAAGTCATGTATACGATCTTACTGAAATCACAACCGATAATATATGTCGCCAAATTATCAGTGAAAATCTCTTTCGAATTCAGTTCCTGAATGAATACAGCACGCAAGTATTCAGCTATGTTTTCCCACAAAATTGTTCTCGTAGGATAAACAGCAGTGATGTGAAATTTCATGGTGACTGGTCATCGGATGCAAGTTCCATCAAACTAGGATGCACTTTTGGGTTTATTTCGAGCTCTGCTCGCTAGAAATAATTCCGCAGCATTGCACGGCAGCCTTGTACCTATATGACCGCCAATCCAATGATCACTTCATAACGGTGAGCGAAATCATTAGCTGTGTGGAAAGAACGAGACTCCCGAATGTGGATTATGATATATATCTACGATAGCAATGATAACACAGATGCCTAAACTCGTAATCAGTTGTAATTGCTGCTTGAATGAAACCATTAATAACAATTTGCAAGATACAGATTGGAGCAACTTACGTTGTTAGTTTCAACATGTTTATAAGCGCAATCTCAGTTGACTGTTCACCAAAAATACAGCCTGCAAGTGAAATTAGTAAACGAAACCATATTAGTTGCTTCGTGGAATATCTTTGACGTTTCCAGAGCGTAATTCTATGAACGCGGGGAGCTGTTTCGTTCGGTATTATACCGCAAGAGGTTTCCCATCTTCAGTGATTTCGCTCTCAATGCTAAAACTATCCAAAACAGGACGGTTATCAGATGCCATCCGAGATAAACGATTTAAAATGTGAAGAAAATGCAGCATGATGATTCCGACATCAACATTCCCGGACTCTTCGCACTTGAAAAGTCATCATCAAGCATTCAACAGATATCGTTACCAAAGCCAGCCTTCTTGGTGAGGCTTTTTGAGTATGTCTGGGCAACCGTTTTGAAGTCGGAGCATTTTAAAGCTGCGAAACAATCGGATCGAAATGATATCAACACAAAAAATGCCGTTAAAATGAATTCAAAACCATTTTTTTTTCAAATGCTGCTGAAAATGCAGCCAATTTTGGGTGCCATTCTCGTTATTAGAATTAATTTTTGCTCTTAGCTTCACTTCATGGTATAAATTTCTTGATTTTGTTGGTTAGGTAGCATAAAATCGCTTTGCTGGGAATCTCAATATTGCATTCAGCTTGTATTGGCAATATTAATATTCATATTAATATTAAGGCTTACATAAATTAAAAATATTATTTTTAACAGTTACAGCGAATATCACTGTTTTTTGTGCATAGCGTCGTTGTCAATAGTGTTATTAGTGCTTTTGTGATTCTCCCACCGGATCCCATTAGTATCGTCATTTTTAAAATACTCAATCATCATATTTTTAGTCGGTCAGGTGTCTACGGATCAGAACTTGAAATTTCGAGAAGCCACTTGATTTTCGAGAGGACAGTTCTTGGAATACCTTCATCTCCTCTTCATCTTCGGAAGTCAATCAAAACCTTTGCATATTTTGTTGCTCTAGAAGATTTAACGCCGATTGTACAATGATCGACATTTTCACACTTTGAGATCAGTTTCAAAAGGAATTGATGATCTTCATCGGAGCAAGCGTTGAGAAATTCAAATTTGCGCTTCATAATTTTCACCATTCGAAATCAGCATGTAAAAACTAGAAAAGTTTACTAACCAAAATCCAACTGGCAATGCAGAAGGCTCCTTGCTTTTCTATCATCGCAAAACGTGCGTGGGTAATTGCAAACATTCTCTTGTATACAGTCAGTCCAACCTGAAATCTATGATTTATGTGGAAAGGCTGAACTTTGACTTCATCTGCTATTGTGACAACATTTGGCTGGCAAATGAAAGACGTATGGAAGTGAAATGACAAAAACTTTCAGAAATTCTTCATAATACTGAAGTCGTTTCATATATTCGGCTGCCAGCAGAACTTATGCAGAGCAACATATACCCGACTCATCAGCCATGTGTCATCGTCAGTCATGCAGCAAATATTGTTACCAAGAAGGTACCAGCCTTCTTCTTGAGGCTTTCTGAACAGATCTGGGCAGTTGCTATGAAATTGAAGCATTTAAAAGCCACAAAATAGTGGACCGAATTGATTAGCACATGAAAAATGTCATGAAATTGATAGGATTCGAAATATTTGTCCTAATGTTGCTGAGGATGCAGTCAATTAGAAGTGTATCTCACTAATAGAATTAATTTTTGTTATTAGCTTCAATTCACTGTGCGATGTTTTCAATTTCCTTGATTAAGTATACATGAAGTCTGCAGTGAATCTCAATGTTACATTCAGCTTTTGATAGCGCCACTGACGCTCATGTGAACCAGAAACATCACTTTGACTGTCAGTACTATCATTGTAGTGATTATCGATAAATCATAGCTGGTAATCACTGCCACCGGTAAATACTCTTCCCCGCCTAATTTTCATAGCTGTTTTGATCAACTCATTTCGATTTGAACTATTGTCTGAATGTAGTGCTGGAAGGGTCCGTTGTATTTTCCTATAGGGATCATTCTGAATCAATGACAACTGCAACAATAAGCTGTCATGTCACAAAGCGCAATGCAACAACCTACACTATCAATTTCAACATGCTCGTAATCACAACTTGAGTTCAGTTCTTCCCCAAGATGCGACCTGTAAAGGGGGTTAGTGAAGTTGCCTGAATTCTCTTGTGAAATAACTTCAACGGTTCCTGGAATGCATTGATGTTCAGTGTGGAGAGCTGATTCGTTTGGTTGTTACCGCATGAGGTTTGCCTTCACAAATGTTTCCATTCTCATTGTCACACACAATATCGAAAACATCAGGATTGACTGACGGCAACCGAAATGACTATGGAGAGTAAATGAAGAGCAACATATCCTAGACTATCTTCGAGCACTCAGCAGATACTAACACCAAGATGGCTGGCTTTTTGTTAGGGCTGTTTGATTGCGCACAGATAGTTAATTTCAGGACGTTCTGATCTTATCCTGGAAAAGTCCCATTTACGGAACAAAAGCAATGAAACAATCGGATCAAATTGTTTCTCCTACGCAAACCGTCGTTAATTCAAATAATTCGAAATACTTATTCTAACGCTGATGAAAATACAATCAATTCAGAGTGCTCATTCTCACTGCTAGAATTAATTCTCGCTTTCAGCTTCAATTCATCGCGATGCATTTTTTGGGGTTTGTTGGTTAGGTCAGCATGAGTGTGATTTTCAGTGAACCTCAATATTGCATCAGCTTCATTGCCATTATTGATGCTCATTTAATCCAAAAAATATCACTTTTGACTATCAGTATTATTATCTTAGTGTCTACTGATGCTAACATTGTCTTCTGGTATTATATTAACATTTTTTTGTGATATCCCCACTTGCCGTCAGTATTGCGATTTTGAGAATGCTAATCATTATACTTTTAGTCGACTCAATGATTTTGGTGTACGGCATAAATTTTTTTTCACGTTGTAGCATTACGAGAGCATAACTGCATTATGATGTGATGATTTGATGTGGACAAGTAATACGGAACAATTCTAGACGAATGTTTATTACGGCAACATAGAGTGGTGATGTAAGATATTATAAAAAATTCAATCGTCTAGTCCAGATGCATTTTCAGGTCTAACACCGACTTATGCGCAGAAGTTTGGTGCACGTGGTGGTTGCGGTGCGCCTGGGAACTGGATTGGTCCAAGACCGGCCCATTTAACCGCTGCCTGCTGAAATTGCAATCAAATTTTTAGCGTTTATATTGAACATTTCGATAGGAATGAAGAAACACCTGCCTGCCCAATCAGTCTAATGAGAAGTATATGCATCAGTCAAAATCAATCTAACATGAACTAATGATATCATGATGAGACGTATGAACACAGGCCATCTGTAGCACAGAAATGTGAACCATGTTCAGTCACTGCTGACTTCAACACATTGATCATTTTGGAATGCGAACTTACAATGGTGACGTTTTTTGGAACGATCATTATCTAGTGTCAAGTGAACATTGACAATTGCTGAAAGTATCTGAAAGATTTAACGGATGGCTTGACTACTTACGTATTCAGGATTATTTGCGTTATCGGTTTGGAATTTCGTCTGAGCAGCATCATACTCCTTTTGCTTTTCCATGAAACCATCCAGTTGAGTCTGTTGATCAGGCGTTAGATCGTGAAGGTACTTCATGTCCGAGAACACTTTGTTACCCTGAAATGAGTGAATGCTGATCATGAACGCTATGTTAATCAGCACCGGTTTGCAATCCTGAGAGGAACTGGCGCATTTTGCATTGAAAAACTCAGAGTCGTGATATTCCAGTCTTGATTGATTGCACTGAACTCATATTCCTTTGCATGCAATCTCTTCTCTCCAGAAGTTGAATTAGTTCTGAGAATTTGAACAAATGAGTGAAACAACTAACGAGGACAACACAACCGGCAAAGTTGAACATTTTGTCGACAGATGGTGAACAGAACTCGGGTGGTTTCAAGCAATCTGGCGTCATTTGATGGACGACCTGAACTCACCAGTTCAGTGATTTTAAGCTTTTCAATTGTAAATACTTCAGAAGAAAAACATGAATGAGAAGGCCATGTTAGCAAATGTGAATAATTTTCATTGTCCATGAGTTATTCGGTATCATGATCACGTCAGAAGCAGTTCATATTGGCCCGAAACTTGCTCGGACGGATTTGACTATAACAGAAGTTCAAATTAGATGAATTAATTAAATCGGAATAATACATTCATGCAATTGTCGTATCGCTTCATGTATTCCTCTGCCGCTGCTTTATCGCTGTCTTGTACTTTTGCCCACGGTAAGTTGGCTAAGAACACTTGATCACCCTGAAAAAGACTGATTGATCAGCAATCACCAAATTGCTGCGGTATTGCAAACGGAAAACAGCTCAACAGTAATCGAATGTTACTGATTTTTGTCTATGATTTCTTGAACAGTTGCAAAAGTTTGTTCTTTTCAAGCCTCATCTCATTAATCGATACAAAAACGTAATATTCAATAATGCTAAAAGACGTACCACAACTTTGCACACAAATGGACCAGTTGAACTACCGTACAGGAATATACAGTTCGAGAACTGCCATAAGGTCAAAAACGATAGGCTGCAATTTATTCATTATAACTATAAAATTGATGAACTCAGCACAATCGCTTATCTGTTCATGCGATTCTTCCAATGATGAATTTAAGTGACTATTATCAAGCATCTCTTAAATCCCATAAAATAATCACCATGTTAAACAGTTCTTCCCGAACAGATTTGTCTGAAAATGTGAGCATATTCCTGGCTGCAAGAAATTTTCGAATACTTAAGCAATTGTGTTTTTCGAACAGTTTCAGCAAAATGGCAAGAATGAGATAATTTCATGTGCAGTAAGAAAATGAGTGGATAACTCACAGAAGTAACCCATACATATCGACAGATCTTACCACTGTCACAATACGGGAATGGCAATCTGCAAAAGCGAATATCCATGAAAACAATTCATTTATTCAGTAGAATCTAGCACAACGAAATCTTCAACTTCAACGAAGTAGAGAATCTTTCAATTTACTACGACTTGAACCAAGGGAAACTTTCGAAGAGAGTCTGTTGCCATCGAAAAGTTTTTAACAGCCAGAGCAAAGGAAGCAACTGGATGGTGTGAAGGAGCTGCTGAAGAATAATCACGAAATGATGCCACAAAATTTAGACGAGAGCATTTTATAAGAAGTTTCGATGAACCCTTGCAATTCAATTGATCACAGTTTTTAAGCAAAAAGCACTGAATCAATCAACAATGAGTTAACAGCGAGCACTGGAACAGGATTTTAGAGTCGATAGCAAAAATTTTTCGGCAATGATTGAGTGCACCAACTCAGTGGATGTGATGAAATATGGCCATTGCAAAAAAAATTACAAAAATTTATCTTGGAAATCGACTAAACATTCGAACAAAACCAGAACACGGTGTAAAGTATGATTTCATCGAAAAGTTGCGGTCAAAAATCGCGGACGAATGGTGTTTCATAGAATCACTTGAAAATTTTCAATGCTTTTTTGTACAAACTGTTGCTCTTGATTGAATGTCGCTCTGTGTCTTGATCAACTATCATGATTTCCAGTACATCTCCAGCACTATTCTTCTCAAATTTCTTTGCGTAAATTCAGAAGATGACTTCAATCAAATATGATGTTGCACTTACGTTTTTCTTTCAAATTGCACTTACGTAAAGGTTTGCTGAGACTTTGTTGATTGTCAGGAAATTTATGCGTATTATTCGCGGAAACCCACTGATACCATTATAAGAAGTATAAAACATCGAGCTATTTTGATTTTATTCGGTATTATTTCGCAACTACGTTTCGAACAGAATTGCCGACAGAATGTTTATTGCAATAGATTTCACAAAGACGATTCGACATAGATTCACAAAAGAAATTCACACACACACAAACTGCATTATGACACAATATGAATTCTATAATTATGAGAAAATGAAGCGTTTTTGTGAAGAATTCAGAAGGTGATCAATAATCAACTCAGCAAAATTGTGGTGGACTTGGTGGTTGCGGAGCGCCTGGGAATGAGACTGGTACATTTCCTGCCATTTGAATTGCTCGTTGCTGAAATTGTTTGCGGTAATTTTTGTCTATGAAGCAAAAAATACCTTTACTAAATTTCAATTACCTCGAATCAGTAAACAGTGACGATTTGTAAAGTTTCCTATGCTCTGATTCGAATCAACACAAGATATATTCTCAAGAGATTTATTCTCAGTGCTTTTATTGGGTTCTCAAATTTCAGCTGGTAACACAAAACTTTATCTCGTTTATACTTCATACGATACACTTTAAACGTTATACTTCTTTTTACTTTTGCATTTACACTTCAATTGTCACTTTCATTTATACTTCAACTTCAATGGTTTTCAATTGTCGTGCGTGCATTCGAATGCACTGAACGGGTGAAAATTTAGTAAAAAACAATTTCCATGGTAACATACATATTCGGGATTATTTGCATTTTCAAGGTTGAACGCAGTTTCGTTTGATTGATATTCTGCGTTTTCTGCAATGAACTGTTTCAACTGTTGCACGTCTTGGGCGTTTAAATCACGAACGAATTCACTGTTCTTGTACAGTTTGTTGCCCTGTAGTAAACATCATCAATAAACTTAATATTTTGCTCGCAATTCATCAATATTTCTTAGGAATGTTTCTTGCAGTTGAACTAGTCAGACTGTTACCACCAACAATATTATATCGCATTTAAGATTGTGCGATGAACTGAAGAAATAACAAACAGGTGGTAACAAACCAAGATAGTGCAGCTGGGGAAGTTGTACATTTTCATGGTGAATTGTGGACAGAATGCTGGTGGTTGCGTGCAATCCGTCGAATAATTATGCAACACCTGCAAACTTCGACATCTAATTAGATTCAGAAATAAGATTCAACAGAAAACAATAAAATTGTTTATGATTGACTAACGTTGTAACATTCATTAGAACGTTGTTCATATTCAGCTGCAATCTGCAGGTTTTCACCTTGCAATGTGGTCCATGGTAATCCATTCAGATAGAGTTGATCGCCCTTAATAAAAACCATATCAGAATTTCATCAAGTTACTTTAAAATAACTCCTGCGAACGAATTATTTCGAATAACACTGCTTTTGATTACGCATAATGTTTTGAATGCTCACTCTAGATTTGGCCAGCAAAAATATCGAAACAACGAGAGCTGAGCAATGATCACGAAACATAATCACGGAATATCATTCGATTGCTTGATTACAATTGAATCACAAATGTGGTAAAATTTTGAAGAAATTTAAAATTTTCTTCACCTTCACTGTGCATAACGGACGACCTGTTGAAGTGCCGTACAAAAATTGAGTATACGTTAACTGCCGTAAAGCGATTAAGCAGAAGCTACAATAAGCGTAAAGCACTTCTCAAAATGCAATGAATGAATTGCCCAAAGCAGCAAAATCATGAGTTCATTGAAAATTTCAGAAAAGTTATGCATCAAAATAATACTATTCAGTGAGAATGAAATAAGTGGAAGCATGCACCAATCAAATCATAAATGATGAAAACATACAATATGAATCCTATTACTTTTGACATATCGAATTTGTTCAATCGAAACAGAACCCTGCAAGGAGAATGTTAGCGAGCGATTATGACAGCATAGCGATTACCACTAAACTCGTGAGACAATACCAACAATAGGTCTCAAATGATATTGAGGTGAGTGTCGACAGCAGTCTATGATGAAGTTCCTATTAAGAGACCAAAATTAGGACCTTGATTAGGACTGGAATGATGAAATGCCCTATTAAAGTCAAGCTGGAAAAACAGTTCATATAATACCGAATAAAATTCAATAAGGGTATCCGGTAACCTCAGGTACTATCTAGTCAGACTTCAGCTTAGAACTGCATTCGGTCGGAAACACATGCACTGATCTGAGAATGGAGCTCCTTCAACGTTAATATATTCAAAATTTTGCTGTACTGCTACAGTGTGAAACAACTGAATCGGTAAACGAACTCATAAAACAATCATTCAAACGAATTGATGACGACAAACAATCGCACACATAAGCTGACATCGTTAAGTGGATCGTTATAGCGATCAAAACGCAATGTTGATTAAAATTGATGGTAATCAAACAGCAATGCATTAGCAGTGATTCATTGTTTACCAGGATTTATGTTCTAAGAATAATGATTCAGCTGAGGAAAAATCGTTTCCTAATGTTTGAACGAATACATAAAATGAACAGGTACTTGAATTCGATGAAATAAAAAGAAAAATAGGGCAAGCCTGTTGAATAATAAATCCTCATAGAGTACACAAAATGCAGCTGGATCGAAAAAGAATGATTTCTGAGAGTAATCAACGAGAAGCTAAACTGGCCTGAATTTCATCGAAGCAACTAGAAACGTCATGCAGTGAGCACCAGAAGTAAGTGGAATAAATAACAAAAACTGATGATACCTGAGTCATGAGTTCTTTTGAGAGCGTCTATATTTGATTTTAGAAACGAAAAACAACGCAAATAACAATGACATCACAAAGCTAAAAGCTTTCGATAGCAAACAAGAAAAGAGGCACTCTTGGAATTGGTATTGAAAACCCAGATCTGGACAGCAATCATAATGAAATTGTGTTGATTTCGAGATTGCACGGCCAAAATGAAAATGTCAAGAACATTTCATGAGATTGGAGCAGGTAGAGATGAGCAGAAGGTTTATGTCCAGGTGAGAGTCTGGGCAACAGACGTTCAGGTAAGAATCGAATAAGTCTCTTAAAAAGTCATGCTCAAAAAAGATCAAAATCTCGAGACCACTGACAGTTGTTGAACTCACCTTCTTCTCAAGTTCGCGTAGTAACATGTGAATTTTTGCATCAGTCGATCCAGCTGGATCTCCTCATTCAGAGTACCATACATTTTGTCAAGCGATTTTGCTATCCTGAGGAGATACAGCCATTTACTTAGATCTATCTCAATTCAATAGCGCAGTCGCGCTCATTCATACAAACTGATCACTATAGAGTAATCAATCCGTTCATATTAGCAATAGGCGGATAGCGATTTTCGAGCTAACCGTCTTCTCAGCTTTGCCCTGAAACATGTGTTAGTGAGGAATACATGCGCATAAAAAGTAAATTATTACTATTGTAATCATTACTAACAATAACGAACGAAGCACATATATGTGAAAAGCTAACGGTACTCTCGGGTTTGCACAGTAACATATCAATTTCCGCGCACCATTCGATCATAAGATATAATCGAAGAGAGTGGCAAGAACCAGAAAATAAGCATCATAATTTCATTTTAACCGCATAGAACATGAAAATATTTTTTTTCGTTACTATAGATCCATGCAGCTTATTGTACTGATGAATGCATCTAGGAAAATAGCTATATCTCCTCAAGTAAGCAAAATTGCTCAGCATAATATAAATTTTTCTGAATCTAGAGATCCGGCTGAATCGAGCGATGCAACGAAATTCACATGTTACTGGGCAAACTTGTGAACACAATGGCCTTGAAGCTGGCATTCGCATTGCCTTTAGATAGTATATGAAAATACCTATATCTCCTCAAATAAGCCAACTTGCTCAGTAAAATATATCATATTTTGAATCTAGCGTTAGCGCTGGATCGAATGGTGTGCAAATATTCATGTACTACCTGGGCAAACTTGAGGGTACGGTAGGTTCAAGGATGGCAACCCCTATAGCATTTAGAAAATAGCTGTATCTGCTCATCCAATCATTATTGCCCTGTAAAATATCTGATGATCTCAAGCTAGAAGTTTCGAGGAATCGAACGGTGCACAGAAATTCATATGTCACCTTGGAAACCTGAGAGTACGATTACATTGAAGATGGTAATCTCTATAGAGGACAATGTCGAGAAAACAGCATGTTACTGGACAAATCTGAGGAAAGCGTTAGTTTGAAAGTAGTGGCTCTGATGCTGCTGATATAACGTACAGATTTTTTGAAATTGAAATTGTTTCGGTTCTTAGCAAAATATATGTTGCCCTCAGAGCATTAGACAGTAAATTTTAAATGTGACCTCAGCAATGTGATTCGAAAAGAGCCATATCAAACAGCTGGCTTCGCACACGGTTGCGGCAACTTTATGCAACCGAACATATGCTTTTCAGGAATGTCACAATCTTTCGTGCATTGAATGGTTTATCTGTTGATGGCGTGTATGGTTCTTAGTTAGTCTCCTTGATACAGCTGATTTTCTGAAGGTACCTCAGACATCTGGGAGCACACATCTTGCTATAATACATATTCTTACTGATTAGATCGCTTTGTTGATCATCGAATAAAACGTACCTATCGACAAAGACTAACTAATGCAGCGATTTCACAAGATCATTCAGATCGGATTCAAGCAAGTGGATTCAAAATTGAATATTCAACCCCCCTCCTCCAAGTATTTATTCAGAAAATCGCAAAGGACTGCTGGTGGTCGAAAATCAGAATCGTATAGTAGTGAAAGTCTTGTTGGTGAAAGCCGAAATTACGATTATATTATAAATGATAACATTCGACACTACAATTGAGATTATGAAGCAAGCAACAAATTTTCTCATGTCACACAGAATTTTCGAGTTGTAGCGATCGGGAATAGCTTATAACGATTATTCATCAACGTCAACGGATTGAATGCAATTTCTATTCGATACATTGGTGTGATACTAAAACTGATTGTATTCAATTGAATAGAATTAGCATACGAATACTCGTGATCGGCTGTTAATCTGATTCAGAGAGATACCACCGTTATTTATCAGCAATAACACTATTGAAACTAGTGCCGTGTTGCGAGTCATTCATCATCAAATATTATGCAGTGGACAGCCGTTCTCTTCATGATTGCCATTCCCATATGGGCAATCGTTTCGGTTGAAGGTGAGTGATAAGCAGTACGATTTTTGATACTTCAAATGTAAGATTCAATGAAAGATTTTTTGAGGAACAAGATTCTTATCTGATCACGTTTGTTTTGGGTGTTGTGGAGATAACAGTGAGAATATCAGTATGAATGTCCAGTGGATTGTTATTTATTTTCGAACAAATGATAGTGATTGTTGCTGCTCGCTTGTCTGCTCACTTGATGTCAAATACTGACTGATGTGTTTGCAGTGACTCCGTTTACGACTGCTTCTGATTAGAATTATTCTTCAGATTCAATAGATTCTTGCTTGTAATTGATCCAGATAATAATTGTGAAACTCAAAATAGTCCCATCACCATTTCTGATGCAGGAAATGTCACTGAACGAACTACTCCTCCCAGCGACCATATGCTGTCCGTGATCAGTATGGATAATATCGAAGAACTGAATAGTAAGCACACTCTTCAATCGACTATACTTTTTTATTTCGACTTACAAAGAATGGTTGATTTGTGTCAAGAACAAACAAAGTGCTAAGTGCGCGAGTTCTCGTTTAGAAATTGAAAAGTTTGACAAGGAGACAGGTTCATCATTCTTATTGAAGGCTTCGTTTTGGTTTAGATTGCGCGGATCAAGAACAACAGTGTGCAGAATTAAGCAACGGGATGCTCTTGTTCGATTGCTCGTGGATTAGAGATCTGTGCGTAAGAGGCGTCATTAGGTATTTCCTCTTAATTCCAAAATTATTTAAACAATTAATAATGTCATAATCCTGCTATTAAATTATAACTCTGGCTGAGAAAGTACGAGAATTCAGTTTTTGTTCAACGCGAAGAATAATTCAAAGGGCGATCAATTTCAGATCTGCGCCCAGGGAGAACGTAATACCTATCGAGCAGTAGTGAATTTGGTGATTTCGATGGTCTATTTCGTCGGTATCCATGGACAAGACGAACATAGACGAGCGAATTGATGTTTCATGATGCTTATCATTATGATGTTTTCTGATTACCTTTCATATATCCTTTGTGACGTAACAATGTTTTGTCGCAATTGAATCAAGGTACTTGTTGGTTTTCAATGTTGTGGTATTTATGATCATTCAGATAAAATAATTTGATCTTGTTGTTGGTCAACGCGGAGATATTTTGTTGAGAAAACGAATTCACCTTTCCATTGCTCCTCATTTTTCTGGCAATCTTTTCATTAGGAACTTTTCAAAATGCCGTCTCACACCGACATTGCACTTGAACCTATACTGCGTTTGAATTCACTCAAACCTGTTGACACAAAGCTATAGCGGTTGCCGCCAGGACAATCCTAAATTCGACAAATCCCGACAACTCGTTGATCCTTTCAGGCGATTTCAGTGTAATGTGTGGTGACACGTGGAAAAATATTTAATACATCTGTCGCGCCACGCACCATTGAAACTCTCAAATTTATCCAAATCTCAGTAACGTTATGAGCTTATGTCCAGGCGAGAGCTTCAAACGTGAGCCAATCCTAATCATGTGACGTCGAATTGCACCCAGGTAGTTTGTGCGGGGCTCTCTATGTGTTTTGCGATTCTGTCTCAATCATGGAACGCCACTTAATTATGCCTAGCAATACCTGCCCTCATTATGCCTGGCGCGACAGCATAAAAACACGGTAACGATCGACAAAGGATGAACAAAGTGACGAAGGCACGAAATCACGAAATAATCACAATAACAACACAAAATAATCACGTAAACAACAACAAAAAGCAACACAGCAATCAAACAGACTAACATAAACAACAATTAATGTAATCGAGACTACGAGAAAATTTCACAATATTACTCCAAAAATGCTGTCTCAATAATATCTTACTGAAAACATACACACCAGCTCATTTCAAGTCTGAGAAAATCTTGTGTTAGCGGTCACGAGAAAATTCTAACTTCTATACGTAGCCCAAACCGCAGTCATTCAGTTCAACCCTAGCTTGGAATATAAGCTCTCGAAAGTGGTCAACTGTTAAGAATAGAGGCGATAACTCTAAAATTGATGGATTTTGAATATCTTCCCGTAAACAAACCGAAGAGCCCACAATGCTCCACATCCCATTTAATGGATTTCTCAAAATTATCAAGTACCTTATTAGCACTAATGAAGGACAGTAGCTGCACTGGCATGGGAAATAAGGAATTCTTCATAGAAGTGTATGAATGCCGTCATGACACTAGCTAATAGATAAGCTTCGGCGAGTAACCACAAACACCAGAGAGATTTCCCCTTATAATGCATTCGATAACATTCAAACTGAGTGAAATGATTTCATGTATGTAGCCAATGGTCAACCCGATGAAATTCCCCCCTGTTAAGGGAAAGAGCGCACGGTGGGTCCGGGAACCCCCGTTACCTGAGCAAATGCCCAAAGACACTACTCAGGTCAACTTACGCGCAAGCCCTATCCCCGGTCAAATCGGCGCCTTTCCCGGGCCGGGAACGCCCGTAGTATGTTCCGAAGAATGAATGGTGACGATACCCGGGTAAGCATCATCATCATATATTGAGGTATTTCTCCCCGATTCGCCTAGACTGCCGGTAGGCGGGGAACGCCTGTCGCTTTCACCTAAGCCTAGCCCCTCTTGTTGGCAGCTCGACGGGTTGGGAACACCCATATGCACAATAAAAGATTGCAGTTTAATATGACCATTGGCTACACACAATCAATCCTATTCACATTAGTCTGACTGCTGTCGAATTACACTACAAAGAAGACGTTCTTCGAGTCACCAGTCAGCAACTCGACTCTACAGGTGAGTGGTCCAGGCGAACTTTCCAGACCTACCGCTAACTTCATTAGGCTATTCATACCCTACGTTCATGAAACTCAGTTTTATAGGGATATTCTTCTTCCTTTGATATGCCAGTGTAGCTATCACAACAAACTGAAGTACCTATATTGCCTCTCCTCTCATTTAAAGGGATTTCTCAAGGTTATCAAGTACCTTATCAGCACTAATAACAGACAATAACTGCACTGGCAAGGGAAATACGGATTGCATCATAGAAGTGTATGAATGCCATCATGACACTAGCTAATAGATAAGCTTCGGCGAGTAACCACAAACATCTGAGAGATTTCTCCTCATAGCACATTTGATAACATTGGTTTTTTATTCCAGCTGTTATCAAACAGTACTACAACGAAGACGTTCTTCGAGTCACCAGTCAGCAACTCGACTCTACAGGATGAGTGGTCCAGGCGAACTTTCCAGACCTACCGCTAACTTCATAAGGCGATTCATACCCTACGTTCATGAAACTCAGTTTTATAGGGATATTTCTTTTCCTTTGATATGCCAGTGTAGCTATCACGACAAAACTGAAGTACCTATATTGCCTCTCCTCTCATTTAAAGGGATTTCTCAAGGTTATCAAGTACCTTATCAGCACTAATAACAGACAATAACTGCACTGGCAAGGGAAATACGGATTGCATCATAGAAGTGTATGAATGCCATCATGACACTAGCTAATAGATAAGCTTCGGCGAGTAACCACAAACATCTGAGAGATTTCTCCTCATAGCACATTTGATAACATTGGTTTTTTATTCCAGCTGTTATCAAACAGTACTACAACGAAGACGTTCTTCGAGTCACCAGTCAGCAACTCGACTCTACAGGATGAGTGGTCCAGGCGAACTTTCCAGACCTACCGCTAACTTCATAAGGCGATTCATACCCTACGTTCATGAAACTCAGTTTTATAGGGATATTTCTTTTCCTTTGATATGCCAGTGTAGCTATCACGACAAAACTGAAGTACCTATATTGCCTCTCCTCTCATTTAAAGGGATTTCTCAAGGTTATCAAGTACCTTATCAGCACTAATAACAGACAATAACTGCACTGGCAAGGGAAATACGGATTGCATCATAGAAGTGTATGAATGCCATCATGACACTAGCTAATAGATAAGCTTCGGCGAGTAACCACAAACATCTGAGAGATTTCTCCTCATAGCACATTTGATAACATTGGTTTTTTATTCCAGCTGTTATCAAACAGTACTACAACGAAGACGTTCTTCGAGTCACCAGTCAGCAACTCGACTCTACAAGATGAGTGGTCCAGGCGAACTTTCCAGACCTACCGCTAACTTCATAAGGCGATTCATACCCTACGTTCATGGAACTCAGTTTTATAGGGATATTTTTGTTCCTTTCATATGCCAGTGCAACTATTGTCAACTGCTACAGTTCCTGCCGCAACAAACTAAATAACTATTCTCTTATGCGATACCTCTAACTCTAACGAGCGATCAGATCCGAGAGCCTGTTCCTCAGCTAAGAAATTACTAGGTTTGTGTTGTTGGGTTGTGCATAGATGACTAAATACTTCTGCGAATCGCACGCTTATGTTTGTTCAGGTCAGTTAAAGTCCATGTCAAGTTGAATGTATTTAAGGAAGCTCAATCTCAAATTCAAATCGAGGTCAGTCAATCTCAAGCGATGCCAAACCACTAAGCGGTACATCAACTAATGGTAAAGTTTCATTCATGTAGTTTCAAAATTTTTACTCACAATCAGTGGGCTTTATTAGTCAAGGTAAGCCAAGTTAATTTTGTGCCAATTAGGACTAACTTAAGTCAAATTAAGTGAAATCTGCGATAGCTACCTCAATAAATATCAGAAGATATGCTACTCTCGTTAATGTCCAACATGGGTTCACGCAATAGAGTCCACATTGTGGGAAGGGTGGAGGGTAATGATTTGGTGCACAAACTGAAAAAAAATTTCGATTAGGTGGGATGGGCCATACATAGGGCCAGTCCAAGTCCCTACCTCTGGCTCCGGAGTTAAGCGGGTCATTACGTGCCGCATCCCTCCTTTGCCCTACCAACATCCCTTACAAAAAGATTATTGACAATAGCAACTGATGTACAAGATGAATGAATGAATAAATGAATAAATAAGTAAGCAATGAAAACATTCGCAACAATTGTTGACAATAAACACAATGATATGTATAACAACCAATCAATTCACAATATTAAAGAATTAATGAAAAATAAAATTCAATAGGCCATCTTAACTCAGAATTTGTTAAATTTTTTCTTTGATATTGAATTGTTCTCTCATGTCTGATGGGATTGAATGAAACATTTAGATAGGGCCACTGTCCCGTCCAGACCCCATCCTAAAGGGTACCAGAAATATGTGGATGCCTTCAAGAAATGATTGATATCGATAGTTTAAGGCCCCCTAAACATCTCATCATATGACAATACAGTGACCGAAATAAATTACAATGAACACTAATAACAATATTACAACGCAATAACATTAACAACTGAATTGAAAGTCACTAAAAAAACCCCCAGTTTAAAGCTACGAGGCAACGTAAATATATTCAGCATCGCATAACACATTTCGATATAAATAATATTTCATATCAATATACAATGCACAACACTATAGGTCACTGTACTGTCTCCTATCTCAATGGTTCGGATATAAACAGAGCATGAATTACAACTAGTTGATAACATAAACAAACATATAATTCACAAACACACAATTTACAATTGAACAAATCAATAATAAAATAAGCATGCCAAAAGTGGTCACTGACCACAACTCAATTTTATTTTTTGTCCCTATATTCGAATATAAATGAAAGAAACTAATAAAAAAAGGGGGTGGGGATACTGTTCTTTTAATTATTTGAATTCCGATGGAAAGGGAAATAAATGAAAGGTAAAGGTAAAACTTCTAACCCAGCGCTTCCTCGCGCTATCGTATCATATTCGTTGACTGTTGGTATGCGATTGATTTGTTGCTATTTGATCGATTTTTTGCTCGAATGAACATCTCGAATTGAATAAACATCCTCTTGCCGTCATCATGACAATCGAACACCGTCGAGCCACCACCACCGATCGCCGTATTTGGTTATCCATTGAAGCTTAAAGCCGGGTTGGAACCATTGGCACGTCCAGCTAGAACTGAATAACGGTTTAATGCTGACAAAATGTATCATTTTCAGGCATGCATCACATTGTTACAGAAACAAAAACACCAATATCTCTATTAATATTACGCCTGTTATCATGAAACTATTTCATAAACTACGTCAACACATCTCATAGACACTTTTAACACTCACTGAGTATGTGGTATATCCATATCAGATCAAGAGAAGGTAAGAGACTAATTGATAATGAAGTCATTTCAAACCAACAATTAAAAAATTAAATCATCACAAAAATAATCCAATTCCCCACCTTAGTTGAAGTGACCGTAATTCGTTGTAATATATTCGACCAATCACGATGGTCATCGCTTCCATTGACCACTACCGTAACATGTTGGCTCGCTCACTCTCTTGCTCGCTCACCTTCGTAAGTTTGCACGTCTGAAAGGATCTTAAATGACTAAATCGCAGTTTTCATTATATGTAGTTCAGTACGATTCTTATTGATAATACATTTATCATTTTAAAACATTCGCAAACATTATAAACGATCTACGCAAATATAGATGATTTATGAAGATATCACTTACATTCTACCAAATGTTAGCAATATTTCAGCATTTAAACTAAATTCGAAGATTGGATCCAAATGACCTTCCCACCCTCCACTCTTTAGAAGAACTCATTCTTTATCATATCTCTCCTTAACCTATGAGTCATCGACCTATCGAACAATATGATACTAATATCCATGACAAATCGGAAGAATATTTGAACTTGAAAGATTCAAAGCGCAATGTCGAATTACAGCAGAAAATAGATGAACCGACCAAAATCATGAATAACATATATAAATATCGATTACGCACCACGGCTCAACCGCACAAACCATACATGATAAAAATAAATGAATATATCAATATAATGAGTAAGGCAGTCACTTTGATATGATCTGTGGTGATCAATTGGTATGGTACTATTGACAGACCACTGACAGATCATAGAGTGCACTATGAATAGAACGAGAGGATCAAAAAAGCACATACATATTATTATGCCGCACTATTAACGAGTAAATTGAAAAAATTGAAATTGAAAAAAATTGATTGTGCTGACTCTAATAAATATCAGAAAAAGCAAGCACTCGTACAGTCATTGTAACTTAATTAAATGTAATTTAAGCCATCATGGTGGCTAAAAGTTGATTCAGCAGAACCTCTAGATTCAGAATATTAAAAATTTTACTGATAGTGAGCAATTTGACCTTGTTGAGGAGATATTGGCATTTTATTAATAATATCTCGGGTGCCACCTTCCAGGCTACCGTCTTCTCAAGTTTGCCCAGTAACATATGAATTTTTTTGCATCAATCGATCCAGCTGGATCTCCTCATTCAGAGTAGCATATATTTTGTCGAGCGATTTAGCTTTCCTGAGGAGTTATAACCATTTACTTACATCTATCTCAATTCGATAGCGCAGTCGCGCTCATTCATACAAATTGATAGTAAGTATCGAATTGAGTTGCGCTATCGCTATCGAATTGAGATAGATCTGAGTAAATGGCTATAGCTCCTCAGGAAAGCAAAATTGCTCAACAAAATATATGGTATTCTGAATGAAGAGATCCAGCTGGATCGACTGAAGCAAAAAAATTCATATGTTACTTGGGAAACTTGAGAAGACGGTAGCCTTGAATGTGGCACCCGAGATATTATTGATAAAATGTCAATATCTCCTCAACAGGTCCAAATTGTTCAGTAAAATTTTTAATATTCTGAATCTAGAGGTTCTGGTGAATCGAATGGTGAAAAGAAATTCGCATGTTTCTGGGCAAACCTGAGAAGACGGTTAGCTCGAAGATCGCATTCCGCCTATTGTTAATATGAATGTATTGATTGCTCTATAGTGATCAATGTAAATGAATGAACGCCACTGCGCTAGCTGAGATATTCTCCTCATGTAAGCAGAACTGCTCAGCAAAATATATGATATTCTGAATCCAGCGGTTCTGACGAATTGAATGGTGTAGAGAATTTGATGTGTTACTGGGCAAACCCGAGAATACCGGTAGCTTAAATGTATGAGCTCTTGTGGTGCTATAACGCCACTGCGCTAGTTGAGATAACTTAAAGAAAATAGCTACATCTTCTCATGTAGGCAGAACTACTCGATAAAATTTATGTGCAGTAGCTCCGAGGTTAAATGACTACGGTAACTAGCCACGCCCACGGTTAAGGCAACCAACAGGAGTAGCACCCCAGGGTTAAATGACTACGGTAACTAGCCACGCTCACATTTAATGCAACCCGTGATTAAATGACCACTTTTTGACGCAGTACATTCAGAAGCCTACTGCGAAATTCTGTTATATTGAGAACACATCGGTGTAAAATGTTAATATCAACGATTTTCTAAAGCCATCTCACGTAGCTCAGCGGCTCATTCCAATTCATTGTGTCTGAACTGCTATCCAGCACGGATTCATTTCAGTTGTTATTAGTATGCATGTGACTTCTAGTGCACACTAGGTCAATACTCTTCAGCTTCGAGAACAAATTTGCAGTTGTTGATTGTATTCTATTTTTCACCTCAGGTAAATTGATTATATCCGTAATATGAATCCAAACTCTACTCAGTTGTTGTTTTGTGTTTATCATTGGTTTATTTATCGTTGCATGGATCAGAATTGGCTGCAAGCATGCTTATTTACTCAAACTGAGTTAATTTCAGTCGAAATACATGTCATTGTTCCAGAAAGCGTATTAGACCACACTCCCTTTTTCCTTGACCTATACTACAGGATTACCCTGTTCTGTAGAATGTCGTTTACTGTCATTTCTTGAACAAGATATTGAGATTCGAATCATTTTTGTGATAATTTACTTGAACTCTTTCAATTTTAGCAATAAGTACACTTGCAATCTACATTGCATTTGAAAGGTTTAGTGCTTTCGTACATACAATGAGCCATCTCAACCGACTCAATCGCACAGTTCATCAGTCGAATAGGAGCGCGAAAACGTGTTGCGCGAAATCTAAGCTTTTGAATCGATGCACACAAATTGCTCTTATCTATAGTGATTTGATTAAAATTATTAAAATTTAATGTTCTTCAAGTTTTCAGATCAACTTCTGAGGCATTTAGCTCAAGAATTTTAAGTTCTCATCCAATGAAGACGATAAGATTATGATTTTGAATGGCAAAGTTTATCGTTCTTTCTGAAAAACCTTTCGTCGAATTTTGAATCGTCAGTTTTGAATCGGATTATTTTTAAGGTATCAGTTGTACTTGGTCTATCAAGAAGTGAAACTTCGACAACTTTGAAACGATGTCACAACGTTCAATTCGTTCAAGCACTCGCTCAAGAGGTAATTCATCCATTTTTGTATGCAAATTTCCGTAGATTTCGGGCTGTTTTCCGATTACATAGTCATCAGTTAATGGAATCATTACATAATGAGTTTAGAAACTCTTGGAAATCTCAACAACACAACACTGGTTTGATTATCCGCAGCAAGTCTGCAGCAATGTTCAAATTTATCATCTGAAATGCTCATTATTATTCACAATTAACTATCACTTACTTGCTCGTGATAGACCAAGTTTGCCTTGTCGATCGTTTCGTAAATGGATCAAATTATTGAAGGTCGTGCTGAAAGTCGAGCTGAAGATGGGTCAGCGCCACGCAGTGGGGATATGTTCACGCCAGCAGACGCTGATGATGGAGGTGCAGTGAGCGGACGAGATCAACCGAATGAGGAGTTTGATGAATTGGCTGAATTGTTCGGCGATGAAGACCAGGTGCAGGAAGATGAGGAAGAAGGCGAGAATTTGTTTGGTGATAATATGGAGAGGTAATCATATAAAGATCATTATGAATGGTCCAATTTGCGATCGAATACAACTGTCTTATGAATCAGTCATAAACAAGCTAAATGTTATTGTAGAGTAGTTTAAAAAGGACTGCTTGATTCACGGAATTCAAACTGAGAATACTGCAAAATAAAAATGTAGTTTCATGGCCAGTATAGATAATTTTGATGAGTATTTGATGTAATAATTCAAATGAAATTGTTACCTTCTCCAGCTTCGTGCAGTTTTCATGACTATAGAATTGAGACTGTTTATTGATAAGTTCAGTAATTTGTGCAGTTAGTTAACAGGCAATGATAACTGTTCAGGGATTATCGTCCTCAACCCGAGTTGGACGTGTATTCGGAATCCGGTCTCGACGATGCTTCTGAACTCACCGAGTTGTCATTGTCGGCACGTCGAGCGGCCGAACGCGAGATGGACCAACGCGACAATTTGATGGATGAAGATGCACTTTTCTATGAACAGGTATTCGTAAACGAATCGACTTTGATTTGAGCATGCCAGGAATTTGAAATCATTAATTTGAGATCATTTGTGAAATCTTTACCAACATGAATTTTTGGGATATGAACAAAGATTGTTGAATCGGGACGTTAACTTTGTAGAGAGGATGCAGTTGGGTGATGCATTTGGCTTGTTCGGTGATTCAGTTGGCATTTGGTTTGATATTCTTTCAGGACGATGAAACTGCGGGTCGTCGACGAAGACGTCCACGCCGAGGTCGTGCCGGTGAGGAAGAACCGACACTTGAAGGTTTAGAGGAGGAAGAGGAAATTCCAGTTGACATTCTCGAAAACATGCGTGGAAGAACCATCCGAGAGCATGTCTCTGAGGAGGCAGTCGGTAAAGAAATCGAAAGACGGTATCTATTTCGTCGATGTTCTATCATACCTCACTGCAATAATTTATTCATAAGTTCCGAAATAGAAAGACTCCTCAATCAGTTGATGTTGGGATATATAAACATTATGTAAAGTGTTTCGAATAGCAGCTGATAGTGTTTCTTTCAGTTTCAAAAGTTTCCTCCGTGCCTACAAAGATCCAGCAAGCAGAAAAGTGAAGTACATCGAAGCGATCAAGCAAATGGTCGCGGATAATCGTGAATCTTTGGAAGTCGACTATGATGATTTGGCGCATGAAACTGGCGAACAAAACATTTGTTACTTCTTGCCAGAAGCACCGAATGAGGTTTGTATTCTGGTGATATTAGTGGAAATTCAAATGGCCTAATGCGATAACTCTCCGAAAATCGTAAAATCGAGCTGAGAGTCAGCCGAGCTTCGCGATCTGTAACATGTTATTAATGAAGTGTTATGGATTTTGCCTTGACGGGATCAAAAGATATTTGAGATGTGTTAAATAACGATTTTTTTAGGTTCTGATGCGTATGAATCGCGCCACAACGGATCTCCTCCTATCGATGTATCCATATTATACACGAGTCACACAAGAGATCAAGGTATTATTGAATATTGAATTGTATTCCTTTTTTGCGATGTTGAAGGAAACTTGCAATCTTGCTCATATATTGTTCGCTGTTCATCCTTAAGAAGGTGTCGATGTTTCAAGACATTTGTATAGGCATCGCCATAGAATTGATTAGTCACAGACTGGGTTGTCCTAAAAGTTTTGTTTGGTACTAGATGGTTGATGGAATTATTTGCTTGAAGGTTCGAATCCGTGGTTTGCCAGTTGAAGAGGATATTCGTATGTTGAGACAGTTGCATCTTGGAATGTTGATTCGGACGTCGGGAGTTGTTACCGTGACCACAGGTGCGGTTTTCTTTCAACATACTTTTTGAGACAGTTGTCATGAAACCGGAAAGTTTTTGTCTTTAATATAATTGCTTTTCGCACGGAAGTGTTCTCAGATTGTAAGATATCGCTGAATTTTTCAGGTATTTTACCACAACTCTCAATCGTCAAATACGATTGTATGGCGTGTGGGTATATCCTTGGACCGTTCGTACAGCGTTACGACGAAGAAATCAAACCATCCACTTGTCCATCGTGTCAAAGTCGTGGTCCATTCGAACTGAATATGGAAAATACCATCTATCACAACTATCAACGAATCACCATTCAAGAGAGTCCAAATGCCGTAGCGGCAGGACGACTGCCACGAAGTAAAGACGTGATTTTGTTGGGCGATTTATGTGATACGTGCAAACCGGGAGATGAAATCGTGAGTTTTGTATTATAGAATCAGCATTGTTCTCAGATTAATTGGCTAAATTGCTGGCTTTGGGATTCTGTGAAGAATTCATTTGAATGTTTACTGATTTGCTGATCCGAGTCGATTGTAATTTTTCATTTTAAATATAAACTGCGGTTAAATGAGGTGAATTCTGGAATTTTTGGGAAGATTCGAATGGAATGATCAGCAGTTGAGTTAATTCAAAAATGTTAAGTTACTGTCATTTTATTCAGGAGGTGACCGGTGTGTACAGTAACACTTACGACGGTTCAATGAATACCAAACAAGGATTCCCGGTGTTCAACACCGTGATTCATGCTAATCATATCTCGAAAAAAGATAAAATCGCTTCAGATAGTCTGACTGATGAGGATATTCAGGTTTGCTTGAATCTTCAATAATATTTCCAGAATTGGAATGACATTGGAAACCTATGATCGTTATTATTATATGTGAAAAAAAATAAAATCTTCCTTCTCTTGGAGCAATTTTCCGTAAGTAATGTTGAGTATTGGAATAAAAATAGGTTTGATTTGAGGCGATTCGTGATTTGTCCAAAGATACGGCTATAGCTGATCGAATAGTGGCTAGTATTGCACCGTCGATTTATGGACATGAGGATGTGAAACGAGCCATAGCATTGGCTTTATTCAGGTTTTTAATTTCACTTTCGTTTCTTTGTGAAAACTCGTCAATCTTATTCTGTGTTATTGAATTTCACTGGAATTTTCTTAAAATAATTTTCAATTAAGTGGACTTGTCGTTATATTGACGAATATTTTACAGAGGTGAATCGAAAAACCCCGGCGAGAAGCATCAACTTCGTGGTGATATCAACGTGTTACTATGTGGGGATCCTGGCACTGCAAAGTCACAGTTTTTGCGTTATACTCAGCATATCGCCCCAAGAGCTGTGCTTACGACTGGACAGGGTAGGCGCATGTTTATACTGCTGACATCAGTTGTGAATTTGAGCAGTTGAAGTTTGTCTAATTGTAAGGTATTCTTTTGGGAAATATCGTTGATCTTTTTTTTCGGATGTGAGTAGTGAAAAATTCGTTGGTTTGTAGGTGCGTCGGCTGTTGGTCTGACAGCATACGTGCAAAGACATCCGGTGACTCGCGAGTGGACACTGGAAGCTGGAGCTATGGTGCTCGCAGATAAGGGTGTATGCTTGATTGACGAATTCGATAAAATGAATGATCAGGTCAGTTAATGGATCGATCAGACAATGCTTACAGTTAGAAGTTTTGTTTACTCGTATTTCTTCAAGTAGGTAGATGAATAAAGATGTGAGAGGAAGTTGAGTTAGTGGCAATATGGAATTCCGTTCGAGTGTTTTTGCAAATTTTAGTTTTATTTTTGGATTTTTTCAAAGGGATTCGAATGATTCCGTTGTATTCTGTACTGTGACCGTTCAGGATCGTACATCAATTCACGAGGCAATGGAGCAGCAGTCGATATCAATCTCGAAGGCGGGTATTGTGACATCGCTTCAAGCCAGATGCACGGTGATTGCGGCATCGAATCCGATTTCGGGACGATACGATCCGTCGAGAACGTTCGCCGAGAATGTCGATCTGACTGAGCCGATTCTGAGTCGGTTCGATGTGTTGTGTGTTGTCAGGGATACGGTTGATCCGGTCGAGGACGAGAGACTGGCGGTGTTCGTTGTGGACAGTCATCGCAAACACCATCCGGATGCGGTTGAACAAACGCAAAGTCAAAATGAGAACGTGGAAAGTCAACAGGTGTGGAAACATGATGAGTAAAACTTCGAAATTTTTGAAGATAAGATGTTGGGGATATCGGTCTTAAATGCTTGTTTCAGTTCAGCTTTATGTTTTGTTTGTGATTGTTATATGAAGTAAGGAAATGGTAATGTGGATTTGTTTAATGAAATGTGTGTAAGCATCTTTAAGTGTAATTCTCAAAGACGCATTCTTTAAGTATCAGATAGTTTCCAAGTGAAAAATGATTAATTTAGTGTTCACTTTCAGACGGAACATGACCGCAGGACGAATCTTGAGCTGATTCCGCAAACGTTGTTACGTAAATACTTATTGTATGCTCGTGAACATATCCATCCGAAACTTGAGCAGATGCCACAGGATAAAATCTCGAAGATATTCGCAGAAATGCGTAAAGAATCACTCGTAAGTTTTTCTTCTTTATTTCTGATATATTTAGCAATTCCGAATCTTATTATTGTTCATATTTTAACGGTGGTACAAGTGGAATAGCAACGGCGTCAACATTTTATATGCGATGTTATTTGTTCAGAAATTTTGTGCGTGATTTTCCTTCAAATTCCTTCAAAGTGAATGTTTTAGGCTACAGGATCAGTAGCAATCACAGTACGACAAGTCGAGTCAATGATTCGTTTGTCAGAAGCTCATGCGAAGATGCATTTACGTTCGTATGTTTCTGAGGATGATGTGAATATGGCCATCAGAGTGATGCTTGAATCGTTTATCAGCACACAGAAAGCATCGATCATGCGTCAGATGACGAAGGTTCGTTGATAATATCATCTTTTTGATAATCGCTTCTTTCAGAAATATTTTTTTTTTTGGGAGGGAAATGGAGTATTCCTGGTTGATGGCGTGACGGTATGTTGCGTAACGATAATGTTTCAGAACTTCTCCAAATATTTGACAATGAATCGTGACAATAATGAGTTGTTGCTGTTCGTATTGAAGCAGCTGATCAAGGAGCAAATTCACTTCGAACAAGGACGTCACAAAACTGATCTGTCGACTGTCGCTGTGCCGGAAAGTGATCTGGTCGATCGGGTTTGTATTTGATTATCAATGTTAAATCGAAAACATAATTATTTTCCGAATTTCAGAGCCATTCATATCTTGTATAGTGGTTTGAGCACGGGATATTTTGGATGTTTTGTCTTTGATTTTTTAAAGAAATCGATTGAATGGTCTTATCTGCTAAGGCATATTATAGTTATTAATTAATCGATTCGAGATTATGAGAAGTTCGATTTCAGGCTCGTCGTTTGCGTATTGAAAATGTGAAACCATTCTATAAAAGTTACTATTTCACCGCAAACAACTTCACTTATGATCCGAAGAGGAAGATGATCGTTCAGATGATTTATTGAATTTTTCATCTCAAAATATTTCTGACGTTTTTAACATTTCAACATTTGATCTGAAAAATTTTTGTCGTTTTCGTCATTCATTCATTTATTCAATTAATTCAAAGTGGATAAGTTCACATATTAATGTACGATTGTTTGATCATATTAATTTTCCCTGTAATTCCGTTGACGTTGTCATCAACTAATTAACGATACCTCATAACTGGTTTATAATTTGATTATTATCTGGAGCAATTCTTTGTATTTGCATGAATTTCCTTTCATTGGGTTTCCTGTTATCTTTATCAAATTTGAAAACTATTGGAGCTGTTAGCGGTTATCTTATACATTCCGTAATTGTTGTTTTATCGCTACTGTCTTCGAATATGATAACTTATGTTGTCATTTTTATGATACTTTGTAATCATTATACTGAGTGGTACCCTGAACTTGTTGAGTATCATATTGTTAAGTGTCTGATTTTTTGAAACATTTCTTGATCTCGTTTTATTTATAACCTATTGGTTCTTATGAAGAAAACAGTTTCCTGTCTTTTCAGTTGATTATTTTGTCTTATGAATGAGCAGCAGTTCGATTATGATTTGGTATTTCACTTTGCCTTACTTCATTGTGTCTTTTGTTTAAGAATCTGAATAGTTGAAGTCCAATTGGAACGTTGAAGTTCAGCTGTCAAATTGTTTCTTCTACGAGAAAAAACTGTAATCTATAATCTTTCCATTGTAAACTTTTCACTTTATTCAGTATTTCTTGTTGATTTATGTTTTCGAATCAGCATGTATTCAGTTTTTTGAAACGGTTCTATCATTATGTTATTCCGCTCAGTATGCGTGTTTTTTGAAAATATTCACCAATCAGCTTGCAAATAAAATCTTGTAAGTGTTGAAGATTTTGTCTTTACATTGTATCGAACAGTCTGTTAAAATATGAATGCATCAATGAGTTTATTCAAATTTGAACATCCCAAATAACGATTGCAATCGGTTCAGTGTCATTTCAGTATGATCAGACAGAAGTTTCACAGTAGAAGTTCGTTCGTTGTTGAAAATTATCAGCAATTTGTGCTTCTTAATAGTATAAAACTGTCGTCTGCTAGTCAGTTGCAGTTTGCCATGGATCAGGCACTGGTGAGGGAGCGATTACCGTAAAAATAAGCATTGTAGCGGATTGTATAACGAATTTCTGCAAAATTAGATGCTTTCATCTCAAAATCAGTGGATTAGTAGTTGATGGTGCGATTTTATAAGTATAAAGAGGAAAGCAGAGAGTATTCTCGGTAAGTAAAATCATCATTGTATAACAGTTAAAATAACATTAACAAAAACATAATCTTCAAAAGCGATTAGACATCTGCACTGATCGTGAATATCGCTAATAATTGTTTATATGTTTGGAAATCATCAGGAATGATAAATGAATCATAGAGTGGACTGAATTTTCAGTATGTATATTGCTAAGTGACGATACTTTGTGAAAGAATACAGTTGTTTTGATATTTGATGGTATTGAACATGAGACAGTAATAATCATAAGTGAGGGCGTGAACTTACCTGATCAGAAACTGAAACGAATCTGAGACAGTTCTTCTGCCCAGTAGCATGTATCCATAGACGGTGTTTGCGTCTAAACTGCTTAAGTGTAATAATCAGTAGCAAAATCGAACAGGTAAATAAAAATACGATGAATGATATCTCTTAACTAGTACTGTTAGCATCCAATCAGATCATACGGCGAATCAAATGTGATACTTGTGAAGCACTAAAGAAAGCACTGATCGATCTGATCACGTATGAGATATGCATACGTATGGAATTTTGTTCGTGTTCATTGAAAAGTAAACTACTGATTGTAAGTAGTGAATACGAGTGGTTCATTGGTAGCAATTTCTGCTGAATTGATTAGTTTTAATTTCATCAAGTAATTGCACTGATTAGTGAGTACGACGAATTGATATTCTTTCAATTGCAAATGCTAGTTTGTCAGTTCGTATTGTTTCAAGCAGGAGGCTGGCTAAGCCCAACCCTAAGCCTAGAGCCTAGGCCATTTCACACAACAATTCATTCATTTCCTCTACATTTCAAGTGTAATTTTGCTTGTATTGCTGTTTAATCACAACTCGAAATGAATACCGTTTTGTTCTGATTCGAAAATCTTAATCGAGAATACTATGGCTGGATTACTTCCTGTGGTACATTTTACGATAAAACATTTCCAGAGTCCACTTCACCTTTGAGATTGAAAAATCCATTTCGAGATCTCTCCATCCTTCGTCAACGAATACATTGCCGTTCCGTGCCATTGGAAATCTACTGCTCGTTCAGCGTTTGAAAATTGTAGCTCATACGAGTTGTGTCTGAAGAAAAAAGTGAAATTATGGACGCTCTGAATTCACTTCCTTATAGCCTTATCGATTCTATTTAAAAATCTATTCATATGACTGGATATAATGCGATGAAGATTTGAGAGCTTCCATGAATCTGGTGATTTCAAATAATGGTATTTGAATTTTTTTGCAGATAATGACATTTGTAAATTGCTCGAATATTCAGTTCAATCTCGTACCGAGGTTCATCGTAAGACCACAGTTCCGCGTTTAACGAGTTCGGATGAAAAACAATATAATTGGTGTCATTCAACGGAATCAAACGGTCTTTAGGCATGAGCTGGAATATACATATAAGCACATGTGTATGTGTTCAAATAGCAATAATATTTATTGAAATTAGGAATGTGATCAATGGAAAAGAGATCAATTGTGGAGTCCATTATTTTTATTGCTTTATTTAATTCCTTGTTCATACGCGTCTGCTCGTCGTATTCCTTTATTCTGCATACACAATGAGGATCTATATGATTCTCGTTGAGATTGTCTTGAATATGGGCAGTAAAAAATGCAGATCTAATAAAAGTATGCGGTAGGGCGAAGAAAAAGCAATTAAAAGTCGGAAGTTTTTGCGAACATTCGAACCTTCCCATTCATTTCAACAAAGTCGAAATCACTCGGGTCCATGCAAGAGCAGTGAATTGCAGCCATGTCGGTAAGGAAATGCAAACGACCAGGTGAGTGTAATTGCGAAGAGGGTGACGAGAAGCATCCATAGTATAAATGTTCACCTAATCCAACTGGTAGCCAGCCGATCCTTAAAGATATTCTAGATAATAACTTACCATTCAGATTCATCTTACACTGGTTTCAACAAGCAAGAGCTATGAATCTATGATAATGAGGGTATCACTTCAGCTCAACAACTGAAAACTTAAGGCTTTTCAGTGTATAAGACCTTACTATCTACCTTCTCATTTTTGCATTGTACATCGATCGTCGCCATATGCAACCGTCCTTTTCTACCCACATTAAGCAATTCACATTGAGAATCTTTGCGCAGAGTACGCCATGAGCAAGGCTGGAAGATATATTTCTTAAATAATGAATTTATCGAATTGATTCAAGTACCACCATAGAATTTTGTTCTAGCTTCAACTAAGCTACAATGAGCTAATGTTTTTCACAGTTATTGTCTTCGAGATTGGTGGGAATTTCCCATTGCATTTGTCAATTAAGATCGACTGATTGAATTAGTAAAAGATCATGCGATTATACATTAAATTTTTCATTTAAAACCAACTTCAATGAGAATATTGTTGTATCATTACTCAAATCTTCGAGTACCATTTGATGACCATAACCGATCTGCAATGATCTTTCAATGAACATGATCACCGTTCAACGTTCAAGCAAGCTTTAAGTTTTGAATTTAAAACTATTCAGTCACAAGCGAAAAAATGAATAATGATCAAGGAAATGATTCCGCAACTCTAGACCTCTCCAGAGCAAAAAACGCTAGAACGAAATGAATCTTACTAAGACATAGTTTTGTTCTGTGGAAATGAAAGCCTTTTCGTCATCCTCATCATCGTATAAGATTGCGCTGATTCGTTTCTGATTAGCACTCTGTAAGAAGGTATATCCGCTTTCAGAGATGTAATTTTGAATTGGAGCTTTTAATTAAAAACTTAACATGCGATGAATTCAGAGGAAATAACTGATCACATTTAATACCAATAAATTGTCAAGCGTCCATAGCTCCAAACTGATTTCTTCATCGTTTTCTACGAGCAGCAAATATAATTTCTGAAATGAACATCTGACTAACTTGAACAAAAGAATAAATGTAATGGATGTGATAACAAACGTGGTAATGACTTCATTTATCTCGCTGAACAGAATTATCACAGGTACGACGATCACAATCATGTCAACAATAAGACTAGCTATTGAGCACTTCAAGGAAATATGAGATATTTCATATCTCTACCATGGTTTCATTGTATGTTGCATCCAAAATTTTCGTAGCATACTTAGAAATTGGTGTTATTGTGAACTGTACAGGCGTTGAAGATGTCACACTTGGTGTCAGCTGATGCCACTGAATCAGCTGAAATTTTCACAGGAATAATTTCAAAACTTTCGCAAATTTATCTAACATCCTTAAGATTCTATGATTTGATTCAGTCGTCCATTGAATGTCAATTGTCAAACCTTTCCATCTTGCGCAATTGCATTCTGTTCGAAACAAAATTAAGCAGTATATACCTCATTTTTATATTTTTTCACTGACAAATAACGTAACATCCGCTCGAATGCACTCATTTTGTACTCGATTGGTACTATAGAATTATTCCGATCGTTGTCGAGGACACTATCGACTTGTAGTCCTGCATCCTGAAATGTGGAACTAATGGATTGCTGAATCCGCTTGATTCTACTGATTTTCTGAGCAAACTTGCTCAAAATATGTTAAATCGATAGACCTAATGCATTCTTTTGCATGATCAATATGATTTCTGCTACACTGATCCACAGAAATCCCTCGAACCTCAGGGATTCCTCTTCAGTGAACACAATCAACTGCAGAAATTGGAACACTCATTTGGGTAGCAGGAATGCTGATTCGTGGTTTGAAATGGGAAATTATTGCTTTGTCAGTAAAAGCTGCTTGAAGACAACTAACATTTGCTATTCGATGAATGACAAAGAGGATAAAAAACAAATAATTTATTGCTTTGCCTTTATGCATCAATATTCGTGCACGAATGCATTTGCTCAGAAATGTTCTTATGTTCGCTACGACTGATGCCTCAGCCTGTGCCTGTGCCTGTGGCTGTGGCTGTGACTACAAAACGATTTCATTTGCAAATTTGCTGTCGTTGAAGCTGTCGATGGATGTTCCATTTGAGGAATCGTTCATTTGAAAAAGTTTTCTACTTTTGAGTTTCTTCACACTTCATTTCATATGCGTTCTTGAAATGTGTTTGGTGTTCAGCAAAAAACAGTTCTTAAGAATTCATTGAAGTTCCTCATGCAGAACCTTGTTCGTTTAGAATTTTTGAGCAGATGCACAGTTTGTTGGATTCCGCATAAGGCTTTACGAAGCATAAAGGATCATTATTCGTGTTCTATTATTCAGAAATCAACAATCGGAGTCAACATGAAATTAGTTTAGTGGATTAGTTTTTTGTTATTTCTCGTTATTGTTATCACTATTCCCCAGCAAATCCATTCATGTAATTCATCATGAACATTTATTTGTGTCATCTACTCAGTAAAAAATATATTGGCTCGTTGAAATTGAGCATCAAAGAAAGGATCAAAGAAAGTGTGTACGATGCACCACGTACACAAATGATATTAACGTTCGGAACGATCAATTCGATCGCCAGTAGTAAAAGCTATTTGCTGGCGGAAGTGGAACAGCCAGCCTCCGAAATTACGCTTGCTGAAGATTTTATTCAAATATGTTTTGAAAAACTAGGAAGGAGAATTTGCACAATATATTTCTAACATGTTTGTGCTCTTCAATCCTCTCTGAACACGATAGGATATATGAAATGAATGATTTATGTTCATTTAATTCGAACACGATTGCTACCATAGCAATGAACGAATGAATAAATATGGTGATATCATAGTGGGCATACTTCTTCTGGTTTCCTGATTATTTTCGAAATCATATGTGTGTTCTGTCAGAGGTTCGGTCGGAACTCGACGAAATGTCTCTTGTTTGAAAATGAGGGCTATCAATCATTTTTGAAGGATTGTGAGGATTTACGATGGGAATATGTCGGATTATCGATGAATCATCCGTTTCCGTTACTTTTCAGGAAATTAAATTTCGAAATAATGTTGCGATATAGGTGAATACCACCCAGTCATGCGAGATTTACGGCATTTGAGTGATATCACATGACGAATATTGAATGTGTTCGTTTGCTATATTTACAATTGACGAAACTACGGTTCGTATTCCAATGAAATATTCATATTCAGCTACATGAAGCACTTGCTGTTGGATCAAATTAAGTATTCAATGTGAAATATGCATTTTTGGTAAAATCCTATTAGCAATTTTGTTTTCCAAAAGTATTTCTTTACTTCCTTCCGTAATGCTTAAGATTAAAAAAGCACTGATGTTGCAATAGCATTTTTGTACAGAAAAATCTTACTACTGTTTCTGCAACTAATCAAAACAGTTTTGATCTACGGGAGCGATCAAATGGATCTCACTCCTCAAGCTAACCTGAGAACAACACCTTATTCGGTCATCTTACTCGCAATTCAGTTTTCCTTGGCTACACTTGGGCACAGCTCAGCTCAAAACTCTAGTGAACACACCACATAGAAATGGCAAACGAGACTGATAGGCATTTATCATCCAGCTATGTCTGCTTCAATATCATATTGAAAACTTTTACGTCAGTGAATAAAATCAAACGAGAAGGATCTCGTTAAATTGCCAGTTAATAATAAATGAGCGTCTTTGCTGCACTGAGTGGTCGTTTGCATTCTCGGATGGAATTTATCGCTGCTGACATATCAGTGTATTTTGTCATGAATAGATATCAGTTGAAATATGACTAGCGTTTACTTAGGACTCGATGAAGAACTAACCATTATGAACGTATCAGCTTTCATGCACGCAATCAATTCCTTTTGTTAGCAATAAGTGCACTAAAATCGTTGATTTCCTATTCGCAGACATATGCGACAAGCGTAAAATACCACCTCAAAGGTCTCTTGCGGCGCATTTCAGCTTATGATTGGTTTGGATTTAGTCATCGTTATTTCCAAACAACGATATTTAGGTGATTTATTGATGGTGAGATATTTGAGTTCTTATGGATGCGGCGATATTCGCGATTAAATTTTGATGGAAATGCATTTGGTTTCTTCTTGTGCCATTGGGACGAATTTCATTCATATTATTTTGTTCGAATAGAGAGTCACTAGTTTTTCGTGAGCTTGAGATTTGACGATCACATGGAAATATTCTCTCGGATGAATGAATCCAGAGAGTGATTTGTCAAGAAGCATTAACTCTGCATTACGAACTCTTCAACCGTTCTCCTCCTCATGATCGAAGATTTTCGTCGCTGTGTGATATTTGTGATAGTTGATCACGAATGAAACATTTGTGATCAACATTTCAAGTTTTTTATGATCATCCTCTGAGATCAAGAGCTCTTGATTGCTTTTCAACCAAATTTATCAACCTGCCTCATAGTAAATGGGTTCCAGTTGAATTGCTTGATTTCGTACGTCCTCCACAATGAAATCAGTTTGACATGAGCTCTCGTGAAACGTTACCACATTATCGGATTGATGAGCCTTGAAACGTAACGATCAAATTAAGCTAAGGCTCTCCCTCACCTCTAATTTTGTCAACAAAACAGTTTCGTTGTATACCAACAAGTTCAATGGTATAAAAATCCAAAGCAGTGGATTTTTGTGGATTTCTTGCGTGTTTTAGGACATTCAGGAATATTCACTGGAAAAATTATGAGTAATCAAAAAAGTTGTGCTGTGATTAATGGAATGATATTATGACAAGATGCAATTCACTGACCTCGATAACTTCTCTGCAAGGTTTAAGTTCAAAAAAGCATTGATATGGTGTCATTGAGAGGGTCACTTGCACTGAGTCTTGTCGTCGCATTTGCTCATAGTCAACGTCTTCTTGTTCTCTTAACGGGTCCAACGATTCTGTAAGAATTAACTGATAATCGTTCATAGCAAGCATGAATAGACATTTTTGCAATATTTCTCATGAATAGATATCAGTTGAAGCTTCGTGGTTGAAAATTATTTTACAGAAATAATTTTCGTAGGAAGTTTTTCTCATCAAAAATTCAGTCTGAAAGAACATTCTGCAAAATCCCTCATTTCATCCGATTAACCACTTTCTAAAAATGGTTTGGCGCATACGTGCATGTAGTTAATTGATAACGAAGAAAGCATTTTGTAGCGGAAAATCTTGAGCGTGATGTTTAACTGGGGAATGAATTCTACTAATTAATGAAGCAGCCAGCGATCAAAAAACTCTGGACTATCTGTTCGATTTGCAAGAGGCTGTACACATACTCCACGTTAAAGGGGGAATTCATTAGCGTATGATCACCTCCAACCAATCTGTGGGTTGGATGGCGTAGCTATGTTTTTGCTGTGGCCGTCAGATCCTCTTGCCGAAGCCAGTAGCAATTTACCGACGTAAGGAAGGAAGGAAAGTCTGGTGAGTCAGTGCCGTAACCATTGTTGCCAGTGAATCGCTCAGGTATAAGATAAAAATTCGAAAAGAAATGATCCAAGAATGTCATCACTGTAAACAGAATTTGTGGATGTGCTCAATCCGGCGTAAATCAGAGATAAGTGAACGTCAGATATTCAAGCCAACAAATCCCTGATCCACAAATGGCTCAAGCCTTCTGATCGTTTGTGAATGTAGTGGCCGTTTAGCCAAGATGAGAAGCGCTTTTGAAATGTCGTCATGCTTGACTTCAGTTGGCAATTGTTTGATCGTCATTAAAGTTTATGATCTGATACTCTTCATGATTTGTTAAATGTACTGATGCAACCTAAATCGTTGCGGTTCATCATTTTTCTGTTGGTGAACTTATCGCGCGTTCATCCACACCGTTAGATTCCGTCTAAAAATTAATCCTTGCTCACTTGATTCAACCACATTTCAGTGCTTCTTCGATGGATTGATCAAATTCTCATTCATTCATACTGAGACATTTATCGATATTGAAGCGTTCTCGTGTCACATCCACAATATTCTACTTGACTCTATTAACTAAGGCGTTGATAGTAATCAATCTGATTATTTACAGCAAACAAACTGCGTACTCTGAACATTTTTCTATCACCGTTAAGCAACATAAGTCAGCAATTTTACTCTCAGTCAACACATCGTTTATTGCCAAATGTCTGGCCTAATAAATCAGGACTTTTGTTTATCGTTTACTTTAAGAAATGCTTCATTGTTAATCGATTTCTTCTCGATCAATCCATCAATTCATCGCGATCCCTTCCAACAGCTCAGTTGTAGGATTTATACCTGCTTGTGAAATCAGGACACACTAAGTCTAAAAGATATTCAACGAATGATATCCTGACCAATCAGACAGGATCTATTAAAGAGCTAGAATTACTGGAATCGCATTATATGTGCTATTTGGCCGTTTTAGGAAGATAAACATATTCTTAATCGTATTTACATCACATTAACATTCGACAGTTTTTTGGGGCTAACGTTCGAGAAATTTATTGCGATATCATTGCTGAGGCAGTGGTGTCGATATTCATTGAGGTTTCTTTTGTGTGCACATTGGGAACGAGACACATTTTGATGAATGATCATTGCGATTGTGAGCAGGCAATGATGCTGATCCGGGACGGAATTAATGCCGAGCGATAATAATTGCGCTTAGTTATGGACTGCTGCTGCATCGATGAAATGAAGAGAGGGCTTTTTTGTGGCTCAGATTGATGAGAATTTTATGATTGCTTTCCAAGGAACAGAAGCTGAATTGATAATGCAGATATATGTGTGTGTATGTGCGTGGAATATGATTGGAAACGCCTGTGTGTGTGCTTAGAGCATTGCAGTTATTATCGCTTCGACACATGTTCCCCTACGATTGTGTAATTCAAGAGTTATAGGAAATGTTCAGTGGATATTTGAGGATATCTGAGGAATCACTGCGGAATGCCGATAATCTACAATCTCGAGTGGATTTCCCAAAAACGATTCGAGTTTTGGAATGTCATCTAAACCACCATACAATGGAACCGTTATCCAGTCACCTGAATTCATCGCGATCTCTGCAGCTCAATTATAAGATTTACATCTGTGGATGCTGATCTTCCCATGGATTTGATTGCGCTCATTAAATTTTATTGTTTTGAATTTCATAACTATCTCAAAATTATCAAAAAATTAAAACTGTTTCGATCTTCCAGTATTCCTGCGATCATATCTATTATCGATGGTTTATCTACATTACTTAGATCATCGAGCACTCAACGTTGTTTACATATTGTAGCTAATGATTTGGTTTATGCCGAAGGGAATGCAGCCTAATTTGAATGTTTATTCGAAAAACGTCAATAAAAAGTAATCAGTGTTCATTTGAATACTCTATTCGATTAGATAGGCGACTGGTACATGAATTCATCAATTTTGAGCATTGCATATGAAATTGACTAGCATAAACTGCTGCACTCCATATTTTTAACAGAGTATTCGAATGTCATTCGACCAGAAATTCCCTTTTGACAACGGACATCAAGAGATTATAGATTATAGTTCATGTGCATAGTCATCGCAATTTTCGGAGACATTCCAGTGAGTGAACGCTGGGAGGGAGGTTCACAACAAGTGGATCGATAAAGTGAGTATCAGTGTTCGGATTTTGATTAGCCTATCCGCTAATCAAAATCTCTTGTGAAAATTGTTGTTATTGTTGCATCGTTGGTTCGACTTTGAGTTGATTATCGTTTTTAAGCATCGTGATCTGGTAGCGCAGTTCATCAATCGTTCCGATGGAAAAGCTTGAATTCAATTTATGAGAAGTCAGCTTATCACTACTGATCATTTGAATTCGGCAAGCTTAGATGATGCGTAATTTTTTGAGTACTTTTGCGCAATAACACAACAAAATTCCTTATGTGAAGGAGCATTTTTTGTGGATAGATAACGGAAACGAGTCAAATGCGCTTCGAACTGCATTAAGAAGGAGGTTTGCTAAATGTATCTAGTCAGTTTAGAGACTGCGAAGCCAAATCTTGTGACTTTTTTATCGTCATGTTTTTGTTCAACATACTTTTTCTTTCAAACATTCAATAATATCAACTGGCTAGCGAGGCAAACAAACAAAAGTTGATTCATTACTCGTGGCGAGGCGTATAACTCAATCGTAAAAACGACGGTTTTTGACTGTCACTTTTTGCATTGATTTTGACATATGCTCGCCTTCTATTTTAGCACTTGTTCGCTTTGTCCGCAGCTATGAAATCCATCAATCACAATATGAGATATCCACAAGAACAATTCTCCTTCAATCGAAATGATCATCAATTCATCAGGCTTTTACTTTCGTCTTTACAATCGCAACAACAGATTCTGTGATAGTCGGAATCGGATGAGTAGTATACGGCGCGACTTGCGGATGGATGTCTGTGGACTTTTTTCAATTCCTGTGCGTAATTCGATTAAGTGCAAACGTCTTTCGTTTGTTGATTGAATCATAAAAACCCTCATCTATTTCACATTGATAGTGCATCGCGGGAAATGTGTTACGGCGAAACGGCAATTTAAGTTAATTTAATCAGTTTTATCTTTAAAAGATATCGTAGAGATCGCTGATCACATTGTGAGATTTACGATTCCTATGATTCATCTTCGTTTCCTCATCAAATGCTTTCTTCGCGGTATCGTCACCTAGCAGAACGCTCTAATTACTTAGTTACGATTCTGCGGATTGCCCATGAAACAAGTGATGTAGACTAGATATCAACAGCTCCACCAATAAATCTTTTCCATCTCTATTTAGGTGATCATTTTTTGAAATCCAAAATCATTATAGAGCAAATTCATTCCGCTGGCACTGGGGAGAGATTTTTCCAGAAATTCTTCCCAAAAAAATGACTTCATGTGCGTCAGAACTGCAATTTCCAAAAGTGGCGTTCATGCTAGTTGGATGAAAAAAAAGCGATTTACTTACGTTTTCATATCTGTGCTGTGGTTTCTGCTGCACACTCATTTATCATGCATCGATTCATTTACCATTGAACGAAACCATTTTAGTATGATTCTTCCACACGCATTTTTTTGGGTTAAACTTCAAATGTTGCCAGTTCAGCCATGGAATAAGAAAAGTCTTCAAAAGAAACGCACTCAAGCGTTGAAAGAGCAAATTCTTGATTTTTCGATAGACAGAAAGAATCCATCAAAGTAGATGAAAAGAGCGCAAAATAGTTTCCCAGCATATTTTGTGCATTGGCATTCGAAACACATTCCCTTGAGATGTTACACGAAGAAGGTTCATGAAATATTCAAAGTTTTATGAGCACACCAACTGTACTTCTGTTTCTTCTATATTCATTGTGTTTACAGATGAGTGTAAATGTGCTGCATGACGCTTTTAGGATTGTGACTCTAGCAATGAGTTGATGTCTGTTCGGGGAATATTGCAGAAATTCATCCATTCTCGATGAAATTTAAAAGTGTTCAGTATTTTTTTTGTTGTTCATATGCAATTCGTAATAAGGTTGTCTTGTTCGTCACATGAATCCACGCAATTATCTATGTGAATTGAGCGCAAGCGCAAATTTGATTGGGCTTTGCAAAATGCACGATATATTCTCTCAATAGCCCAGCTAGTCTCGCAATAGCTCCAACATCATCAGAAATGCGCATTTAAGATAAATGATTAAGTTTTTGGAAATTCAAACGAGCAGATTTCTGGAATGGGAATAATTCTATTTCGACGGTGTTGTTGAGAATTGGTGTTAGAGTAATGCATTTTCTTGGTTGAGCAGTTTCTAGATGATAGATGAGAGTTTGAAACAGTGGAGTTGAAACAGCACTCGCTGTTCTAGGGAATTCACAAAGATATAATATGAACTTGGAGATTGAAAGGACGAAAAAATTGGACAGCTGAGGTAAGATTTTGCGGTGGAAGAGCGATAGTCTTATCAGAAAAAAATGATCTTGAGTGGTCGATTGTTTACGAGATGAAGCAGTTCAATTGTAAACCAATTCACTCAATCAATCTGATTTTTTTTTGAATTGCGAATACAACAACAACTCATCATCAACGTCTCCCGTGACTCAACTGTCAGAGCTTTACTAGAAGCGAGATTTTTGGCAGAAAACAACGAAGGAACTTTCGATATCACAACGAAAGGAGATTATTTATATTGCATTCGTTGCACTAATGGTCTATGATCTTTAAATGCTTGTCTCGTCAACTTTACTGGTTTCAATCAACTTTGCAGCCTTCGCAGTGCCTATAATGGATCAGTGAGCGACACAATCAAGCGGACATTTTTACGTCTGAAATCTTGCGTCTGCATAGTTCCACATCTGCGGATGTTTTCTGAGTTGCAACAGTTGCAACGATGGATTTATCGAATAAAATAAATCACTAGGTTGTTGACAGTCTGATCATTGTGTTTTCGTGTTGATTCCTCCCCCTCATCTTATCATCCATTTGTTTTATCTTTTGCGAATGTTTCTATCGCCAGTCTATCAGAAATGCATTCGTCATTTAATCGAGTCGATTTATATTTTCTTGATTCTGTTGATTGAAAATGTTTTTTTTGAGCAAAAAAGCATCAGAACAATAGAACTTCATTTGAGTGCCAGATTTATTAATGAACTTAATTCAGTTTATTTTGATTCGCTATAAAGTAGAACTACTACTCACTGACGTCGATAGCATCATCAAAGCAACGAAACATGACTTAGATTGATTATGGTAATTATTTTGCTTTTCCATTCATAATAGGGATTTCTATGGAGTGGAATGTCTTTGGGACAAGTGCATTTAGTCATTCTTTATTGGTCATTCATACTTGGCCAAATTTCATCCAAAACACGCGCAATTAACGGGATTGATTGCTGGATCGACTAAGCGGTTACCTTAGAGATATCGTTAAGTGACAATATGTATCATTAAGGACATATCATTCGTTTTAATGTGGTGCCATAATGCTTTCGAAAATCTATAATGGTTGATGTGTGCGAAGATCTATAGTGAGATTTTGTTTCGTTCAAAGTACTCGAAGTTTATGATCGATCGTATCTCTTCGATAGTACTCATTTGATTCAATCTGCTCCCTCGGGTGAATGAATCGACCGACTATATTCATCTGTAATACTTTAATGGAGTGCAAGCACTATGTTACTTGTGCGATGAATTACATTTATTGCGATATCAATAAGTCAACGAGATATTTATGAGTTGTCAAAGACATTGGGATCTGCTTAAAAGACGCAGCGGTGAAATGTTCTTATAAATGTATGAATAGAAAAAAGGTAACTGCATTATTCTCAGCTACGTTCCAAAATGTTTCTCATTAGGTCATTTAAAATGCATTCAAGATATTTCTTTTGTGATCTGCTTAGAGTCACACTTCCATCATTCGCTTACGGCGACTGCCTCAATTTGAGTCATTTTCACCTCATTTGTTAAGGGCCATATAGAGATAAACATCTAAAACACGAAAAAATTAAGTATTCCTATTGTGACTCCGGCTAGTGTATGCGAATTCGGCTAGCCTTCGTCGTTCACATGAGACAATTTGCGAAGCATTCCTGCGCTGTTTCATACAGATCAATTATTCGAGTTAATGGTCAAATACAGAGATGGACATAAGAGCGCTATCGCTAACTAATTATCGGATTAACGGGATAGCTATTCGCCTATTTTCACCTCTGCACCTCAGGTCAGATGTTTACACTGATTCGTGTTCTATTCTCATTCCTACTAATCGTAAGAGATTATTTTGTTATTTGTTCGGCTGGAAAGTGTTGTCAAAACAAACAAGCTAGATTTATTGTTTGAATATTGCTGGAATTTCCAGTGTATTGTTGTCAACAAACAAGCCTAGTTTAAGCTAAGTGCCAGCTGGCTTGTTTCGTTGAACAATATGAGTAAATTGAGTTAGGGATGATGTGAAAATTACTGCATTACTTAGCGAAAACACATTCAACTAGATCGTCGTTGTGTTCGTTTTGTTATGAACGAGTGATATAGTGCAAATGTTTGCGATGCAATTCTGGCACTGAATGAGATTCTCGTTAATCCGTTTCATTTCCTTCGTTGGCGTTCGCTCTTCTGAGGGCTCTTTTTCGACCGTTTCCTTGTATTGACAATTTTTCGCTTTAGCGAAATTCAACGAGTGAAATTTATGAAGTGATCAATTTGTTGCGACTATCCTTCCTTCCGCATCTATTCTTTTATAGTTCTAAAGTGCTTGAATGAATTTTCACTAATGTTACTACTCAAAAAATGTGGCGGCGGCGCATTAGTTTCAAACTGTTTGTTCCATTCACTAGAAAATATTTCAATGAATGCGTTTCGTTCGCAAAATGAATTTTTCACGGAAAATCCGATTCATGCAACGTTGAAATTTTGATTCATTTGATGACGGTAAGAAATCTAAACGAGATTAAGACGATTCAGCCAATTCAAGCGTATCAAATTGCCATGCAAGGTTTTATCGTTTTTTTTCCGCAATTTTGATTTTCGTACACCTATTTCGACTGCAAATCGCTTTCGATGGCAATACTTTATGCAGCGGTTATTCAACGTTGTCATTAACAACGATACACCGAATTCATTGGGCATTTTAGAGATGCTTTGAATGTAAATGCTCAATACCCATCAGTGAATTAAACTTAAATGTGAACCGTATCACTGAACAGTAACCCGAAGTTGATAATTGTGGCTTTTATTGGTTTCATTGCTATTCTCCTGATTACTACTTTTATCCGGGTGGTCCATTATTATTAATATTATTATTATTGTTAACAGTGCTAATTTCTGCGTTTGGTGACGTTGATTATTACAAACCGATCGGTCAATGTAAATGATACGAAGTGCTGATGCTTATGATGAGCAAAATATCAGCGTTTAACAGCCAACATGATGCTGATTGTGAGATAATAGATCAACTAATCAATTGATCCAACTATCGGGCACTAATTGATCAGTAGACTCTGTGGAGAATTTCCAAATGAGAGTACCTTATTCATTCGAGTATTTTCTGACTAATCTGATTATAGTGTTCGTTGAGCACGATTGCAGCGAATAAATGGTCATTCCAAGAATGGTCATCCACTAGATAACTTATGAAGAATTTGCCTTCATGTATATTTGCGCCGTGCAATTTATGTGTATGCTTTACTTTCGTCTTCGCATAGTGGCAGTGAACTTATGGATTTTTAAGGCTGCTTTCATTAACATTTACGAACAACAAAGTACGCATCAGCGAACACCACTTCCAATTCTCTTGGGTCTAATTAATAACCCAGTAAATTCATCGATATCACGAACAAATCATCAGTCTTCTCGTTTCTCCTCGAATTATATCGCTACGGCAAAAATTCGAGTGACGTTCGAGGAAAATAATAAATGTTTTCATTTTCTCATTGGGTCACCTCATCAAATCGTTGCATCAGATCGTCATTAATGGAGTGAGTTCATACGAGGTACTAGTTGTCAAGTCCATTTTCTGCTTAATTTTGCAGCTGGTCAGATGGAGCACTATAAAATAAGTGGGTTTATTGCTAAGGTAATGTTCATTGGTAGTTGTTCCAGAGACCTAATTTAGAGCACAATTATTTGATTGATTGAAGAATTTTTTATCGTTTGAAAGAATTGGCTCGAGTAGTCAACCGTTCAGCTGGCTGAGAACTCATAAACGTAAGAAAAAACTTATCATCTCATTACCGAGAACTCATCTCAATGCCGAGCAAAAATTCATTACTTTAATGCCTGAGGAGGATTTTTTTGTGAAGATATTCCAGGAAGCATCATGATTGTAGGCAAATAATCTAATTGATAGTAACTTGAGGCACGTAATATGTCCTTATTTTGAGCTAAGGAACTGCATCTCTCAAGCAATGAGCAAAGTCGAGTGCTTTTCTATGTACTAGAAGTTAAGGTACTTTTCCAAAGTATTTTTCTGATATTGCAATTATGAATTATTGTCTATCACGGCAAAAACGTGAAAAAACTTGAACTTGCTGAGACGCAGTCACTGCTTAGGATCAATATTGTGGTTAATTTATTCAATGATTAATTTATTGTGTAGCGATATTGTGACAGATCAGTAAGTTGGAAAAGTGCGATCAGTCAAGCAATTAGAGCAACTGGATGAAAAATGTCATGAATTTTTTGCTTAGAAATGCATTCAGATTGTCTAGCGAACTTCACCCGCCTGCTTTTTCGATATCTCCATATTTCTTATATTTCTCACTTGTTGACCTCATTTCTCAGCAATTCACTTGATATATCAACAGTTCACATGGAACAAAACATCGAATTTTCAGAAGAAGCGTGGCGTAAACTCATTACGTTGAGCCAGATAACCTAATGTTAAAATAAGAGTGAAAACTTTCCAGACGTTCAAAATTTCAAAAATTAATATTGAACAAACTTCGAACAAGAATATCAGTTCAATTGTTTTTGTAACTTCAACACAAATACGCAAGCTTGAAGCAAGAGTGGGTAGGAATTAAATGATTGATTCGACCTAAGATTAAGTTTGTCAGGCTGAATTCTGTTTGATGTGTTTTGCTGAAAGATTGATTGATTGATCTTCTCATCAGTATGCTATTCTCGTCGGAAATGAGATTTTGCAGTTATCGCTTCGACTGGACGAGTTTATTGATTCCGTAATGCAGCTAACAATTTATGGATCTGCACCAAACCCATAATCGAAATGTGTTCTTTCCATCATCTAATCTTGAAGTTTGATCTACTTTCTGTTGAGTTTCTTTGCTGATAAGTGTATCCTTGAACATGATGGTTGAAATATACTCTTTGTGGTGTTTCATATAAACTTATTCAATTTTCAAATACTCTCAATGATTTTGCCAGTTTTGAAGACGACTTGACTCATGACTGCTGAACTTTTGACGTTGACAGCTTGCATGTGACTGAACTATCTTCGTTCTCCGTTCAGTCGCAGAAAGCCGATGCACTTATTTTGTCCATTTCGCATCTTCCCGATGCTATCGTATTAGATCTTCAAACGAACTTTCAAAAGTAGACATTTACTAGTGTATTTTTAAAATTTTCTTCAGTGTTCGCATAATTTCATCCCACTTCGGCAGCATTATGACGATATTAACAGTTCCAGGGTTTCCGATAGATCAGCGCCTAGATCAGAAATTTCATCGGTTTAGACGCACAGAAAGCAATCACTTATCGTTAGTCAGAACAAAATTAGTAAACATGATAGGCGATTTGAAATCAACTCAATATCTTCAACGCAACTGTATTTTCCTGACTAAAATTATAAGGTCGATTTGAAAAGTTCAGACCATTAGCACACTGATCAGTTTATTTGAGCCAAATGTAAAGCACTTTTTGTCATCAAACAAAAACGTTAATTTATGATAGTCATTTAATCAGTTTGAATTGGTGATGTAATATTCTCACTTTCACGTTGACCCTACGATAAATCAAACGATCTTTTTAACTTAATTAGTTCGGAATCGATGCTTCGTAAGGTTCAGGATGAGTAATTAATGAGGTTCACATTTTAATGATCCAATCGGAACAGCTGCAATGCTTTGCAAAGAACCAATAATTAATATACTGGATTTTTGAAGCTCAGTTCGCAAATCTGAATGTTTCTATAATGCAAAGGACAAGAGTAATCAGCTGATGTTGTTTGATTTTCTGCAGTGTGTCGATGTCATGATATTGGGCACAAAAACGACCGAACTTGACAAATTAGTTGAACTTAGCGAAGTTTCTTGATCACAGTTATGCAAAAGTAAATCTGCTGTTTCGTTCGTTTGTGGTTGCCTCGAATTTCAGTGGTTTCAGATGAGGCAACAACACCGCAAATGACTGATGCTGGTCAGTTACATAGTTACAAATGGACAATTACCTCTAAATTCTGATTGCGAGCTCAAAGTCCACTCATCGAATGTACTTGTTCGAATACGAGCGTAAGTTTCTGTCAAAAAACGAATCAACATCAAAAACACACACACATGTTTCTGAAAAAGCACTTTCAAGAACGTAAAGTTCAAAAGTCTGAAAGTGAACGATGGATGGATGTTATTTTCTTGGGTTGTTCAGTTGATTTTTTGAAGTCGTTACAAATCTGCGTTTTTGCGATAGCCATTCTAACATTTGATGATAACTGGAAATCGTTTTCGTTGCATTGCTTAGTGAGATCGTTCGTTGAGGAGAGCTCATTATCGGTAATTTTGAGCAATTTGAATGGCATAACTTTTATGCTCTCTCGCTTAAACTAACGATTCGTTCGGCTCGCCTTTGAATTATTCATTGAATAAAATTTCTTAAAATTTCACGCAACTTACTATCAGGAATCGAATGTAAATCAATCGTAGACACAATCAAAATATAGCATCTGTTGCTTGGCCACTTAATGTTAATTGTCACATTCATATTTTATTTGCTGAATTATTCAATAATTTACTTCTATATTCACTTATACATTAACGTATTTGGATGTGTACTCAGTCAACTATTCATCGCCGATTGAGCAAAAATTATCCTCCATATTGATGTGACAAAAGTTCATGTTTGCCGGAATTCATAAAAGTCTTTTCCGTCCTATTCTATTCATCCACGAAATGAGTTCCTTTTGAATTCACTATGTAAAATGCATTTCGTCACCTTCCATGAATGATGAACCCAAATGTTATATTCAGTCAAATCATCCATTGCGTCGTAGATCGATTGGTTTTGGATTCTCTAATTCCAATGCAGCATTTTCAGTTGAGAGAACGTGAACTACAACAGTAATCATTGGAGCGCCTCACTACTGCTGGATATCGCCATTGAATGATTCACCATTAATAAAATTTAATTAACGATCAGTAAAATTTCAAGGAAATGCTTTCGCTCGCCGTTTTGAAGTTTACTTCATATTACCTGCGAACATAAAGCCTGCGCTGAAGTTCATTCAGTTACCATTAGTTGCTATCATCAACTTGCAACTCGTTGATAACAAATCAAAGACATAAACAATCTTACGGTATCTCACACAGAATCACTCACTTGTGAAGTCAAGACCAGAGTAATTGTTTCAGGCACAAACAAACGAGGTGTGCTCAGTCAATGAGCAAAAATGTGATTGATCTGATAGAAGGCCATCGCATAACTTGTCAATCAGTTAATTAGATGAAATTTCTGATGAAACAGTTGTTGCTGTTGAGAGATTTGAAAAAAATTCGTGAGAAACACAGTGATTTTACGAGTTTGTGAAAACTAGCGAAACTATTCAAATCAAAAATTCAACTTTGAACAATTCTTTTTCGCATTACTATCATTTCGAGCCAGTTTATCCTCTTCAAGATGCCGCATAACATTTTCAAGCAGCTTTTCGTTGCTATCTATTCCTCGGTCAGTTCGAGAATCGTTCAAGTGTTTTTGCCGTCTTTTTTTAAAAATCACATTGCAAGAGCTCCTTAATTGCCTCATTATTCGTAACCTAGCGCTAAAGTTTCACATTCTATCGGTTGCATCTTACTCATCGAAAAATGAAACCAATAGTATACTAGTAGTAAACCAGTAGTATACGAGATTCGTTGTGGCAGCGTCATCTATGAAATCGCGGCTGGTGAGATTACTTTGAACTGAAAATTGTTTATTCGTAGTAACGAGTCATTGAGTAACGGGTGTTGTGTTGTATCTGTGTGGAGTGATCGACTTGCGATTCTTTGCTCAACGAAATTCCAAGTGCTCTCATTTTTCTTGGCATCTTCATCATGATTTCTCGTCCAGTCTACTTTTGAAACATAAATTATCGCAATAAATTTGGTTCTCAAGGCACTAAATCATGTTTCATGCATGATATCTCACGCGATTACATACGGGATTGCCTCAGAGGTTTTTTTTTTCACGGTCAATTCTTTCTCTCATTGGTTAAAAGCCAGCCATCGAGTCCAAGCAATCAACAACCATGTTTACATTTGAAATATTTTGCACAAGCTCAAAAACGCTCACATTTCCTGCGGTCAAAGCGCAGCTTTCGATGTGAATCGTCGTCGTGTATGAATCATCTCCGAGTGGTTTGATTCACGATCAGAATGTGTTTTTGATGTGGAAACTTTGAATACTCTTACTTTTTAACCAATACGAGAGATGTGTATGTAAAGTTGCGCTGAAAGGTCGCATGCAAGGAAACATTTCAAAAATGTTTCTGGAATGAATGTATTCTGTTGAATTCGGAATGTTTCACCGATGTGTTGTGGCTCGATTCGCTTGCTTCAATGAATTAATAATAAGCTCACTCCACTTTTCAAGGATAAAAGCCTGTTGGCAGTTGTTACTGATGTCACTATTGTTCATCTACGTTCTAAATACAATTCATTGAACGAACACCCGACCTATCCATCTATTTTCATTGTTATCACTAACACTATTCTATTTACCATCTCGTTCATTCCTCATGCTTACCAGAGCATTCTTCCAGATCAGTTGCTACTTCGTCTTTGTTCTTAAGATCTACAAACAAGTTATCTTAAGAACAAAGCTAAGGCTAGCCAGAGCTTTGAAGCTGAGGGGGTTGTAAGCTTGAGGTGTCCGTTTGAGATTGAACTGGGTTTACCGTTTGTTTACCTGTTTCATTAATCACCTGTATCAGTTTGATATTATTACTGCTTCCGTATCTTTATTGCTTATTGTTATTTAATGATGCTGCTAACTTTCAAAGTGATATCTTACTTCTCTGGCCAAAATTTTCAAGCAATAGTCCAGCGAGCCGCTACAATACTTTTTTATCTTCACAGATGGTTCGGGTCTCTCTGGATCCAACAACGATTCATTTATTGTAGCATTTTGAGAATAAATGACTTTTAAAGTTGTTGAAGTCGATGAAATACGACATTATATGGGACATTCGCATTAATATTTCGAATAGCCAGTCAGATTACCTTTCACATTTGACGTTTACCGTTTGGAAATGATCCTTTACAGCTTTGAAAATGAAATATCAAGATTTGAATTGAATTTTTCCATTCGATATAAAGGCTATTCACCACCATTTGCTATGAACAGAACGATATATGTAAGTCATGAATTCGTTGTAATACCACTTTGATGTCATCCATCAATCTCATCTGCATTGAGCTGTGTGTTTCTTTTCGTCACACACGAAGACCGTTTCCAATAACCAGTCATTCAGATTACGTTTGGTGACGTTGACAGATCATGATGAACTTTCAAACATATTTCACGAAAAGTACATGAATGTCAGTATTTCATTGAAATTCTTCAAACTTTATAGGAAGGAAAGCCAAATTGAAGTTCATTTGGATGAGTTTAAAATGATCACAAGAAATGATCAAATGATTGAAGTTCAGTTGGAATGATCAAAACTGAAGTTGGATGAGCTTGAAATGATCACAAGAATTGAGCAATTGAGCAATCTTCAGAATTTTCAAGAGAAACTCTGCTTGACATTCATTGAAAGATCGTGGCATCTGCTAGACTTCTGTTCAATAAATTTGAGAGTATTCGCCGTATGTCACTTGAGTAAGCGTTTAGCGTAAAATTCTTGTTGAACGGCACTTATTGAATCATCATTCGTCAAAGTGTGGCTGAATTGCGATTTGAAAAGTTTCCGCTTATGCGTTGGAATGAAATTAGCACTCACCGTTATCGAATAATGGAGAAGCTTTTATCGAGCGTGCATGTGAATACATCTGAAATATTTTGAATTTATTGATCAAGTCACAAATGATATTGTTGTACATTTATTCAGTGTTCAAGTCTGGTTTATCACACACATATCACGGGTCGTGTGCGCATCCTTCAAGTTAAAATACTGACAATCCTGTTTATAATCATAATGATTACGTTTTAAGTAAATATTTGGTGTAGTTTCATTTCAGATGCTGTTCGTCGAGTCGATTAGCTGGTCCAGCTTGATAGCTAATTCCAGGATAGGATAGCATGATAGGATAGCATGATCGTGGAAAGGATAGCATGATCGTGGAACGTAATCAGCTCGTAAGATTGCGTGGAATCAAATCCCACGCAATCTTACCAGAGAGATTGCGTGAGCTATGACTTTATTCATGATATTTGTGCAATGAGAAAATGCCAATATCATCATTAAATGCATATGACGAGTATTTTAGCGTCACATTGAAGTATTTGATGAACTTTTATTGAGCATAGCACTTTTTGTGGATGAATCCAGGGAATTTAAAATTTTTCTCATCAAAACTGAAAATTTTTGAGTAATCGGCTTTGGAGAGATGGCATTACTACAAGTATTGATTTCAATGATTTTAGTTGTGATAACATTCTAAGAGCAATTCATCTTATCTTGAATTCATAGCAGCTATCTGCATGATTGTTCACCAAATGCTTCTTATAGCCATATGTTTTGATCTTCAACTCGATCATGGAAACTTTGGAAAAAATTACGAAGATGCGGGACTTTGATATTTGATAATGGAAATTCCATTCGAGAAACCAATCGAATCACTAAATCAGCGATAATGAGAAAACTTAGGAGCCAGAAGAGTGATGAATATGAAAAAATATGAAAAAGTAACTCATAAATGTAGAAAAACGTGGAGGAGTCTTTGAAAGCGAACATTCGTATCGGTAAAACATATAATATGGTAAATGAATCCGATCCAACATGAGGAAGGAAGGTAGGAACTTATTTACGAGAATGCTGATCGAGCATTTGTGTTTGTGAGTATGAGATTATGCTCTATTGAATAATCCCGCAAAAAGTTATCATGCTTGATTGAAACTCATATTCCATAACTTATATTCCATATGTACTTAGCCAATTCATTCAGCAACGTTGAGCAGGTGGCATTTCACGTTCGCCTAGGAAAGTTCACTCGCTCACTTTATCATTTCTCCAAGAACTCGGAAAACCGACGTTGTAAGTATGGTAACATCCACTCATACGGTCACAACAAGAAGGTCATGCGGTTGCTTCGAACAAGTGTTTGAGAGGAGGGAACATTTTGACTTGAAAAACTTGTCATGAGTTTATGGAATGCAGATGCATTGAATTACATATTACAATCGTGTGCAACAACAACGAACATTCTATGGAAAGGTGATATGATGCGTTAAAGAGTTATCAAGTGAATCCAATTTGAAGGATCCATTTCACACTGGCCAATAGATAGCTTAGTTTGAACGAAAAGAATACGAATGCTTATTTGCAAAAACTCAACCAAATTACTCACTCAAGTCAAAGCTCATTATTCACTATTTATCAGTGGATGATAAGCTTTCATTTTTCGATTAGTGAACACAACAAAAAATTCGTAGTTTAAGTTGAAACATTCATTGTGAGATTAATCATTTGCTTACACTCATTGTTACTTCAATTTGTGTCATTTCGATTAGCTCTATTACGAAAATTGATATCTAGTTCCTTATTTCGCACTTTTTCTTTCGAAAAAAATTTGCCAAAAAATCTCCATTCTAATTGAACTGTTCAATGCGATCACGCAATCGTCTGAAATGCTTTGATATTTCGCAAACCTCAGTTTATTATCACTGAATATTGAACGGAATGAAAACGTTGAGATTTCGGTTGCGCATAGGGTTGATTTGATTTTCCGAAGGAACTTGAGCATGCATGTTTCCGATGCTATGGAAATTTAGTATTAGACTGCGAAATAACGACTTTCATGCAAATGCCGCTTCCGAATTGTCTAAAAACTTTGAAAATGTAGGTTCTCGTGAACTTTTACCATGATAAAAGTTTCTGAGATTCTGCGATTTGCATCCAGTCTGACTTCATTTCTAATCCCTGGCCAGTGAGTTTGATTGGCACTTGTCAGTGCCTGCAAATAGTTTTCTTCGACCCATAATGAAATTTTTTTGCCAGCTGGTGGATAAACGTTGGTGCTGCTGTAAATGATGGATTGAGATTCGATGGTATCTGAAAGATATTGATGAGCCTCACAGTTGAACCGATTAACTATCCACTTAACCTCCAACTGCTGTTCATCAGTCTTGCAGATCAGAGTGATCAAAATAATTTTTCGATAGCCTGATCACTTACAGATTTGTAAAAAAGCCCTGATCTCCTACCAAACAATCTCGTTGGATCATCCCGAATCGCTCAAGAGCACTAATATTATCGCTGTTCCAAATATGATCGAAAACTGTCGTTGTTGTATTGGTTCTGACTTTCGCCTGACGCTGTGCTATTTTTCTGATGAATCATGACTCCGAACATGCTGACCTTAAAGGATTTCAGGTTCGACGCTTTAGAACTCGTAACCCATCGACTGTAACGAACGTTTTCATTCAATCGAACTGTTCAGATACACATACTTCACTACTATTGGATTCTGTTGTATCGTTCCAACGAAGAGTTCTTAATGAATGGAGGTTTGTACAGCAGAAAAACAATCAATTGGATCGCAGATATCCGATTGGGATAGTATCTCAAGCATCGATCAGGTTAATTTCTGATCAGGATACTAGAATTTGTTTCCTAAAATGATCATAAAATGGAACAATCGTTCAAGCTTCAAAACGATGTCTATCGACCAAAGAACTGTGGCTTGCAAACTTATCGTTAGACTCAAAAGCATGATTATGAATTTGAGTTCCCAAGGATCCATGCATTACCAGATAATGAGATATTCACCCATGAACTAGAATATTATCACCTTGTTCAATCGGTTGCCAGTCGTGGTGTTTAAGCCATACTGGTGACATCGGGCAGCATTGGCATAAGCGGACAAGCAAATGATTCTGAGGTTGTCTCGATTGAGATGATTTTGTTCCGAATTATCAGTAAGCAGTCTCAAATGTGGATGATTCCAAACGCTATTATCGTTAGCTGCGCGGAAAGAAGAATGCCAACGAAGGAAGAATGTGATATTAGTGAAAACTCGTAATGAGTTTGATTTGCTGATTAAATAAAATCTCAAATGCACATCAAACAACAAACACTTAAAAATTCGTTAGCACTTTCAGAACGCTGCCATTCTGGGTGTCCGTTCAACAAAAGCTCAGTCACCACAACATCCCGAAATCACTCAGCCATCGCCAATATTTTTGCGCACCCTTCCGCACAACCAACAGAATGGACGAAATTCTGATCGAGGTGAGCCACTTTCCCGCTTATTGTGATGTTGAATCTGCTCAAGATTTGGACTTCAAAAATTTCATTCGTGGCGATTGCAAATTGCAAAGATTCTTGCAGTAGAATAATCGTCTGCAGAATAATGCACTCACGTAGAATTTCGTGTAAACCTGTTCAATTTATGAGGCGTTTTGAGCATTTTAATGGTGTAAAATCATAAATTTTACATTCGTAATTCATTGGATGACGTTAACGCAAGTCATCTAAATGTCCACTTGGCTTCATCATGTCTACAATCTACGTTGTCAATATTTAATTTTTCAACGCTTTGTGTTTCACAAAGTCCGAAAATTGCAAATGAGTGTACTTTTAACAAGTATATGAACACCATTAAAATACTCAAATGAGTGATACTTTTAAAAAAAGCATATTTCAAGAAGAAAATTTCCAGATGATATTCCAAGTCATACGTCGCAATCCTACGATTCAGACCGGCAATCGTACGCGGTTATTGGTGGAAGTGCCCATAAAACCAGTGGTACCTATCTATTGCCAGCACTTGAGCGACCCAAGCGCTTGAGTATTAACAGCACAACAGCGATGAGCAATACGGTTGCAGATGGTCAACCGAGCCGCGAGAGGAATCTGAGACGTCATGGAACTGAGCCGGCCAGGAGACGAGGTAGCCACTTCATATTGTTTGCAATATCCGAATATCTCATGCGTCCTCAATATCTCACTATTAAATGATCATTCAAGTGTGTTTGAGCGCATAAGGGCAGCCAAAATTTGCAACAGTGAATATGTTAATTGACCGAACTGGATGAGACTGTTTTCTGCATTTTGTCGCGGATTCAAAATAGGATTTAGACTCAAGTAATCCTGACAATGAGTTCATATTCTCTTTTCATTTCGGTAGTGGTCTTTCGAGCCAGCTACCAAGTCATTTTACTTCTAGAATAATCGTACGCTTTCTAGTTCGATCAACCTCTTATCGCTAGTCTCAGAGTGATCAGTCAAATACAAATAAATTTGATCAAAAATATGCCGTATCGATTTCACATCTCGTTACAATGTTATCATTTCCTGATATGATGTCAGTCATCTGATGTTTTGTTCGATCGTGTTTTTGCTATTGTTGCTGTTAATACACTGCAAAGCATCTAAAAACATCTCTGTTGTATCAGATTACATCCATGTTCCCTTATGCTTCAGAGCGCACACAAAATTACCATCTAAAAAGATGCACTTGCGATCAGTAAACTCAATTAGACGAATGAAGCGGATATACTCCCTCACCAAATTGAACAAACTCATTGAAGTAGCGAATAAAAAAGTGTGGTTCATACAATGATGACTAAATTCGATGCGTCCTGTATAGTAGAGACAGATTGCGTCCTCTTTTTTTTGGTGCTTCTTTTTCACCTCATCAAATGCGTCAATCAAATCCAATCAATTTGCACGAAAAAGTCAGATTGAAATAGCGCTGAGTATTTGAATGTGGCCAACTTTCAACAATACTTCAAAAATTCCGAGTCGATGAACGTTGCGAATCCAGAGCATTGAAGATTGCGTTTGAGATGAGAGTTCGTAACATGGAACGAAGATGAGACGCAACTTCATGTCGATACAATTGAAATGTTCAAATTTTCCAGCCAGACTGTCCAATTTCATTCGCTTCTCCCACTCTAAAGTGAATTCTAAAAATCAAAACAAATCATCCCGCTATGAATTGTGGAAGTGAGAATCACCTGGTTTATATTAAGATAACACTGCAGTTGATTGTTAAAATATGAAATATGATATACTGAATAATCTGACTGCACAAGAGTAGAATTCGGTGCGATATAACAGCTGTGACTAGATTCGCCATTGATAGTTGCATGGAAGGAAATGTTCTCGTCAAATCAACATTTGATCTGAAACGAATCGATGACTAGGAACAAATCAGCTTCAAATATTCTTCGAGACCACCAATTTTTTAAAAATTCACGTAAAATTCTTGACGTTCAGCTGCCTTCGAGTGCATTTGATGTTGAGAGCTCATATTTCGCGGAATCCCTCTCCATCCGAATCATCGTAATGGCCCCGTGAGAATTTGCATTTTATCTATCGTACGTTTGATGATGTGTTCGTTCGAAAGACTTCATCCGCTCATATTCGTGCTCACCTTAATAGTCAATGAAAAACAGTGATTCATATTTGAATGATAAATTCCGTTGAGCCTCTTTAGTCAAAGGTGTGTTTGTTTTGAAGATAAACGAGCTAAGCTGTTTGCTTTCTAAAATCGCCGCGAAACCTCCTGCGATGTTGAGCTTTACTTTCCAGATTCAGATATCCTCAAATTCAGATATCCTCAGACTCAGATGCTCTACCTAGCATACGAATAATTGACGTATCCGACAACCTGCGGGTAAATCAGAGGTCATTGGGTAACTCCAAACTCTTGGGTAAATCTTAGAATGTGATCAGAATCGTTTGAGATTGCCTTATTCATAGCTTCATAGCTTCAACGTCTTTGTGTTTACTCAAAATGCGTTCAGTTCATCCAAAATTTATTAATTCCTAAGCCTTCTATTTACTTAATCTTGCATCAAAGGAAAGGAATGTTTTCTTCCAAATTGCAACAGTTATCGTAATTATTGCTAAACTTTTTTTCCAGTTAATTCGTCAGTCGGGGGATGATGAAATCAGTGAGCGCTTTGACACTCACGAAATGTGAAGCACTGATCGCTAATAAATTTTGATCATATTCTGTCGTTCAATAGTAATTGATTGGAGACAATCTTAATTCCTTATTGCATTGCCTTACTTTTCACCTTCTTCTCAGTCATACAATATGCACTCTCGAACCAATAACATTCCTCTTGAGAAGACTTATTGGGGACTTCTGTGATGATTTCGGACTTTTGAGTTATGAATGCTATTTCGAATCATTCTTACTTACGGCTACTGGTAAAGCGAGTCACTTTTTGGAATTAGTTTCATGAGCTATCTCAAAAAACGCGAACGATTTTTCTCCATCGTAAATTCTCTCGCTTGTGATTCTTTTTTTTAATGTCCCTTTACGAAGGCCAATTGAATTTGTGCATTGGAATGGCTGAAAGTGGATGAGTTGAGCGTCGTTGTCTATCTGATTACGAATAATCTGCTTTGTTTTTGCGGTTTCGTGTTGACGAAATCTTATTCGTTCACGACAACTTTCCATCCAAATGCCAGATCTTCTCGTGTCACCCGGATGCTATCCACTCTCAGTCTTGCTATCAGCACTTCGTACGGATTCTAGATTCGCTCATCTCTATTTCTTCTGATCGAATCATTACCTCCCAGTTCTTTTTTTATTTTGTTCATTTCATATTCCATATTTGAACCACACTTTGGGCTCAAGGTGGTCAAACGTTTAGGTCAAACATTTAGTCATGGTCTTGTGGGCTTTTCCACTGCTGCTTTCAATATTTAAGGTCAATAAACGGGTTAGGAATATTGATATGGATGGGAATCACAAGTTACACGCTTGTCAGCTCCTAACTTAATAACCAGGCGCATATTCAGAATCTCTCTAAAGAATGCATCTGAACCGTCCATCAAATTTTCTGCTTATATTTAATAAGTGTTCATTGAAAATGAAACAACTGAGGAATCTGAATCGTGTGCAGTCCGGTTCCCTTCTCAAATTCGCCGAGTGTTTCCACCAAAATGTTTTGATATCAGGGCAAAACTGCTTCTTATTTGCTTGATTATGCACTTATGAATGAATGGAGATGCTCATCGATTTTCACTTCAGCGAAATGGATCGTTCGTTTGCGTTCCCTCTGGAACTGACAGACTGACATTTCAATGGTGAAACAAATTGCTTGGTGAGGGTGGTATCACACTCAACAATTGCATCCATATTATCCTCTGCCTGGCCAGTTCTTCTGGGAGATACAAGATGTATACAGATTAAGCGCATAGGCTTGAATTCTCAAGGGTCTCAAAATCGTTCACAACCAACTCAACTTTAGCGCCTCTTGAGCTATCATCACAACTTTTGCTCTCGTTGATTACTGCGTTCAATTCGGCTAATGAAGATAAAACTTTGATTGCATTTGCAAGCAAGCGCCTAACTTCTTTCGGAGCTTCTTGAGTAGATGCTTGTCAAAAAACTGATCTGCAGCTCATTAATCGTATGCGTGGAATAACGTCATTTCACGAAATGATATGAAATCTAACTTTTTGCCGAAAAATTGCTCTGATATTCAACAAATAAGCTTTCAAAATCAGCTTAGTTTCCGCTAGACATGGTTTCTGATCTGAAAGTGAACATTTTTGCTTAATCGCTATAACACGAAAAAACTCAGACTCAGACTAAAAAACTGACATCATGAGTGCAGTTGATCAACGAGCGTGTTTGTTGATCACAAAGCATGTGGTAATTCTTTACGAAGAAAGTGTTTCATGTTCACGGATAATGTGCATTAAGTTTATTGAAATAAGAAACACAAATGCATTATCGCACTCTTGTCAGTCTTCAAACTTTTCCGTCGAATATATTGATTCATATTTGGGACAGTGATGTAAAGCATCAAAGAAGATTCTAGGGCTGGATTTCAGTGTGATGATATCATGTCATCATCATAGGCGGTTGAACAATGGTTTCAATTAGTACGAACAAAACTGTTCAAATTGCTCATGTCTCACAAATAACTGCGTGTATTTTTCTCATTGTGAGCTTGTCGCGTATTAGAATGAACGAATGCAACTTTTAAAAAAATGCATAGCTAATAAAATGTGAGCACACTTGTTCGATGAAAATAAATTAAAATCAATGACATTCAACCATACTTCAAGTTTTCCAGCGAGTTTCCTTCGCGCACATGAATTTGTGTCTAACAGCGTGAGTGAAAATCATTTTACTGCTTGCTCGGAACGAATAGACGAATTTAAATGCCGTTCAGGTCGAGTGCAGTTAGCTCCACGTCAGGAGTTGATTCAGCAGTTTCTGCGAGTGCCCAACGATAAGATCAGCGGTGGTGGCGGTGCTAGTTCGGGACGAACCAGTCCATCGGTGGCCGGTAGCATGCAGTCGGATCCTGAGTCGTGTTTCGAGGATGCGCGATACGCCGACGATGAATCCGACGATGAAATGATGAGTGAGTGAATGGAATCAATGTTATGCATTTGCTGTTGATTTCAGGATTTGGTTGATTTCAACTCGCGTTGTTTTCGTTCCTTTTCTTGGCTTTTTCAGATTTTCAGGTGCTTTAACATTCAGTGATGTTTTATCTTTTTGTTTGGCTACTTTCATGGATAATACAAAAAAGTTTTTGTTACATGTTCAACAGATTCAAATATTTCACTTTACCAAGCGATCTCTTAGCTGCTGTTGATTGCGGCGATGTCGTTGACTGATGCATTTGATACTGCAAGCGAGCGATTCTCATTGATATTTTCGTCATTGATATTTTTCATTGATCAAAATTGCACCGACAGAAATTTCTTCTTCAGCTTCCGAAAATCCGCATAAAGCTCAGTTTTGTATGCTTAGATCCGAAAGAATTTTTGTTTTTCCTTGAAATTATCAAAAAATAAGTTTCAATAACGGGTGTTTTGGTATGAAAGGGTTTTCACTGAACGGCTTCCTGGTCACTGCTAGTCTTCTTCCTCGTGTCTGACTAATGTCTCACCCAAATACACGGGAAAGAAACATGATCATGATAATCGCGAGCTATCAGAGGGACGATCTCAATCGTTGATATTTCTTATCTATGCTTGAAGTTAAGAGCTTCTTTTGCGTGATAGATTCTAATAACTTCGGATTATACCTATACGCTTTTAAAAATGACATCATTCACTTCTTCGAATGATCATAAATGCACGTTAACATTCAAAGCGATTGTTTGATTTTGAATTTTCATCGGAAACCATTTCCAATTGGTACTGCATCATCGTCATCGAATAATGCGAACAGTTTTGATCCATTTGTCAAATAGCAGAGATGGCTGGCTCATTGAACACCAACTGCATTCACCTTTATCATCGCCATCCTATCGTATCATATGAAATTCGAGCAGATGACGAATTTGAACTTCAGCTTGCTGACGTTAGAGAAATCCGCTTGAGTGATATGAAATCCGTGGCTGATTGTTTGCAAATAGTCTTTACGCGCTCCTCATATGCTCATTCTTAGTAAATGAAACAAATGCCTAACCGATTGAAAGGTGGTATTTAGTTCGGTATTCGCTTCGAAATTATTGAGTGGAAGCCTCATCCAGTTGCTTGCGATTCACACCGTTTGCAGTTCATTTTACTGATATTCTAATTAAGAGAACTGACGAGAATGAGATGCTCTTATCGTTTGTGAATTTGTTTGTTGATTGTCAACAGACAGCAACGTTTACGGATACATTCTGGACCTGACCATGAATTAAGTAGTAAACCAAAGACGTTTGTGATTAATTTGTCATCATAGGATTTTTCAAACGTAAGCTTGATTGCATTTGCAAAATTAAGGTTCCAGTTGGTGACAGTACATGACGCAAATAATTTTAAGAGTATTCAATGGAACATTTCATGCGCAAATGAGTACGTCAGAATGGATGTTTTGCGTAGATTCATTGTCCATTATGAATAGGCAAAATTATTTATGGCAATGACGTTGTGACAGGTCGTCGTAGTATTTAAAATGAAATAAAGTGTAACGGATGCGGATAGAAATGGATTTTGAGAAAGGATATGGATAATATGAACGGATATGAATGCTATGAATCAGTTTATGGTTATGAACAAATTTGATCAAAAGATCAAAAGATCAAACACTCATTGTCAGTAATTTCATTCGATATTTTTAAAATTCCTCATGTAATTTCACTTGATATGGAATTATCATGATCAAACATCTGTGATATTTGATTAAAACCATACTAGATAGTTGTTTTATCTGTTTGATTCACTGAAAATCACGGGATTCTATTATGTTCATTTAAGTGAAAGTTGTTGGTGCTGCCACCTGGCTTACAAGTTTCATGTTCCGTTTTCAAAAACACTTGCCTCTAGTCCCGTTGGGACAAAGCAGTTAGTCGTTCACTCATCTGTTTTACACGTGGATGCCCTCAATGAACATACAAATAAAATATTTCACATGTTCTTGTCAGCATTGATTTCTTATATGTCTTCTCATTAATAACTGCAATTCATCAAATGCAGATGCAATGCGACAAATAGATATAAGACGATCGAGTGCTAATAAATTAGTCAAAATCTCTAAATTACTCCAAATAATGAGTTGTTGTTTGATCGTTTGATTTGCGTGTGTGACCTTATTGTGACATTTTTAAACAATTCTGTCATTAGTAAGTCTAATGCGCGAAAAAAGCTACGGTCGAGCTGTGGCAAGAGGTGGCGGAGCAAAATGCAACTAATTTGCTTGGTAGGTGGATGTTTCTTGCCGAAGCTTCGTCTCCAGGTATGCAAAACGATGCTGGTTGTGAACTTTTAATGCCGAGAGGACATGCTAAACTTCAATTTATTGCAATGAACATCTATATGATTCACATGAAAAGGTACATATTTCCTGTCAGATGAATGAAATGAATCAAATGAATGTGTGACATGACGAACGTTTGGAAGGAGTGCTTCGCTGACAAGCATGATTAAAATTTGGTAACTTCACATCCATAATTCATAACCAATAGCACAAAGACGGAACCATCACACTATCCAACGATGTCTCTAACCTTATGGATGTCGTTTGGTTATTCAGCACTTGCAAGAATCTCATTGAATTTAATCATCGGATCTCTCATATCCAAAGCATCTGGCCAATACATCGTACTTATTTATCCCTTTGCTTATTCGTATATTCCTGCCTGTCAAATGAGTGAAAATTACGCTTGGTTTAGCAGCTCCACAAAACTCTCATTTCCTTTTCATTAGCAAATTCGCTCAGGATCCGTACGAAATGAATGAACAAGTGAACCATTAGTTACAAGTCAAGTGAATAGCGAACTCAAGTGTTGCGGAATAACACGATGGATTTTATGAATACGAGAGCGGATGTTCCATAACTAGCCGTAAAAATGAACAATGAAATTGCTTGATGGATTTTTCCGCTTAACAGCAACTCTTTTGTTAACGTTTATACTTTATTTATGTAATTACATTTTTGAAGAAGTCGTCCATTTTTTGTGACCATCAATTATTGCTCATGTGTAAGAGTTTTAATCATGCACACACACACATGCACCCATCATGCGCGTAATTTCTCCAGTATACCTCTCGTCATTTTCCATGTATTATCATCATGAAAATTGTTAGTTCGTGAACGACAAATTATACGCTATCAAGTGATTATAGTGACCGAGTAGTCATTTCTAATCACCATTTTCTCAAATTTCTTGTGTTCATTTTGGACGATTTGTTCAAATTCTCATTTCAGATTACATCAAAAAGCTCGATCGGTCATTGCTTGCTGGGGAATTGAAGCGTCTTGAAGTAGTTTTCGCTGACGAGTTTACGTTGCTTGCATAACTAGAATTGTAGAAATGGTCTCCTCAAATTTCCTTGTTGTTTGCTCGCACTTGAGTGATCACACGCACTGACATGCAATAATACGACAGCAACTATTCATTCGATGCTACCATCTAGAGATTTTTGTTTGGAGTATCGAATGCGAGTAATTCGAATGAATATATTGTTCTTGATCGCAATCATCATGATATTCATTCTGCTAATGAGTGTTTCACTGAGGATCTAGAGGGAGATGAATTCTATGACTATCGGTTAAGAGTGAGTATGAATTGCTGCTGAACGTTGGTACTGTACATTTAACCATGGCGAATCGAAGAAGCGCAACATATTCCGAACTATCGATCACCTATCATTTATAGATGATTGTTCATTCAATTTATATCGAGCTTTTTCTGAAATTCGTCCAGAATGAGCCTTATCTCAGCTTTAGTTCGGCTAGATGAACGTGGCATTATGACGAACATTTTAAGGGAGGTTTCAGGTTGATTGAATGTGACTCATTGACTCGCCTTTCTGCATGTTTGCGGATGTTTGCGCTTGTTTCCATGGAGTTCTTTAATGTAGTGATTACAGGGCAACAATAAGTTCATTGAATTCAGTTTATCCGAGCTACATTCCGATGGATAACGAACAATTTTTTATTTCCTAGCTCCGCGAATGTATCATTTAATCCGTCACTCAGTTTGGATATTCGTCATTCTATCATCAGTCATTCCTTCGAGACGTACGTCTCAGCTCATCTGATGGTGTTTCTTCGTGAATGAATAATTTCAAATAATTCTTCAACCTTCGATCATGCGATTCTTTGTTTCGTCTCAATTCATGTATTTACATATACTGCTCTTTGTCTCACTTGATTTATTACTTGTTAAAAATAGAATAAGCATTTTTAATTCAAAGAGCTGGAAAATTCCTATGATTTGAGGTATTCCATCCTTTGCTCAGTCATTTCATGCCTTTCTGCATGATTCACTCCCGGCTATCACATCTAATGCTCTACCTTGCAGCTAGTGATTGTTGTTGTTGTTTAGCTTGCATGACGCAAGTTTTCATCGAAGAAGATCCCGAAATTTCTTAATCTATTGATCAGTTTCCTGATCTTTTTGATCTGGTGGCAAGAATTGATAGAGTGTCAAAGGCTAGGATTTACTGTCGGATTCACTGTCGCGTATATTGTTGAAGGGACGGAATTGTGGCCTGCCAGATGCTGAATGCGGAAAACGGATCACAAGAACATAACAACCACTTTATATCTCATCTCAACCTCTAATATTAACTTTAATTTTCGGATGAAGGGTATTTCAATGCCACTCGATTGGTTGTTATTGTTTTGAGAATGATCTTTGGTTGTTGACATTATCACATATGATGGCTGTTCAGTGGATGCGTTGGAGGATCTTTGTTTTCGTTAATCAGCTGTTAGTAACGAGCGATTCTTCCGTTTCAAAGTCAATTGAAATGATCACATCGTCTGGACAACAAACGAAATTGCCTCGCATCATCACATAATTGCTGCTTGCAATTTTGCCTTCGGTTCAATTACCTACCTATCCAACGATGTTAAAACATCGACAATTATCCACGAGCTGACCGTACTCTCCCTTTACTCAACTACTAATAGTAAGATAGGACTGCCATTTTGATGTCTCAGAAATTACGATGGAATCGCTTCAAGCGTATTATTCATTGATGGAATCATTTCCTTTCCTCAGATCGGTTTCCTTTGCGACTCGTTTCATTAGCGATTTTCGATATCGGTCGCAAATTCAGTCATTTTATGCAGAACTCCGGTAACTTTCGGTTCAATCAACAACTAAAAATGATGCTTGATATTTTTTCAAATTCAAATGTCGCAACGAATATTAGTATGGACTAAAATTATGAGAATCTCGATAAATCTTGAGTCATGAGCGGTCGATAAATGTCTTACGCGTTCCATCGTGATGTCGTCATGTAGTTGAATCTGCTAGGAAATCTTGTGCATCTCTTGCTGTTTTTGTACTTATTTCAGGACTTCACCAAAAAATACGATAATAATCAGACAGGATATGTGAGATTTGTAGGGGAAAGAATTGCCTGAAGGATGTTGATCAAACGAGTGAAATAGCTCGATGAGTGAATTAGCTCGTCATCTTCATGCACATCGAACATCTTCAACATCCCCAAAACACAGTACTGAGCGATCGACTTTCAAAAAGAAAAAGCGAATTTTTCTCTGACAATCTATAGTGCCAACCGCAGAAATGAAGTGATTTTGCTGTATATTTCGCGAGTGTTTCTCCTGGTTTATTCCACCGAACTCACTCTGTTTGCCATCTAAATCCAAATGTACCACATATAAAAGATGAATAATTCATGAGCGCTGGCATGAAATTGAGTTTCTTGCTGAATGATTATCAATGTTTTCTTGCATTTTTGTGATTCGTGATTTTGGTTGTTCAGTCTTAGTGTGGTCCATTTCTTTTTCTCACTATCCCCTTTCCATTCACTCGCCTGGCTTCAAATCGATCTCGGATTATTGTTTTAAAGAACTGCTGCGTGAAATTCTACGATCGAGCAAATTTCCGTTTCATACCACCACGGAATCGTCGCCTAAAGATTGATTCATGTTCCATCATTTACAGCATTTCTAAGAGTTTGGATATTTCTCTAATTGTAAGTGAAAAACACCATCAATAGAATTACCAATATCTCAAATTCATTTTATTTTGAGTGCAATTTTGAGATTTTCTTGTAGCACTAATCTATAGTAAAGAAACGATCTGAAGAGAGCATGAGAAGAATATTGCTGAAAACACATGTGAAAAACATTGGAATTAAAGAATACTGGGAGACGACTGGTTTCATTGCTTGCAACAAAAGCAGCAGGCAGTTTAATAACTGAACTAATCATCTAACTCTAGGATAGCGAAAAGTTTTGCAAGGCTGCCAACTAGACGGACGAGCTATAGGCCGAAGTTAGCCAAGTAACGTAAAACCAAATGAGAGCACAAAAAAAAGATTAACATAATTTTTCCACATCGATGCCGATTCGATGCTCTGCTTCACAGTGCACTCCACCCAGACATCATTTGCGTTTGCTTTGCATTCAGTCACAGAAACCTCTTCTACAAGTTTTCACATTATTTCTGTGCGTCGTTCGTTCATCCAATACAATCTTATTCCTTCATGTTCTTTTGACAGCTCTGAATGTTGTTGCTCTGAACGATGAGGACAAAACGATGTCAGGCGTGGTTTTACTTCTTCTGCGAAGCACACTACCTACAACCAAGCAACCAATCAGTCATTCAACTAATAAATAACTGGCTAAACAACTCATTTGCTCACCTCATCCTTCTGCTTGTTCACCACTGTTAACCTCAAAAAACGATCTCGTTTAACGTTTTAGTTTCAGAGTTTCCTTCACTTTTCACTTCGCCTAATCCAATTTCATATTTTTGGATGTTTATGTTGATCTTGCTGCTTCAAGCGTATTATTCACTGATGAAATCATTTCCTTTCCTCAGATCAGGGTCTTTTGCGACTCGTTTCATTAGCGATTTGCGATAGCGGTTGCAAATCTACTCGTTTTATGAAAAACTCCGACGGCATAATCAAAAACTAAAAATGATGCTTGATATTTTTCTCAAATTCGAATGATGCAACGAATATTGTTATGGGCGAATCGTGGCCTAATGATTGATCATCTTTGCTCAGTTTACTGGCAAGATTGGACGAGATTGATCCACTGAATCAATCGCTTCTGATCTGTTTATCGTTGAAACCAGCGAAACTCACTTCACATGAAAGTCAAGGCGCATCAGCATTTCTCTAACAATAAGAATACACCTTTTGAGTAAAACAATTCATTATATTGAGTCACATTCAACTCAAAAACACTCCATCTTCTTGTATTGTTTAAAGCTAGTCAGTTGGTCTTTTGATGATTATATGCTGAATGAATTCATGTTGAAATCTTTTCGTGAGCTATTCATACAAATTTATTGATTCTGAATTCGTTATGAGCTGTTTTCATTCATACGCCACTCTCTTCTCTAATATTCTTTTATCAACTCCAAAAAATTTAATTATGCACACTCAGTTAGTCACAAATCTCATATGTATTTTCATGTGTGTTGCTTTAGTCACATGGATTTGCCACTGAACATTTGCCTCTACTCAATGCATTATAATGCATGAATTTATTATGTTCATATTCATGTTCATCTTCAAACTCTTACATATTACTGCTTAGATGGTGTCTATTTTGGTGAGGATGGACTTGTGTTTGCTGTTCCATTTTTCTTAGCCGTTGTATGAACGAGCTCGATGATATCTATATCAAAATATGATAGCTGTGTTTTTTGTGATCTCAGATGCTTCAAATTTCACCACAGTAAATTTAAGTTCACGTCATTCTCATTGGACATCTCAAAGGACGAATCGAGCTATATTCTTGGAGTCAAATTTTTTTCGCTCATAGAGACCATATCTCTTTGGGTCGGTTGCATCAAGAAAGTTATCCTTCAAGATCTAGTTCTGGGCAGTTGTTCGATTTGAATACTCATGACATCAGCTGGAAATTTCTCCTCTTCAATCGAAGCATGGATAAATATCAGATTTTCGGCGTCAGGTGTTCCATCAAAAAAAAAGATTCGAAACTTAATCACTTGTAAAACACAAGCTTTTGAAACCACAGAATATGTTGTTCAGTTCTCTTTTTTTCTACATTCCTTCCAGATCGATCAAAATTTTGCGGGATCAGTTAACGATGTACTCGCTGTTGATTCGACTCTCTGAAAAGAGATTTCCAACCTCAAATTGCAGAACATTTTCAACACTAATATGTCTGTGGAAGGTTTTATCATATGTCAGCTAGTTTACAAGCATCAGTTTTGGTATTATAGAGGCTACTTTATTGATTACCTGGATTACCTGGATCGGCCAGACTATCAAACGTTTATAACGTTGCTGGCCACAATGCTCGCAATGTTTCCGTGCGCATTGTTTAGCCTCAATTTACGCCACTTTATTGATATAAACGTTTTTTCATTGATCTGAAAGGGCGATTACAGATGTCTCTTGAATGGTGAGTTAATTAACTATCACTTAAAATCGACAGATTCAATTTCGACTATGTTTCAAGGTACAAGATATTCATAATGCACTAAATGTTCAATGTATAAATGTTCACTTGATAACACTACCAAGCTGCTGTCTTCAAGCTAAACCAAAGAAATGTTGAAGCGACTTATCAAAACGGTTGGAGTTTTACTTGAAAATGATCAAATTCAGTTGAATATCACTTAGATATTCGCGATATTCAACTGTCATTATCAATATCTCACTATGTTACTAGTAAAAGGCTATTGTCCAGGCATTAGATAAGTTCTGCTGATTGATTCATAAACTTAATTTACGCAGAATTCTTTAGACAATTTACTCTCATTGAAAAACGTGAATTCAATTCATTCGAGTTGAATAACTTGAAGAAAAAAAAGCATTCAGTGAACTTTTAACTGATGAAATTCATGAGAATGAGTGAATGGTTTCGTGGCTGATCAAGAGGGTTTTGTTCTTGCTTCTTGTTCTTGGAAAAACAGTCTTTATTGTTAGAGTTTTCAATGTTCGAAAATGAGACGTTTACACTTCATTTAAAAAATTTCGTGAGCAACGCAGTGAAATTCCGCCCAGATGGATATGTTCATATGGATATGTATGCGAATATAAGCAAGTGGTGGTGAATCTTTAACGAATGAAATAAATCACGATTGCACATTTATCTTCGAGAGCGCTTTTGATGATAGAAGCTTCATGGAACGTGATCACTTAGACTCTTAGTGTTCTTCATTGGTGGTGTGAGACGAAACGATGAATCAAGATGCCACAAGTCCTCAGGGATTCCCTTCAAAGAAACGCATTTGAGATTGGAACGAGTCTTAGAGTTGAACGTCCTATGGATTAATTCGACTATCCTCCATGAACAAAAAAAATTCAGTCGATTCAAGTAGGCTTGAGGTTAGTAGCTAGCTCTGAATCAATATAAAACCTTCATTAATACTTAAAAAAAGAAAAACCATGCATTGATTAGTGCAGATTGATAAAGAACCATCGAGTTTTTAAACAATGCAATCGCATTCTTTCCATTCAGCATCATATCAGTAGCGCTTGTTTTTGGTATTCGTTGTGTTATTGTTTCATTTATCCGTTTATTCCTGCGTTCATTGCCACTCGAATGATTTATTGATCTCATTTTGCCTAGGTTAGTGCATCTGTGACGAAATTAAGCCTTCTCATTCATTTCAATTTGAAATGAGATGACATTCGAACCTGATGGATTCGTTTTCATAAGTCTTCTCCACTCAGTATGGCTCTCTTACTCTACTGGTTGCGCTATTAATCTGATCCCATCAAATGAGTCTGCTGGTTCTTATCTGGTACTATCTGAAATATCTGCTGAATTGTGCTTTAGTCTCCTATTGTTTCTAACATTTAGCACGCCAGCAGTTTTGTTTCTCATTTCAAGCGTAAATCCTGAATCAATTTTTCTTCAACTTAAATTTTCGCGAATGTGTGATCAGCTTCCCAATGAGGGCATTTCTGTTCGTTCGATTGAATAATATCTATGATCATAGCAATAAAACCTGTAATACCTATGATAATTTTCACAAATCATAAATCCTTACATCAAAAGTATCTTTGTGAATTTGCTGCTCTAACCGCGCTCAAATGAACTGACTCTCTTGCGATGGAGATGATGAAGATTGATTATTGAAGAGAAACATTTAAAACAAAAAACTTCAAACCACTAAAAGATATTCTCTCATCGAACACACATTGCGGTTAGCATTCTGCTCTCTCACTGTAGCCGCCGTGCCTCATCTTGCCGTATTCCCTCGAGAAAAGTCTCCGTTTTCCAGGAATGGTTTTGAGTGAAAATGAATTTTCTTCGAAATGTTATTTCATCTCGCATATGTAGAATATTTATTCGTTCATCGTTCAACTCGAAACATTCCATTTCATGGTCAAAAGAACAATCCGTTTGCTTCTTTCATATTCCGAGCACACTAAACATCCATTGATTAACTGAAACAGCTCCTTTTCTATTATTATATTGTCCCACGTACATTTTCTTCGGAGATTGCCGTCATAAAGCTGCCTGCACACAACTATCGAATTCACAACTGGAACCGTTCTGCGCGTGAAGCTTGATCTCAATTTTAAATCGAAAGGATCAAGAGCTTACAAGTCCGGAGACCAAAAAAATCAATGCAAAATCTCTCATTATTCATGAGCTTGGCAGTACATTCAATGTATGTGCCCAGAACGTGGTTGTCTATACAAAAGCGCAATTGTGTTAGTGTTTCAAGTCCGAAAAAAACCTTCAACTCATTGAAATTCATCCGAGAACATCGTTCTCCTGGACATTCCCCGAACTGACTCCCCTAACATCATCGAATTCCGGTATTAAACCAGAGTTCTGTCCCTATTGATTGGTTTCTATCAAAGGTATGACCAAAATTCAAAATCAGTTCAACTCCAGATTTTTTCTGCATCTCATGATCATCTAGAACTCCGGATTTTACAATTCAACCGCATTGATCTACCCGTCTTTTTGCTGCTTGCAGAAAAACAGCGCATCTTGCTCATCCAGAAAAAAATTTTATTGAACACAGGATTCAATTGGAATCGAAAAAAGACCGAGTTTAATCAAGTGAATTGTATTGAAATATGAAGCGTTCAACATAAACATTTAACATTCGACTGACTCATTTATTCGTCTATAGCTGTTTATAGAAGGCAAACGAGCCAGATAAGCAGTTCAGATGAATGATTTCTTCACTTGTAATTTCCATTGCACTTTGAGTAGCAAAGCAGGCATATAGATTGCCGATGTTTTTTAAAAATCCATAATGAATGATTGAATGATACCGGAGAATGCATTAAGCTTTAAGAGTTCATTCCCCTTTATTCTGTCTTGTTCACAAGATGAAAAGGTAGCTTTGTTCGTCGAGAAGTTCTACAAAAAGCGCTCATTACGCGAAGCACTTTAACCAATTAGTGTCATTTATCAGACCAAATGGAACACACAATTGACCACAATTTGCTTGGGAAAATGAAGCAGTGAGAATTTTCGAGCTTGAATAAGTTCAAAAACCGAAAACAATACTCGAAGCGAGAAGAATTGAGTGAATGAGAGTGATTAATTTCTGACATTGTGAACACAAGCAGCACATTAAAAGTGAAATGTGCTAGCTCACTTACCGTTCGATTGCCTCGATGTTCTGAAACATCTTCGAAGGTGGTAGAACATGTTCACGTTGTGGTTAATGCCAGCTAATTTCTTAATTCATTTGCACGTAACTTCACTCACTCGAACTCTTACACTGCTATTCGATCAGTGCCGTAAATTGTTCAGCTTTCATCTCCAACAGTCCAGCTGTATCGGAATTTTTGCTACCTTCGAATTGACTACAGCCGAACAATTCAACTGCCTGGTTTCTTTCACCCCATCTATCCACCTCGTGAACCACCTTCTTTCACCTTATCAAGCAACCCACTTATTTCATAACTAGGCAACAAGAAAGCTAACGAAACTTCATGTGAATGGTCACGAGGAATGGTCACGAACTTACCCCCACCATTCGGATATGATATATGCATGATATAATATGTTTATGGATATAATATGGATATTTATATGTATGGATATAATATAATATGCTCTAAATATGATATATTTTTGAAAGGCGGAAGTAAGTTCATGACCTTTCCTGGTTAGCATATCTCATTATATGAATGCGATGTCATGCTGAAACAAAACACGGAAGAATTCCAGTTTTTGGGTGTTTTTCGCTGGAAATTCGTCAGTGATTCGGAGTGGCTGTTGCCATAAACCACCGCACTGAATCATCAACAACTAATCTTGCCTATCACGTTTAGCCATAAAGCAAAAAGGCTTAAAAGTGCCTCAGGGCGGTCGCCGAATTCACTGATATCCGCCACCATATACGATTATGTTTGTTCACTCCATATGCGCTAACACAAGCTCTCATTCGCACATTACTTTTGCATATGTCCTATTTTTCTTAAGAGTTAGGCAATATTCAAAAGATTATTTTTACTGGTGATATTATTATTATTATTGTTTCTTGTTATTGGTGTCGATATCCAATGCTCAATGAACGTAAATTAACAGATGTTCGCGGATCGATTGATTTATTTTCAGCGCGATTTGCTGGATGAGTGACTATTCTTGAATTATGACTGACTCATTTCATTGATCTTGGATTCATTTCATTGATCTCACATTAGTTTCAGAAGTATCATAATGTTGTTTCATACATTAGTTTCAAATTTTTAAATTTCAAAAGTATGAATTCAAAGCAAGAAATCTCTTGATTTTGAGCAATTATCATAGCGAACTTAATAATATTAGGATGTCTTATAAAGTAGCTGTTGTTTCACTGATGTGAATCGCTATCGATATCGTAGAATATCTGACAAAACTGATTGGAAGAACACAGTTCCCAGTGAAGTGAAGAAACGCAAGCAACGCTTGATGATTTTAGCCGGTCGAAAATTTTCAATATTTTCAATATAAACCGAAAAGAATCAGCAGTGTTTGCGCATGTGATGTGCTCATTGTCTCTGACGATAAGCAATGATAATGGCTGTTTTCTTCTCAAGTCTGTGCCTGATGTTAGCTGCAATAACACGTTTTCAACTGGTCGCATTAAGCGTTCAAATGAGCAATAAGCTTTCATGTTCCCTAGTGATCCAATTTCCATCCGGTAGTGGCATTCGAGAATGCCGCGGCAACAGAATTGTGACAGGAAAGAAGACTTTCTCACTTTTCGATTCCAAAAAAGCATTTGCATTTGGTTTCGATTGCGTTTATCGAGGTTATCATGCTGAAAATCGCACGATTTCGTTCGTTTACACGGGTTCAACATGAGCGGCTGAATTTCTCCTGTACAATGTTATTCCGGAGTTCAAAAATGCTATTCTGCGGTTTCAACTCAAATTTTTTCTGATAGGAGTCATTGATATTCTGCAATGTTTGATCGATGATCGTTTCTTCAGGAAATTGCATTTCTTCGCCTATCACTTAGCTCAATGTTCGTTAGTTGTTCTGTTGTTTTCAGCAGTGATTCTGTTCATCAGCGATTTATTGCTTTATGAATCAAAGGAGATGATCTGCACTGTGTGGCCTTTTTTGAAATGCTCAGCAAACTTTCATAGGGCTTCACTTATGGAATATACTATCACGTTTTCGAGCAATCACTGTAATGAGTTCGAAAGTACTCAACGCCATTGAGTCCTTATGAGATGAAAGTAATTCTCCTCAGATGAATAATGCTTCCATTTAGGTCATGAAAACCTGAGCAATATCTACTCTTGAACATCTTATCTATGAGTCCAATACCTCATGTTCCGTCTCAGCAGCATACGAATATATCGCCATCCTCATATCATCGGCAATTTTGTGCTTAGTTCAAAACTTTCAGAACATTTAGTTGTTCATCGAGAGAACTCGAGATGCTGAGATGATCAAATATATTAGTGCTTTAAGGTGAACTCAGATAAACCAAGCCAAAGGGTGAGTGATAGTTGAGGTTTGCTGCTTTTTTGGAAATTACCGCAACTGAATTAGGTTCATTACAGAATTGTTAAGCAGCAAAAGATTGTATAGAAATGGGCGAGATTCTGAAGAAGTATGTGAATCGTGTAAAAATAGAGCGATTATCGAATGACGTATGTGTATGTTGGATAAATTCGCTCGTTTGGTGATGGACTGATGAATGCCATCGGAAAAATGCTTGATGGCCATTGAAATCGCTTGATATTGTTGTCCCAAGGGTTTTGCGAACACGTCAAATATTTCAGATAGTACTAGATCAACCGTATATTTCATCCTCGGTTGCACATAAGTCTGCATGTAGCAATGAAGAAAATATCCATGAATCAGCAGATAAAACAGTGTTTGTAGACATTTTAAGATGTATTATATCACTAAGATATTAAGAAATGCCCAATACTTGCTTCGCACGCAAGTTTTGTTGACAGTAGAAATGAATGATGAAGATGAATCAGTTGATCACGATAACATTCTTCGAGAGCATAACAACAACAACAGGAAAATCGTTTTGCATATTCCTTTTACTTCTCTACTAGAGTATTTTTCGGTCTTGTTTTGCCTTTGGCGTTTTGAAGAATCTACTGCGATGACGAGAACAGCTTCAGCAACATCCATGAAGCAAATAATGTGATCAACTTCACCTCCAGTAAAAAGTAATGTTTACTGCTTCAATCTAACTACAAGCCAAACAAAATCCGTTCATGAGTGAACTTTTTATTTGATTGCAACAACATGAGTGAATCATTCCCAATGTCTTCTTCCAATGTTAACTGACAATTCTGCCTCCGTAATCAGTTATGAAATATTTCATAGCGTGGAAGATGTTTACGTAGAGAAACTAAATCAATCAAAAAACAACGAAAAGGATGCTTGTACAATTACGTAGGAGAAACTAAACCGAAAAAAGATGCTCGCTCTTTTATTATGTTGAAATTCTTCAATATTCCAATATGACTTCACAAAATACGTCGTCGTTCATCCACCCACCTGAGCATTTTCTTGAGTCAAATCGTCTTCACATTTACTCGTCTATTCGAACTGACTGACATGAAAAACTGCAAAACACTCGATAAAATTAGTCTATTCTGTCAAACATCTTTTTTTTGTTCATTACGTATGAATTGTGCTTGCTTTCCATGCGCTGAACGGCACATGAATTGACGCATACTAAAGGAAGGAACTGGACGATTTCGAGTTGTTGGAATGCTCATAATTTTGTTGACGCTTCTCACCACGGCTGTTCCATCCTGAGCACGAAACTGAATTACCCAACTACTGCAAACGAAGTTAATTGTGTGTGCTCAGTGGCACATTGAAAACTAGCGAATTCCTTCGAAAGTTATTATCTATACTCATTTCGACTGAAAACTAGGCAAAGAATACAGCTATGAACTATTGGTCGTTTGCATAGGCAATGAATGGGTGACATTTGAAATTCACTTCAGTCGCTTTTTGTGGCCGAATTTAATGGATAGTCAGCATTTATTCATTTAACACTTGATAATTTATGTAAAGAAATTCAACTCGTTTGAGCATATTCACATTTTCTAACTTTATAAGTTCCATTCATTCAATGGTGACTAAATCGATAGTTTCGGCTGTTGAATTCGGAAAACTTGTTCAGTTGCAGCTGCATAGATTCCGACTACCAACTTCATAGATTCCATCCATCTATCATCGTACAACAAGTGAAGCCGATTGGATTCAAGGGAAACTGATTCAATTGAGTATAAACTGGTATGTTCGAGAGCAGCGTTGTTGTTGTTGCATGAAACATGTACTGATTAGGAGTCTTTGCGTTACGTTTGATGGGAGCTCTCAATATTATACGGTATTATCACTCTTCTATGGAGCTGTTAGTTCGATTGATCTTATTGTTCTATGAAATTGCCGGTTTGATCTTCTGTTTAGTGAATGGAAAAACATCGGGGAAAATCTGCTGATCACAAAACCCTTTCATAACAGTCGCTCATATCGTGTGATTGAGGCTAATCCTTCGAGCACAAATATTTTGACGGTTTACCAATCGGAATCTGTTGACTAAGAGGTATCACTCGGAAGCATCAATCATCCTCGTGTTTATTAATGAAATCAGTCTTGTGGTTTCTTGAAATCGCTGGATTTTTGCCGCTCTTCAGTGATTAATTTACTTCACTCTTGATAATGATTGATTGATAAGGACTCAAAACTCGATCAGATGCTTCACTTGAACATTAAAATTGTTATGGTACCGATAACAGATAGCTTGCCTTTGTACAGAAACTTTTTGAAACAGTTGCGTATTAAGAATGATCTGATGTTGTTCTATTGAACTGTCGGTTCGGATGTTGTTCTTACAAAAGCAATTTGAGTGTTTTGACTTGATAAGCGAGTATTGTTCTGCTCATCGTTGATGAGCGCTTGTTGCTCTCATTAACAATTAATAGATCGACTAATTCTACTGAATATTTTGTTGATGAAGTAGTAAGCTGTGCTTACAAAGTATTTTTTAAACAATTCTTTTTAAGCGTTTTGAGGTTCCACAGAATTTTCGGTTGTCGAATCTTAGAGCAATTCGTTTTCGTTTTTTGAATCAGTTTTTAAGCTTTCGAACTCAACTCCATTCGATGATTGATACACTGAATGCTGAATGCTCATAATATGAAAGTTTCATTATTTCATCCGAACTGCTCTCAGTGTTGAATTCATGCTGTCAGCTTGCCACGAACGTTTTGAGAGTTCAAATCATTTTTATAGTAGTTCTCAGTGACTTACTGTGCGCAATTCAATGCCAAATGAATAGTTTGACATAGTTGAAAGTTTTGATTTGTCAAATTTGAATACGAAATAAAAAAATAGAAGAGCAACAACTTCAATTCAAGCGTTTAAATGTAACTGAAAAGCAAACTGTCGATTGGTTCCTTGGGGAGTCACTCAATTGACTTATTCTTCGACATCTCGTAACAATTCAATTCGTTCAAGCTGTATGTTTGGGTGCATATATGGTGTTGAACGAGTTCGAGTGTTGTGGCTGAACCATAATGTGCTGTTGGATTTATGGTCAAAAACCACTTTATGCTCAAAAGGCAAATTTCGATTCTGTTTTGTTTTTTTTTTTGCAGTGAATTGTGTGCTGCTGGATTTACGAATTTAAACAAGTCATGATAAATGACAATGAACCAGTGATGCACTCGAATATGTATATGCCAATGTTCATTTCGAATTCATCAACTTTCATGCAGTCTCGTTGTTTTAGGGTATCGCAATTGATCTGTTGGAGTCGTATTTTATGAGCAATTCTAGCGTTTAAACGCCCACAAGCAATCTGCTCGAGTGATTTTCGATAAGGCAGTGGTGCAGTAGCATCCCGATGAAAAATGTCTTCTTTATGACTAGGCGAAATTGAACTATTGCAAATATTTCGTAAGAAGAGTGAAAATTTCCGCTTTGCTACATTTCTAGCATTGAGCTGAACAAGAATCCCATCTGAAAATTATGACTTCAATTCACTATCATATCATAGTTAACCGAAGAGATGTATGGATGGATCAGTATCTAGTGCAAGCGAAATTGCTTTCAACCAACTATTGAGCATTCAGTTGGTAGGTGTAAGAACCTTACTAAAAAAGTGCTTCTGAATCAGAATGCCGCGAAATTTCGACCAGCGACTTCCTACTTCAAGGAACCATATCGTTTTACTGCGCCGTAGAATTCGTTTCACTTTGTGGAAAATGATCAATCACCCGAAAATTGCTCTCACTTAAGGTATTCTCAATACTTGAGTTTTTATTTGCCGTAATCATGCTAAACTTTTCACAGTTGTATCAGTTCCTCGTCACTTTTTCTTCCCCATTTATTCCAAATCTACTGTGTCCATTCTTCTTTCCCTTGATTTGAGCCTGCTTGCATTCGAAACAATTACGCGATAGCTGTGAAAGTCAACATTTTTGGAACGTGCAGCTAATTGCATGAAGATCTCTCTAATGTATTCACTCAAATTGCCGCCGTCCAGCACTAGATATGTGTGCACATAAATTATAATCTCACTAATCATGAATCTAATCATGATCATTATGCTAAATTACACACCGTAATCGCTCGTCATCAAAGTCATTTTAAATCAGCGGAATTTTTTCCATCCATCCATCCATCCATCGTCATTTCTTTGGTTCAACATTTTGATGTCATTTTTATTCAACTTCACTGCTTTCGTCGCGTAATACTCACTTGCCATTGAACACCAGAAGTAGGAGTGTCACAATATTTTTCAGTTGGATGATGGTTATGGTGAGATTCGTCAAATTGCAATGAACAAGGATTAATCTTCAGTTTTTTCCTCATTACTGGTTTGATAGTCATGCCATGCCAGCTAGTGTTTGGGCAGATCGACTTCATCTCAAGAGACATACAACTGGTGGATTTTTGAGGAGAATTGTATGAAATCCTCTAAAATTATCCCAGTTTGTAAGAATCATTATTTTTCTAGTTCGAATCGAACTTCCATATTTGTTTGATATCTGACGATGAATGATGAAGCGCTCAGTTAGTTTACTCCCAGTTTGTAATTGTCTAAAGGCTCCCTCTTTGTATAGTTTTAAGTTTTTGTTCCTGAAATAGTCGCAACATGGTTTCTAACCCACTCTTGAGAGCTTCTATGATTTCGTTTCTGTTCAAGACAACATTTTTACAGGTTCGAAAATTTTTTTGGCGAGTCAAATTAAGACAACCATACATATGTGTATTGAAATTCTTCAAGGATTATTTTCTTGTGTAGACTGTTGAAAGCTTTAGTTTCACAGGGAATGTCGCGAGCTCCTAAATAAATAGATCAACAAGTACTTGACAGAATTATCATCAATTCAACTAATCTTCAAGTAAAGGTCAATTCAAGCTAGCCCAATTGATCAATAATCAAACCTTTCATAAATGCATCCCATTTGAATCATGTAGCAAATAAATACTGTCAAAAAAGTTCATCAGTAACTATGGAATATCCGACACGATTGAAATCTAATCTAGTTTGTTAGTACCATTAGATTGTAGTTACGTTGTTTGTTTTATTGCTCTCCTGTGAATAAGCACAAACCGGATTTTTTTTGAAGGATATTCCGTATTTGCATCCATTTCTGCTTTGCTTCTGTCCACCAAAAACAATCATCATCGAATATCCAGTTATGAAACGGCTGAGCATGAAATTTCCAAACATAGGTCTCTCATGGAAAAATATCCATTACTTCGGATTTTCCACGAATTTTGATAAAGCTTTCGTCACTGCTCACACATATGATCATCACTCGAAAAATAATAACGTGACCGGTATCATTCTGCCTAAAGACATTTAGCCTAACGACAGTTTGCCTAAAGACACATTGCCTAACGGACAAATTGCCTAACGGACAGTTTGCTTAACGGACAATTTGCCTAACGGACAATTTGCCTAATGGACAGTTTACTTAACGGACAGTTTGCCTAACTTAGGGTATTTCAATGGATATTTCGCCCAATAGGAGAACTGTTCCTTACGCAAACTGTCCGTTAGGCAAAATATCCGTTAGGCAAACTGTTCACTCTGCAAATTGTCCGTTAGGCAAACTGTCGTTAGACTAAATGTCTTTTGACGGATTGACCGGCTACCCAATAATAATGGGATTTACAGAAATGCTAAATTTTTAACATGAATACCTACTGTTAAAGATGTCTCTTTCATTGACACACACACAAATCATTTATTCACTCATCCACTTAACATTTTCCAGTAACAATTTCCATAAATTGCTGTTTAATTTTTCCTTCGTACGAAAAACGAAAAAGGAACCACAAAAACAGAGAGCAATGCGATTCGAACGAACAATTAAGCGATGAAATAAGATCTTATCAAATCATTTCTTCGATAATAACACGAATCTAACTGCCTCTTGAACGCCTCTTTCTGCTCAGTGTGTTTCCGGATGATCTCGAAGTTTCGTCTCTTAACCTCTTCATTCCTCTTGTTTAACTGAAAACAATCAGATACAATGTGTTATTATTTGATAACACAATGCTATGTTTTGTTGTTTGATGAACGCTACTAGCATAGTATTACAATAAAACTACAACTTATGTTACACCTTCAGGAATTTGGTTAGCCTCTCTCACGGAATGAAATGAATTTGATTAATGATTTATCATGAAACCAACGGAACACAAACATATACATCCGTATTATCGTAATACCAATGATCAGCTGATGAATATTAGCAGTAATTGATGCGTTATTGTCCGTGATGTTGACTAGTGTCCGCTCGAAAACAATACCTTTTCATCCAGTGATCACTCATTCCATCTTCAAAATTCCATTATCGCTTCTATCAAAGAGTGATTTATCTCAAATGCCTTTTTGTTAAATTACTCTATTACGTTAACTCCCCCACTGTATTGGTTTCAACGAAAGTTGCTATCAATGATTATTCATGATTATATTGCGCCATTTCCTTACGATTACGAATTTTCAATCCTATACACTTGAAGTGAAGCTGCTGCTGTTTTATTTGAATACATCGACTAGTTCGCCTGGATTTGAGAAGTCTTCTGTTGGGATATGACAAGATGATGATGATATTCGTTGCATCTGATGTGAGCTAGATCGTTTACTTATTAGTATTATATGGAATGAGCTGTCGAATTCGAGTCGAGTAAGGAAATTGTCAAGCTCAGCTGACTGTGTTAATTCCGTTCGTTCGGCTTGCATGTGATCGATGAGAATTTTTTGTTTTCTATCATGATGATGATGTGGAAAATGAATTTCTGGGTAATGAATGCAGCAGTAGTTGGTTTTCGATTAAATTCCTGCGAGGGTTCAATCTATTTTTTGCTCATTCATCATTCGATGTCACTTTTATGCTCAATGCTATCCAAGAATACGCTAATATCGCAGCATGTATTCGCTCAAATATGATGCACCAAAACAATAATAAAGCACCATAGGACTCTTGAACAATTTCATTGATACTTCTTCCATGAGGTCATCTATAAAACGTTGATTTTATTCTAAACGTCTGATGTGAGCAAAATTTGCAGTCGGAAATTTCATCTCCTTCAGATGCACTCATTTTTTGAGAAATTCGATTTGTTTTCGCAGATAATGAGCAAAATTGCACGCCTCTAAGATTTATCATCATTTGTTTGGTGAAGGAGGACTTAAGAGTAGGAGCGCTTCGAGTTTGTTTGCTCCTTCGGTCTGATCGCTTTGAAAGGTTCGATTTTGATTTCAAAGATCAATGAAATGGAATCCATGATCAATGCAAAATAAAGTTGTCGCAGTCGTCATTCTAGTGGAAACTTCATGATTCGTTTAGGTCAGCAATTCCACTATATCGCCCCAAACGATCAACTGAAAGCAAAAACGCAGGCCATAACAGTGATCACTCTATCCTGATTCTAGGTTTTTTTGATTCTGAACTTCTGACAGAATTTAAACCACTAACTGCTCGCCGTCCTAACTTCCTCTGAATTCTTTCCGTCCGTCTACCAGCTCAATTTCCAGCTAACCACTGTTTTCGTGTATTTTAAGTCCCGTTCTATTCCGCGTGAGCCATCGTCATTTTTTGCCTAGCAGGAATCGGCAAAGGTTTGGAATATTCTGTGGTTTCACAATCGAACACCTAGAGTAACTTGAGGAAAACAAAGCAATTTCGATTCACATCGATTGCTCTCGTCTGTTATATTCAGCCTAATTCGTAATTAGCTCACTGCTTGCGTTGCACGACAGCAGTCTTTACACAAACAAAAACAATAAATGTTTTTATGTTCCTTCAACACATTGAACATATCCGCAGTAATTCCTATGTATATATTGTGCATAATAAAAATTCGCAACACCCAAACATTATTTCTCTTATCCTCCCACTAATTGATGACAATCGTTTGAAAATGATCATATGAGATTGCATTTTACTACTATGTGTTTGTTGCTGCATCACTGCTGTTTATCCGATTTCAACTGCTTTCACCTGTTCCGATGCGATCGGCAAATGAAGAAATTCCTTGTTGTAAGAGCATTGTCTTCTGATCATTTTGATTGTAATGTCCTCCTCCCTCACACGTTCAGTTCAAATCCAGCAAATGATCATATGCTTATGGCTGAATTTAGAGAACTTGGGAAAGTTCGCTCAGATCTCGAGTTTTCTATGAACTCAGATGTTATTTGCGTTTTCATTTGGAAGTCGGCGCGAGCAATTTTGCGAAACCGAATAGAATTTGTCGCCTTCAATCATATGGCCTCATACTTGCTCACTTATGAGTCAGTTCATATCTCTCATTATATGTAGGTCTTGTAGTAGCTGAAATATTCACGGCCATAATTGTGGTGATATCAGCTTGCAAACAAAATAACGTTTGAGGCATACTTGGAATTTTTGTGGTTCTCATCGAATTTGTAACTCAAGTTTACGAATCATCTATCGATCCTTTTAATTTAATGAATTCATCAATTAAGTCCACTGTCATGAGTATATTGTGCACTCATGTCAATGCACTTAATTTATGAGTTCATTGGTACTGAATTCGATGAAAGTTTGATTTCTTGAGTTTTACTGAATAAAAGAATCTATTGAATGTTGATCCGTACATCCCGGAAAATCACCAGGCCAAAACTACGGGATCTATGACTGCGTGGTCCGGAAAAGGACTGCGTAGTCCGGAAAAGAGGCGTATTGCAGAATTAGACGCACTGATGCAACACACCCTTTAAAAACAAAACTCCAGTTTCATAACATGACACGAGGCTTTTGATTGGGAGCATTTTTTGGTTGTTTCACGAGTTGCGTCTTCAATCACCATCGCTAATCGTAGGCAACTTATCGTATTCAGCTGCAACTATCTTTCGTTGTTCATATTGCGAGTTTGTTTTTGAAATTCCATTCGTTGCTAATGATCATTCTTCTTTGAGATTGAAACGAAACCGAATAGATTGCCGACTGTTTAATTGCTGTTTTTCAAGTTATTCATCGCACTAAATTGTCGTTTAAAATGATTCGATGCACAAATTGGATAATAACGAAGGAAGTAGTCGTTATTGTAACGAAGATTTATGAGGGAAAAAACGCAAAACGGAGCAAAAAAGTGGGCAATAAATTGTATCAAAAAATTCCTTCAATTTGTTTACATGAAACGAAAAGACTAATGAAAATCGTAAACGACACTGAACAGCTGTTGATTTTGAGTGTTTCACATGAACTTTGTAAAATACTTCAAAAATTCCACTGGTTAATGCTCAGCAAACTTCATTTATTGATGCCATTAAATAATTTGTATTTGTTTCCAAACGTTCACTAGCTAGCTTGATGATTCGTTAATGACCTACTATTCATTTACCTTACTTTGGAAGCATCGCTGTCGATACCAACCTCCAGTTTGCCACTGTAAAGTTGAGGTAACCATATATATATGAAATGTAGAATCCACTGGTGAACGTTTATTTTGAAGGACAGATGTCACTCGTTAGGACTATTCATCAGTTGACTGGCAATCACTGAATCTCAGTTTGTAAGGTTATGAAGTTTAGTGGTTATCGGTTACCAACATGATCATTGGAGCTGAATGCTATATTCCACTTCGCAATCTGCATCATCTCTTTTGGTCAGAGTAGATCATCATTCAAAACCACACAAACTTTTTGCTCCGCTAACAGTAACTAACGCTAACAGTAACTGTTAGCGGTATGTTCAGTTCCATTTGCGGTACGGTACATTTATTGTTTGCGATAAGATTCACGAGTCTCACTGAATAAAAACTGAGCCAAGCAATGCTTGATATTGCTTGTTGTAAGCTCTCAAATTAGAATGTGGATGAATCGTGTTGTTCAATTGAGTGATTCCGATGGAAAAGAAACGATTAATCACGGTTAAAAATAATGACAGCATTTCGTCAGTTTCATATTCACCTCCACATAAATATTATCAAATCATTGGTCTAACGCAAGGAACTGAAACTGCGGTAACGTAAATCATTGAGTTTGTGTGATGGATAAAACAGCAGCTGCATGAATGTAAATTTCATTCCATCAAAGCACACTGACAATGAGCTTCAGCTTGAATCGGTAACGTTAAATGTGGATTGTTGTTTTGTTGTTTTGTCAGCGATTGACGTAATTCGCGAGAGATTTCTCAGTTGGATCACCGTCTGAGATCAAACCTCCATCGGAGTCACTTAATAACCGTCTTGTTAGTGCGCCAACATTTTGATATTCAATTCCAGTAACTCATAAGCGCTCAAAGTAATTTTCTTTATTGTGATATCACTTATCATATTCTCACTAATACTAGAATGCACTGTTATTTCGTAAGGAATTCTAGAAAACGTAGCGCATTGCAACTGATAATCCTCATTCAATAGTTTCCCCATTGTCTTTATTGCGCTAGCGATATTATCTTTAAATAGGCATTATGGGTTGCTATTTTCGTCGTTGATCATCATTTAATTTAGCATTTAATTAGGTTATTGTAAGCGGTTCCTTTGCTATTAAAGTTGTTTGTTTCGGTGTTTTGCACTCGCGCTAATTTCCGTCTTAATTTAACTCATCTTTTTACCAGATCGAATAGCGAATCGCGAAAAGATGACACTTGGTTATTGAGAAACGCCAAAGTAGACGAATGCTTCGCTTCTGTTCAAGTGCAATATTCCATTGAATGACTGAACATTATTCTGCATTATTGCTACAGTTGATTGGCTCTCTGAACAGCAATCGCATTTGAGGCCGACTCTATCCGGCCGTATTGTAATCGCTACTGTACAACGAAACGTCGTCACTCAGAAACGTCATCATTCAACTGGAATCACACTCAATTGTGAAGTTGCGCTTCCATCGGATTCAATCTTCTGCTCGTATTCTAACTGTTCTGTGAGTGCTGTAAGCGGATTTGAAATCTTTCGTTGAGTCAGATTTTCTTCTGCCAAATCTTATGCGATTTTGTTGTGTGCCTTCTGAATGCTTGTTATGAGCTCATCGAACTGTTTCAATACCGGCAGTGATGAGGATTTGTTCAGTGATGAGAGTATTCCGTTGCGGAACGCACCAATTACGGATTTTTCCGATGAGAATTACGCGTTCTCATTCAATCCCGACTCGCCTCAATTGCACACAAAAGCCACTAGCTCCGTGAAGGTGTCTGTGCCTGAAAGCAGCAGCAGCACTGAGCTGTTGAATTCGACACAGGTAAACGAAGATGATCACGACTTCAAGAATGGATCGTCGTCTGAACGCGTCGGCGATAACCCAGAAACCGCAGAAGTGGTGGACACTGCCCAGAATCAGCCTCAGAAGCCGATTTCAACGAATCACGATAGTAATGCTACGGCCACGAAAGTTTTACCATCGAGGCCTATTCGACCGATTTTAAGGACAGGCTTAAGTCAACCGATTTTGCAGCTCTCAAGTGGCAGCAGTACGATAGATGATTCATTTCCATTCCTGGGATCGGTACGAAAGAGTGTACCATCACCGAGGGACAATTACGTGCAAAAACCCAATCGTCATGCTCACAGTAATCAAGATCATGAACATGATCATGGATTTGAGAGACGCAAGCATGGACAAGCAACTCCATTGAACGATGACTTGAATGGAACCAATGTGAAGTTCTCAAGTGATCGTTCGTTGTCAACAATTGAGTCGGGTCATGCCTACAATCCATACGAACAACAACAACGCCAACACCCGCTTCACACTGCATCGTTTCGCATTTCACCGTCCTCTAGTGGAAAGTTATCAAGACGGCATTCCTATCTAGCGAATCGTTCCAGTCATCCCGCATTACCCACGTCCATCTCGAATCCTACGTGTTCCGATTATCCATTGCAAGCATCCACCGGATTCTATCGTGAATCGAGTATGCCTCCACTCACCACCATATCCACGTCTAATCATCACACTTACAATGTGCCGACCGCAGCAACCGTCGGTTCCGGTGTGCTTCAGTCGATGAATCGCCCTTTGAATGCTGCAGATTTACGCTCGATGCCTAGTGCGTGTTTCACTGCTGAACAAATGCCACCACCACCATCGTCACACTACTCACCGATGACTGCAGAGGGTGACATCGGCTTTGGTGCTGCCAATATGGCTAGTAGCGATAATCGTATCATCCATCCAACTGCATTTCCATGCTCAACGTCGCAACAACCGGCTCGATTACCTCGTATCAAATCGTTGATCGACCGTCAGCTACGGAAATTCTCCAGTGAAACAAGTTTCGCGACAACACCCGACACGGGCAGCGATTCATCGGAGCATGAGCTGACTGGTGGAGCTACAGTTTCCACGGGCGCACGAGGTCGAGTTTTTACTGTTCGCGCTGTCCCCAACAATCCTTTCAATCGCACCAACTATACACACCGCTCGGCAAGTGGCGGCGGCGCCAACACATGCGGTAGCGCGACGGTGTTCAGTCGGCTTCTGCGAAAGCGTCATGAATCCGATGAGAGTGCAATTTCAATGGGTAGTGAGGCGACTCTAGCGAGTGGTTCAATGACACCGCTGTCGAAACGCAGAGTGCGATCGTCGACAATGAAGCGACCGAAAAGTGCCATCCAAATGATGGCCTCAGGTCATGGCTCCTCGGACTTTTACGGCACCGGAACCTACGGAGGTTCACAAGCGTCAGCAACGATTCATTCACTGCATTCGCTGGATTCCGTGCAGCCGTTGACAATCAACAAGGAGGAACAACGTCGCACAAGCAATGTGTACATGATGGACGATGATAGCACGCATGAATTCGAAGAAGATAGCGGTGAGTTGACTCTTTCAGTTACATTATTTTTCTTGATTCATTTACAGCGAGATGGCCTGATTTGGACGATATCCTGAGTTGAGTTGATGATTTGATAACATTTGGCTTGGTTGGTGTTTTTTACTGGTTCTGTGTGAAGAGGATGCAATTTTCAGGGGAATTTTCAAGTTTAAGGTTTTTAATTATGCTTTATCTACCTATAGACACATTGAATCACATCTAGCTATGAACATTGATGATGCTCACTAATAGAAGTTACGGTTGATTCGATGAATTATCAGTTCTGTTTGCAACTTCATTCGACTTATTCGAATATCTCTCAGTTTCTCATTAATATGATCATTGACTTTCACTAGGATAAGAGATTTCCTGTCATATAGCGCTTTTAAACTGGCATATATTCTGGAATCAAAACGGGCCTGATTATGATGTTCCCGGCAGATGTCATCATAATTCATAATATATCACTAGCGCTCGAAATGTGATCTCGTACTGAATTCCTTTCGCTAGATCTCAGGATTAATTTTTCAGCTACTACATCATTTACAAAATACTAGCTATGAGATGCAACTAAACGCTTTATATGATGGATTTATAACACCTTAGGATCAAACAGTCATATATCAGCTATGCAGCACTCTGATTATCAGTGATCTGAATGGTATCATAGCCACTGATTAGGTCAGATGCTCCCACAACTTTTGTCTGATCATCACATTTCGTACGCTTGAATGACCAGGTGTCAGGTGTCGTCACTTAATCACACTAGCTGTCGTAAGGACTGCAGTTCAATTGATAGAGCATGACTCTTGAAGCTTCACCTTGCTTAGGCTATTGTATAGCAATACCTGTAATCACTTCGCTCCACCCGTGCAATCAATCCATGATTTCAATTCAAATAAGGCATGTTGCAAGGGCAAACTAGCAAACTACGGTAAGCACCGTATTGTGGAGATGACACAGTTATACGTCTATTACTGATGTCTTTTGCACTCCATAAAGAACATGTTTCTCTTATCAGTATTACTAGTGACCATTGCAAACTGTAATTTTTTGAAGAAATTTTCGAAAATTCTCAGAAAGCGTTCATCTACTTTGACTGCTTTGCACTTATTGTTTCAGTTGTTGTTGTTTTCAAATGCATATGTCGAACAGTTACAGTTCATTTTCAATTGGTATTTAATTGTTCTGCTCCTTTGATCAACTTTTTAAGAAACTCATTAACAAATTGAGCGCAAAGTTGTTGACGATCAATTTTTAGAGTGATTTATCATTTCTCTTTGAATTCAGTCGTCTTAAATTTCTCGCGAACGGCTTCTTCTTCGTATGCATTCATTTTAATCATCATATCCTTGAAAAATCATACGTCAATTGTTGATTGCGTTCATTTTGCATCGGAAATTGAACGCGAATCAGTCAAATATTGAGAACAACCTCAATTGAGCTATAAATACTTACTAACATTGCATATTTTTAAAAATCGGATCATTCATAATTTTTTCGAAATGGTTTTTCAGTTCTTCCGGTAAGGCTCAGTTGTAAGCACATGACGCAATTGTAACCACATGTTATGTTTTTATGTTTTATTTTCGGTTGCATTACGCAATTATTTAATGCTTTTTGTTAATTGTACACATAAATCACTGGAATTTTTTGCCGATAGTTTTATTATTGAAGATTAATGGATCATATTAAGGTTAGCTTCTTGTCAGATCACTAGTTCACCGGTGTTTCATTCAATCCTTTCTTTGAACCGGGACAATTGTAAGACTTTGATATATTCCAATTCTTGAATTACTTTGCCCTCCAATACTTCCACGAGGTAGCTTTTTATTGATATTATCTTGGGTGCCACCTTCAAGGCTACCGTAAGCTCAAGTTTGCCCACTAACTTATGAATTTTTTGCATCAGTCGATCCTGCTGGATCTCTTCATCCAGAAAAACATATATTTTGTCGAGCGATTTTGCTTTCCTGAGGAGATATAGTCATTTTCTGGAGATCTATCTCAAATCGAGGTAGCTTTTTATTAAAACTATCTCGATAGAGCAGTCGGATAGTTTATTTCAATAGAATTTCGTTAGTCTTATTTAATCATTACTCTCCGAAAAACATGGTAATGCGAATCAATTCATCGAGCTGTTGTGATCGTTGTTGTGAGAAATGAATTAGTGAAGAAATTTCCTCAATTTTCTTTTCGGAGGGATCCAATTGTACCTTATTGTAACAAATATTATATTACTGTAGCACTATAGTAAGTCATAATGAAATCAGATACGATGTTATTGTTGTGCTCGGCTTTCTGTTGAATATGACTTATTTGTGCGGTTGAGTCAATAACAAGATATTTGTTTCGAAGCGCACTTAGAGCAATACTTCGAATGCATTTGTTTTCACGTTCAGTCAGAACTTTTGTTTTTCCGTCAGCATTACATTCTGTCGACACACCGTTGTGCTAATTTCGGCACAAATTCGGTGACATACACATGATCAGTGGACGTTGATTCAGTTTCCGTTGTTGATAGTTTCCAGATAACTTCGCTAGTTTACGATCGGTCTCATTCCAAACCAAATTTCGACCATTTGCAATTGCTTTATGGTGCAACCTTATGGATGGAAGCAGCATGATTGGAAGCTACATCAAAAAATGCTAATGACTGTCATATTAGAATTGCTATGTGTTGTCACATGACGAGCAAAATCAATGAGTGAAATGTTGACATTTACAAGGACTAACATCTTCCAGAGAGATTAGATTGAAATAATCCTGATTGGCCAACCGAGCTTCATCCTATCCACGTCACTGGATCCATAGCAACTTATTGATCGGGAACATTTGATGGAATGCATTTGGCATTTTTCATGACACATTTTTAATCTGGATTGAAACTGGCGATCGCACAATTGTCTGTCTGAAGCATTTTTCCGGGAGCTTACGTGCTTGTAAGTGCATGGCTGATTGGCTTAAGGATGTTGGAGTTTAGTGGATTATAAATTCATTAGAATACTGCTGGGTTTTTTTCCAAATATAATTAATCTGATTGAAGCACAAATTGCATTCAAGTACTATTCATTTATTGGTAGCCACGTAAACCTTCATTTCAATAATAATATTGAATGAATAGTTTACTACTCAGCAAGAGTCTTAATCACATCAAATATCCCAGTAAAACCCTTCAGGTTCTCACTTTTCAGGCTTCTCCACTGAAAACTGACATAGCTAAGTTAATGTAATTGCTTGCTAGAGCAACCTTGGCAAGTACATGATCATTTTTGAAAGAGGATTAATCGTCAACGAGATTCCATTCGTCGAACTTGTTCAGCGCCTGCCTTGTAAGGGGCGTACATTACACGTTAATAAATGAATGTTTTCGTTGGTATGTGTGCAGCTGAATGATGCTCGAATGGCTGATTGCTCTACACATTCAGTTCTATTGTCTCACAATCAGTAATGAATGTGACCAAGATTGTGTGTTGGCGACGAATGCATTTGTTGATGCGTTCGTTTGATGGCTTATAGCAGAAGGCATTCGTTTCAAAATCTTAATATTTGAGTAATAAGAAGCCATTGTATAGAATCGGTTTGTCATACTCGAACATACGTTCATCAGTCTACGAGGAATGCGATGCGATAAGGCTGTTGGACGATTTCGTTCTCGTCGATTCATTTGAATAGCGGCTAGACCGATTTGCCCGATGATATCGACAGCTGTCCTATGTTAATTCGTATGAGTTACATTTATGATAGGGTTGCTGTTGTTTTTTTATTTGGTTATTGACAAAAAAAGGAATAAAGAGAAGAGACATTTCCTAATTAATTCATATTTGCTGCAAGCAGTTGTTGGTTATAAATCCACTGTTCCCTTTCAATTCGTTTTCATTCAGATCATGATCAGCCGCCTCGTTATCACTAATCCCATTGATCATTTGCCTACTTATTGTTATCAGGTTTGATCACTATTCAGTAGTATTTCTGTGTACGTCATCGTGACGAAAGCTGAGACGACGTGTGTGTGTGTGCATTTGCTGATAATTTATTGGTATTTCTTGAGGTATCTCTTGAGAGTTGACCGTGGAAGATCGATTGAATTCGTCCAGATCTGAATCTGAGTTGATTGGATTCAAAGGCGTTTGCTTATGAGTTCGCATTGATAACGGTTATTCTGAATGCATTGCTTCATTGCGATAACATTCCTTAGTCATTCGATGAAATAATGCTCGATTATTGAAAATCGCTCAGTAGTAATACTCGGAATCGCTGAAACAATATTAATTTTGCATTGTTACGTGACTTCTTCGTTCGTTCGTGACGACTTCAGTGGTTTGTTCATACCTACAGCGGACTGAGTATTGGCAAGCACTTTCGAAAAGAAAAGAAAGAACTCTCAAACAATCGCTCCTAACATCGATCTCCGTGTGGAAGTCTCAACTATTGTTTCATTTGAGCTACTTGCACACTATAATTCTAACACAATCTGACGTACTCTACTACATTACTTACTCAAATTACCACCTAATATACGTGCTTCGAGAAGACTGCGTCTTGAAACCGTATCATATTGATCAGTCACAACTACAGACTGGGTTTGTTGCGTTCGTTTGCAGTACATATTTGCAGTTGGGGTAGTGTACGTGAAGAGCTACAGAAGCTGTAAGTTCAACCGTTATCTATAAGCACTAGCACCGACTAAACGGTAACTAATATATTGGTGTTGTTCACGGCCATTTGTCATCGGAAACTTGATTGTGAAGATGATGAACGATCCTGTGACTCGTATTCTATTGCAAAGCGAGGATGGTATTATTTTGGAAATACCACCAGAAGAGGATGAGACACAAACCACAACAGTAACAAGTGCGACTGCATACTTATTGCCTCGGCCCAAATCCTACATGCAAGGAGCACATTCAATGGATTATTTGAGTGTGACTGATCACTCGATGCATTCTGATAAAAGTGGACACCGATCACAATCCGTACCGAGACGGATGAGTAAGGATGGTCGACAAATCCGTAAAAGTTGGCTGTCTCGAGCACATCAGTCGCTATCCAGACTTAGCGCCGACCGACGTTTGACAACTAGTTCACGAGGTATCATTATCAACGTTCTGTGTTCGCACTAAGCATTCGCAATCTCGGTTTCGTACCTTCATCGAAACTATCCGAAGGATTTTGACGAATTTGAAAATAAATTTAGGAATGGTATTTCTGAATAGTCAAAATTTTTAAAGCAGGATTCAAGTTATGATTATTCAAGAAGAACTGCTTTAATTTCCTCACCAATGTTCAAATATTCGGCTGCATTGATAGGTTTAAAGTTAAATGATTGTATTTTTCGCATTCACAGACCTATCGGATGTTCTTTTTAAAGTTTCTTGTAATTCGAACGAAATAATCACGAGAATGAATAAACTATGACATGTAAACTATGACTATTTTCGATTCATTGTGCTACTTGGATGTAGATGAATGTGAATACTTAGATGAAGAAGAAGGAGAATGTTGTTGACGTCTCGTAGCTATGGTGAAATGCATCGGATAATTATCGTATGGATTAGAGGAAATAAGTGAAATATTTCGTTGCAAACCGTTCTTGTTGAAATATGTAATTTGAGCCACGAACAAATGAAATGAATCTCAATGAATCCTCCTCATAAATTTCCACTGGAAATTGCAATTGAATCGGATCTAAATGGTTTGCTAGATTGCAATTAGATTGCAAATTCATCTCATTGATAGCTTTATTACAGCCAAAAAAAAAAACACAAAACGTTGCGATCTGTTTGAGGAACCAATAAATTTAAGCCCGAAACTGGGTCTTTTAAGCATTCGAGCTCATATTTAGTGTAACAGGGATGCTCACGATTGAAGAGGCGTCGATTAAATGCTCATATTTAATGCAACATTTCGTAGAAATTGAGCGTTGCAAGAATACTGATTAGAACACATGAGTGTGTGCCTGTTTTCAGTTTGATGAGGAAACTAATCTGTATTCTCCTGAGATTAATGCAAAAATGGTCGAACTTTTTCTCCCTAAATCAATTTGAATAAAAAAACTCAATGAAGTGGAAAAATTCTTGCGAAAATTTGCCAATTTTAACCGAAAATTCTAGAGTTGATTTTTTGAAAAAGAAAACCTTGAAGTAATGTCGTCATTGGTGTGCAAACTGAATACAAATTATACTCATTCATTCATCCATTGTTAGGTCGACAATTGCAACGCATTATGAGTTGCTCTCTTTCTACTGTAGATCACCAATAATATCACCTCTATGAATAATTTCTGCCTTTTTTGACAAGCTTTCATAAAGCACAGATTTAAAAGACCAAAAATGATTCGTCTGAATGCAAACTTTATTATTTATTTACAGTTAGCGATCGCAATTCAAATTGCCTCGCGTTTGCATTTGTTCACTGAAAGTGAGGTATGCAGGTAAAAGAAATTGAAAAAATTTTAAATTCTGAAACTTTTTCTTCTCATTTCAAAAATCTTCCACTGCATTCGACTGTAAAATCAGTTAGTTTTCTAAGATTCCGGCGTTTTCAATAGGTATAGTTCATATTCGTTCAATTTACGGAGAATATCAATCGCACGACAGAAATGATAGAAAATCTTTAGATTACCTTGAAATGCATTGAAACATGCGTGACTTTTATGTTAGATGGAATTTCAAAATAACAAGTGGATTTTAAGATATCCATCGTTTGGCAACAATTTTCAGTTTTCTTTAAATCAATTTTTCCAGGTTGAGTCATTAGATAAATCCATTGATTCCTCATGAGGCACGTGAACAAAATTTGCGTGGAACTAATGCGGAATACTGATGAAAAACACTCAAAAAACACCCTCTTATAGTGCCATAGTGATAGAATTCCAGCCGTTGCTGGCAATCCGTAATCAATTCTACTCATAACACATCGTTGTAAATGAATTGTGTTCTGAAATGGTACAAAAAACCCATTAAAATTCGGATTCAAATAATATGAGAGAGAAGATCACCAGCTGAACATAGCCTTTGAGACGCAACGTTGAACCGAATTCCCACGAGGCAGACGTCTCTTGAATTGTGGAGGAACGCAAACTTAAAAGTGATTGTCTGCGCATTCTTATATCAATTTTGAATTCACTAACATGATTTCGATTCCAGACATGCAAACTGCAGGTTTGACTCAGTGGAGAGCAAATTGTTTTTGGCGATGTCGAATTCAAAAACTAAATTGTTGACTCTGAATAATGGACGTTTTGATTATGTTTTGATAACATGAATGATTATTGATATGAATTTGATCAACAAAATCTTAATTGTTTTAACAATAGCAACATAGATAAGCAATAGTAACATGATATGAAACATTTGATTGATAACATAATTGTGGAGCAGCTTGATGATATATGGATTGTTTTATAAATCCCATTGTTGTGTCCATTTTTCATATGCTGAGCAATCGTCCGTCCATACGTCAAGACACACTTTTGTTTGTATGTTTTTTTGATCTCATATATATCACATCGCCATGCTGACGAGAATAATTTCTGATTTATGCAATATGCAAAGATATCGCATTGTATTTGTTCACTTTTGAGAAGAATCATTCGGATATGAACGCACTGAAAATTCTTTGGGTTCATAGCATTAGCATAAGTATGTGTGTGTGTGCATCTATATCCTTTAACTCACCTTCTTGGAAAAAGAATTCCGAAGGGAATTTTCCAAGAAAGCAGCTAGTGGTGTTGCTCAGAAATGGCATCTTCTTTAGGATTCCTCGAAATTTATGTTTTCAATCTGCCTCGGCAGGCAACTGAAGTTTTGCTAACGAACTTACGAGTTGCTGAGTTGACTTACTATTAGTGAAAAGCAAATTACTTTTGGCAATGTCGCGTTTGGAAATTAACTTGTTGACTCAGAATAGTGAATGTTTTATGAATTTTCTGATAATATGAATGATTATTGATACGAATTTGATCAACAACATCTTAATTGTTTTTAACAATAGTAACATCGATAAACAATAGTAACGTGATATGAAACATAATAATTGATAAACAACATAATTGTGGATACACATTAGAAAGCATTTTACTCGCTTGAAGAGATCATTCGCTTGAGATTTCATTTTTTCGATTGAAGGCGAAGACGACTACTTTCAGACATATCAACGAATCTTCTGTGCAGCATAGTCATCGCCTCTAAGTTTTCATGCCGAATGAATGGAGTACTGAGGAATTTCATGCAGCTTATTCTACGAATTCTAGACTCTACTTACCCAGAAGTGGAGAAAATGTTGTGTCGTTCCATTGATTTGCCAGCATTTTTCAGTTGTTCTTCACATGATGAAACTCTGTAAAAGTAATACTTCATCAGAGGCAAACTCATATAGTGTTAACAGTCAGTCACGTTGTCATGTTTGGGAGTTTATTATTTACTGGAAAAATTGTGCGTTCAATGAGAACTGAAAAAATGGCATAAAAAATATAATCCGAAAAGAGCGATTGGACCGGCGATTGGCATTCCAGTATCTAGCGTAACCTAATACTCCAAATCTCCACTCATCTGTCATCAAGAGATCATGTTTTATGGCTTTAAGCGGACGTAATAAATTATCCTTAGCTTCATGCGTTATTGCTCGTAGTGCTTGGGGGCGGATGCTGTTTGAGTTTAGAATTCATCGAAGTTGGCGATTGTTTTTTGCGGAAGACATCATAAAAATGCTGCTTTTTCGTTTAGTGCGATCAATTTCTCGACTTTTTATCCTATCCGTCAGCAACAATTTTATTAATTGTTTCGAATTTCAAGAGGAAATGAATCTTGAAATCATCTTTCATCCTATCCAATTCATATCACATCACATCACTATAGCTTGACTGGATCTCATCTAATTTTCCATCTCATTGTCACATTTCGCAGATTTCTCAAAACATATTATTTATTCATGGGCTGCATGTTTTATGAGGGATATTTTTCATAATTCGGTAGTATTTTCCGATGAAGAGTTTTTCCCTCGATTCAGTTGCATAGAGGAGGTTTCAATGCCCTCCTACACACTCTCGGTTCAATCTCCTCTCAACATCTTGTCTGATTTTACACGAGAATTCTTTCGTGCTGAATTGCGATCATTAGAGTAATGAGATTGAATCTGGTCATCGGAAACATGAAGAACTCGTTCATGCAAAAGTACTGATAGATTACGAGAGAAATTTGCTTTCATACGCATTTTATGCTATAGATAGATGTGTTCAGTCGTGTCTGGATGAGTGCAATTACAATAAGCTGAACGCGCATATACTTTGAATCGACGACAAAAGTACAACGCATGAATCCCGTTGAGAGGAGAAGTCTACTCGTTTTTTATGTCCATCTGAATGTCATCCGTGATTGAAAAGAGTGTTAGTGCTGTTGTTGTGGAAAAGAAATTCGCAAAACTTCAAGCTCATAAGCATTCGTTAGCATTTGCTCTAGAATGCATCGCTGAGAGGCACATTTCCGTAATTTGGTTGATTGATCCTTTCAGTCACTCACCATCTAATGATGATTAATTGACATACTGAGCGGAAAATTTCTTCGTTAGAATCTGAAAAGTTTAACACGCAAACTTCTAACAACCCCATCAATCCGGTTCTGTTTATCGCTGTGCTTGTTTTTCTGATCAATAGCACTAATTGATTTGTTCAATAATCTCCGAAGACTCTAATTATTGGCCGGACAAAATGCAATCGTTAGCACACATATTCTTCAGTGTTTACTTCAAGCACTAACGCATCACACATCAAATTTTCTTTTTCCAATGACATTTCTGTGTGATGCAAAGCATCGATTCCCAGTCGTGAACGCCTTCAATGAGGAAAAGACAATCTCAGTTGGAAGATTTAGAGCGAATGAATAGATTTTTGAGAGATTCGCCCAAAACGGGCGATCGATCAGTTAATTCAGCCAGAAAAGACCTCACAACTTGAGAGCGGCATAATGGGCTAATTTTTTTGAGGTTATATTGTTTAAGTGCGTCATTCAATGGGACCGTTACCATTCGTTTTGTCATTCGTCATTCATTCACTTTGTGCGTTATAGCTTCACCAGCATAGTTTATCCGCCGATAACATCACCGAATTTGATTACAGCAAAAAAAATCAACCCAAAAAACACAGGCATAGCTTGTTGTCGGTGGTTTTTTACCGAGTGACATCCTTAACAACCCCATCAATCTGGTTCTGTTTATTGCTCTGCCTGTTTTTCTGATCAATAGCACTAATTGATTTGTTCAATAATCTCCGAAGACTCCAATTATTGGCCAGATAAAATGCAATCGTTAACAAAATGCACAGTTTAATGGTTTTAAGTTTAGCGCAGAAGCAACTTGGGATGAATAAAATATCGGGTTCCGCATTGGAAAATTTTGGTGGGATGATACACGAACGGCGGCATCTATAGGTAATTTTGTGCGCAGAACATGGAGAAGTGCAATCGGTCAAAGTAATGAAGATGATTCGGTCAAAAGAGTGAACCTTATGATGTTCATGAAAGATGTGGAAATTCCCCACAAAATATTCACATTCGTTTGCGAATCAGTGCAATCCGAAGCAGTAAATGCAGCCCAGATCGATACCAGTAAAATAATCGGTGAACCCGTTATGGTACGGCTCATAGAGACTGATATTGGTAGAATAATAGTGATTGTATCAATTGTGAAATATATCGTCGTCGTCGTATATCCTATGAATAATGTTGAGCGATTGAATGATTTGAACAGTTGGATGATGGTTTTTTTTGTTACGTTTTAAATTTATTGATGTAGATGTTTTCGCACATGCTGAAGTCATTTTTTCGTGTTTACCTATGCTATGGCATTATGTGAGGCTTCAGATTAAAACACGAGATTGAGTGCTCAATCGGCGTGTTTTACAACATGAAGACTGAGAGGCCTTACGACTGGTGTTGCATCTTGCCTGTAAAATTTATGCGGATGCCTGATTAATTTATTGAAATGCTCACTTTGCAACAATTGTTCCTAGTCAAGTCTCATTTGTTTTCATATCAGCTTGGCGTGTAACATTCCGAACTACTTATCTCAAATAAAACTCCGCTCATTCAGATTCTATCGAGCAGGTTTCACTGGATTGACGAAATCTCTTTGGGGCTCAGGGTTGATGATGTGAATAAAAATTCGAGTATCTGAAGAAATCAGAGATTCGGCGTTCTGATCCGTACCTGTTACCAACTTGTTACGACGACGTCAGCCCAGGCTTCTTTTTTGATTTGTACATTATGCTGACCTCATCACTGAATGTAATTCACCAGTGCGCGAAACCAGAACAGATTTTCGCCTTAATCAATTTTTATTTGTTTTTTTGCGACCAATCTAGCTAACATAAGAATTTGATCGATTCAGTCGATCAATTCATCAGATTATCTCTGTGCAGTGTTTCGAATAGCAGCAATGCTACGCTGAACAAACCTCAAGAAAAATTTGATAGAGCTTTTTTTTCGCTCATGAAATGTTCCCTATAAATCAAAATTTCCATCAGCATGTAGATTTTCGTCATCGGCTCGTTTTTTTTTGGTTGCGATGTCTTATCGAGCCAATGCAATCAAACTTGCACAGAGTGTCACCATCGAACCAGTACGTGTAAGATTATTCGCGGTAATATTCAGTCTTCGAATGAGTTAGTGGTCGGAGCCGTTATGTTGAGACAATTTTTTGATTAAAACTCTCTCGGAAGTGTTGCGAAAATTTCTTCGTCTTCATTGCTAAAGAAAATGGATGCAATCGATTAATTTGATAAGACGAAAAAGTTTGGAAATGCTCTCAATATCCACCACTCATTATATCGATTGGCCTATCTTTCGGTAACTGAAGCTCTTATGGCGATGGTTAATAACGTTGCGTTCGAATCACATTTTTGACTTTGAAACCATTTGAATTGCTGAAGATTTGCTCTCAAATTTGCTCTCAGCAACGGATCGTTGTACATCTGCTTGAAAGTATGTGTGAGCTAAGGAAAAAATCTCCGACATGGAATGTTGTAATTTGGTTTATTTATGTGAGTGAAAGTGACAGAAACTAAAATCAACTGGAATTGTCCGTTCATGCCTCCCAAATGTATTCACGATTCTGTCTTCAAAACACATCGTTAAGCAGCACATCACATCACGGCGACACTTTGGAGTGGCTCTCTAGTTTTGTGCCATGATTATCAGTGATTTGTGGTATAAGTGAGACATCTCAATACGATGACACATTCATCAGGGATGTCCGTCTGACAGAAGTGCATTTTTCGGCTCGTTTCATCGCAATGTTCAGAGCAGGACAACTGAATTTCGTGTTCTTCTGCATTGATGAGCAAGAAGTAACGTTATTGGTTAACCGTGTTTAGCCCAGCCGCCGCACTCTTGCCGCTTCACAACAACGCATCAAATGCATTCGTTCATTTATTCAACACAAAATTTGTTCGATCTGAAGGAAACTCAAACTTTTCTATCAGCAAAAAACAAATTATTTCCCATTGTTGTTGTTGTTGTTGTTGTTGTTGTGTGATGAGGAAATGACTGTGTAAAAGCTAAAGTTAGAGCAAAATTCTTGAGTTTCGCAGCGAATGGCAACAATCGCTTTAATGAGCGGTCACAAGAGGGTCGTTTCGGAGGCTTTAGAGTGTTCATAATCACATCGTTGAACACTTCTTCCCCTCACTATTAATCAAGCATCATAATCTGAATTGCCCATAGATGAAAGATTGTGCCCATATCAGCGTGTTTAGTAACTGCTCATACACATATCACATTCATCATAGGTTTTTACTTCCTCAACGTTTATGGCTTGTCTGCTCAATAAGATGGCAATTTCAGTTCATGCTAACATAACTATATTCACTTGTTTTTTCGATCACAGCGCTAACGTACTTCATATTCTCAAATCTGTCCAATCAAATGAATTGTCTGTCAGTGACATATCTTTGATAACAGTTTTGATCGTGGTTGTTTCAACGGGTAATCAGACAGATGCACGTTTAATGCTGACGAAAATTTGACTTCTAATCCATCTGATACATCTTGAACTAGAGAATCGTAGATTCGAATCGTGCGGAACATGGAATGACGAAGGATTCAGCAACAAGATGAATGAATGAACGGTATAAGTGAAGCATATTCAGTGGTTTAAGCTAGCATAAGTTACTTGTCTGATGGCTATTGGAATGTTCTGTTGGTTTAATGCTAGGTTAGTGCTGCTGATGCTGATGCTGATGGTGTTGCTGCTGATGCTGCTGCACTAGGCTAAATGGGTAAAAACGTTCGAATTGAGAGGCGATAAGGAGTGCGGGAGGAGGGCGGGACGGACACGAACACGTCGAACAGAAATGATGATGAAAGGACGACGATGGCTGGATTTGTGGATGAATAGCTGATACTGCTGATGCTGCTGCTGCTGCTGTTACTGCTGCTTTGGCTGGATAGATCGCAAGTTGGATAGATAGATATCGCTCACTCTTCAATCTCTTTCCTGGTTTGCTCACAGATGATGTTCATCTCGAATCATTGCTTCTGACAGCCTTCAGACACGATCGTTTATTTCCATGTTACTGCTGCTGCTGATATTCAACGCCACCATAGTGTCGCCACAGCCAGTTTGTTGAACAGTTTTTGGAGCATTCACAAATAAGCACAACTTGTCAAGTTTATGCTTATGATGACTTATTATCAAGTAATCACTGACAACGAATGGAACTTAATTAGCTTAATTAGTTGCTTACTGACGCCTGTGCTGTATTAGGCTCTTCTATTCATTCAGCCAATCTGAGATAGAAATCAATCGTAACATCTTGAACGTTGCTGTGTTCACCATCGCATCGCGTAGTCTTTCGAATCGATTTTACTCGGAATTCAATCCATTGCGGGTTTTTAGTCTTGTCTTGTTTCAGGTTCTTCGAATGTACATCTCTTCTGATGTGTTGTTGTTAAGCAACCGGCAACTATTCTCCACTTTTTCTACGTTATTTTATTGAGAACAGCAGCACATTTCATCCATACATACATTTCATTCTTCACCGAATAGATTTCTGAACAGTGAACAGATTCACTTTCGGTTTGCAAATATTGGACTTGAACAAGGAGCCAGATAAGGTTTATCCAGTTCTCCAGTGTCTTTTGAGATGCTAAAACTGAATCCATTCACATGCTCGTCGTAAACTATGCGAATTCCACGTATCGCTAAGTTATCAGCGGAGCTCTCCAGGTTTTAGAAAATCCACTTCAGTTACTTCACTATGCCTTTATTGGATTCTTACTGCGACTGTATTCGTTGTCTGTTTCTGTTTTCTCACACGCTGAATACTTCAAATAAGTTCAGATCAATGATGTGGTCAAAAGAAACTGATTTGCTGTCGTAGTGGTTATGATGAGTATTTGATGTTCTGCTTCAGAGTTCATAAAATAGATGCCACAGGCGGCTGTTATAGCTGAAAGTGTTTGTACGCCATTGTCGCTGTCCTCTCTGCCCAACGAATCCGTCAACAATTCATCGTCGTCAACAAACTCTTCATCGGAAGTTTCCTTCTCACATTGCTCAACTTCAAATCCCCAGAAAGCGCTCGCGATGATCGAAGGTGATCCAATACCTGCGTCTGTTGTACCGGCTGCCACTCCTTATGCCCCACACGGTGTGCAAGCGGCTATTGCCCACCATAATCATCAGTTACAGCTACAGCAACAGCAACAACAGAACAACGGAGCTGATCACTCGTACAGCCACCCTCATGTTCATGCATTTCATCAAGGTGGAACCCTGAATTCGATTCCACAACAACAAGCCTCAACGCCAACAATCCAGTTTGCTGCCGGTGCATCACCGCCAGCACATATAATTCTACCGCCTCAGCACCAGCCCTATCGTAAGCCAGAACCAGCGTTGCGCTCTATGGCAAGACGTCAGTCGCATACGCTTCTCTATGTTCCGGAACACCGTCGTGTTTCGACAATATCCGGTAATTCGATAGCGTCTTGTCCGGCTTCGTATCCGGGGAAGCTGGCGGTCGACGAGAAACTTGGCCAGAATGTCGACAGATCCAGGATCACTCCACCGCAAAGTGTCCCGTTGGTGCACTCGTCGCCACAAGTCGATAATCGTCGGAAATCAGTGCAAACCGGAGCACCGGCCATAGCGTTTCGGCCGATGCGTTTCGAGCGACGCTCGTCACAGCCTTTACTGCGGCATGTTGTGGCCGGAGCCAATAAAGCAGCCGCAGCAATGGCGATAGCTGAAGATTCGGCCGAAATGGCTGGTGAGGTGAGATTACGTCAAGCACTGGTGGTCGACGAGCCCAGCGCTGGAGGACCGAGGAGTGGTACGCTTGCGGGAGCAAGATATCAGATGCCGGTAGGCCAGTGTGATATGCCTCGTCTGCTGACAAAACGAGTGAGCTGGTTGTCGATGAAGAGTCTACAGGATTCTGTGGAACCACTGTTGACATTTTCTCGCCGAGGCAAAAAGCAAAACAGTATGGCATCCGGTGATAACTTGAACAGTCGTAATGATTCAAGAACGAACAGTCAGTACGGATCCAGTGCTGCAGTTGGACGATAGTAGTTTACTGGAGAGGGAAGAGGATACACCGCCGTTAGATACGCTCAGTTGGAGTTTTGGAGGTATTCGAATGTTCGTTCATTTCACGTTTGTTTGTCCAGTTCATCACCTTGTAAATCACTTCACTTGTTATGCAACTGGAATAATTTTCATTTTCTGAATTCTCTGTAATGCTCACAGTTCACAATCAAAATATCTTACCTGATTTAGCAGATCACCTGCTATAATTTAAAAATTAGTTGCATATGTCCAAACAACGTGTCTCCCAGATATGGTTGCCTAAATGCCACATTGTATGCCTTATTGAGTACATGGTAACGATCATAAATGTCTAGTCAGTAGAATGCTAGCAACACGACTTAACAGCGAACTTTCACAAAAACAACATGTTCACACCTTAAGTAATCACTGAGAGTGATTTTGATGTGCTAATTAGCATGATAATGAGGTATCCTCTGCCTTCTAGACAATCCTGTATTGCATAAGCTGCCCGTGTGGTAAGCTCAACTATTAGCTGATCTACTTAATGTCTTGATCCGTCTGTATCGTATGCAATCTGTGCAACGTCTTCAAATCCACTGATTTTATTCGCTGTTTTATTGGTCCTCAAGGCTCAAGTGATCATTTTTCGTTCAAAATGCTCATAAAACGGCTCAATTGACTGAATTGCCGTAATCTCATCAATGACGTTTTTATCAATTAAAAATGAGAGGTTCTATGAGTATAATCATAATTTATAGGTATCATTTTGTGAGTGGTTCAAGCGCAGTTGTTCAGTGCTTCTGTCTGTTTTTCGTCATCACCTTTCGGATTACTGCTATCTATGCTGCTTGTCAGTAATAATATGTCTATGCAGCAGTGTTCATCCATCATCGTTTTTGCACTCAGTGATAAATGAGATGATGTGATTGACTTGCTTCAAATTATATGTTTGAATCAAATCTGTTCACGTGCGAACGAACGGCTAACAATAAGAGCATTTATGTGAACGTTTTATTCAGTGATAAAATCAACGATTCTCTATCATGTGCTATTGGTTTTATTGCCATGTTAATTGCCGCCTCCAAAGAATACGCCGACAGAATGGATAAGTCCAGTGGATGCATACCGATGCTGCAGCAAGTCAAGCACGACAGTCTCACAGCATGGCAATAATCTTATGACTGCGATTTGATTGCTTTGTTTACGTCAAAATTTTATTCTGTCAGTCAATTTGATGCAACGCACGCTTGAGGAACGAATTTTCTTCCACATTATATTGATATATTCAACGATACTTCACTCCTTGAGAAGTCTCTAAAACATCTTCACACAAACACACAAATCACTCGATCAAATTTACTTTTTGTTAGATCCTGCGATTCTTTGAGCAAATTCCTTAAAAACAGCCAAGAAAGCCAAGGAAATGATGGAATATGCACGCTATGTTTATTACCTTCCACATTAGGAATTCCCGGGAAGCATGTGTGTAGAAAATAAGCGGATAAGTTGAAGGATTTGTAAACAAATAAATGAAATCGAGATCGGTAAGTGGTACTGGTTGGCGAGTCATTCTTGCCTGAATTCGACACGACGTGTATCCTTAAACTAACCGAATTACTGCAGCTGAAATACGATAGAGCAATAACTTCTCTTGTAGATCAAACAAATCTGCTTCGTGTTCTGCCGCTATTCTCATTTATTTGAAAGGATTTTGATGAATCCTTGATTGTCCAAAGGTCTCATTATGTCAAGGATTTCATGTCCTCAAGAGATTTCCCGAGTCTTATACCTCAATTTTCATAAATCGTTCGTGTATCTGTCACGGTGCAAATGAGTCTCGATCAATTGCAAGGTGGTTATATGTGCGGTGACGTAACACAAAACTATCATCTTTTTCTTCAATAAGTAAAGGAACTAATTCCCTGTTCCATAGGATGTGACTTTTCCGTAGTTTAGTTCCAAATGGAGTTCGAACTCAAACAGTCTGATGGAGTCTCATTATAACAGTTTCAATTGTAGCAAACTACCTTAATTGTAGCAAAACTTGAGCGCAGTCTTCAGTTGTGATATATTCGTTTATAAGTCAGTGCAATTCGGAAGGATAACCAACTGTCTCTTATACGGATTCTGAGTGTTTTGTGAATGATTTTTCATAGTATCATCATTTTGATTGAAAATTTTCTTAGAATAAGACATGTGAACATGCGTTCAGTGAGCTTTTTTGATCATTCACACGTGAAAATCATATAACCTATGTGGTGAACAAGGCCTTTTTTCAGCAAAGTCTCCTGTAAAACAAAATGAATGCGACCAATTTGACTGAATGCACCGATTTGTTTCATCAAAAATCGTCTGTGTTCAAGCAAGTTGCAATGAAGTTAGCTGTGAAGTGATGAGTCCAGGCGAAATGCAAATAGATGAAACGAATCGACTAAAATTCAGAAGAATGCTTGAATGAATTGAATTTCACGTTGTGCCATCCATCTGTATGATGTGCTGTGGCCAAAAATGCAGTGAGCTAGCTTAACGCTTTTTGTCGTATAATCCATAGGATGTGTTCGTTTGTTGATGCTATTTTATCCTCTATCTATGAGTCGTTTGGACTTGTGAGTGCATCTGAGTACCTAGAACACATTGAAGCAGTATGCGAAAAGCATTTCGATGGCTTTAAAACACCAACGAACGCTCAAAACTCTCAATTTGATATTATCGTTGTGAACGGAAGCCAGCCAGCAAATAAATGTGTGAGCAGCAGTCAGCTGCGCTGACGAGTGCGATTGATCAATTCAACACTGCGCATGTAAACAGAACAGTAATTTGAGGGTTTCGTTGAAATGATGCTCACATTTCGAATTTATCCACCAGATACTCATTTTCATGCAGTGTTCATTCGTAGCTGAGAAGTCTATGAGAATGACAGCGCTTTTCCGATACTGAGGCAAAAAAGGAGTGCAACTAAAATTATGTTAAGTGACAGCAGATGCAATCTAATGACAGTTCCGGGAAGAACTCATGTCATGAGTTAGGAAAGGAAGTGGTGATATGACAGCCAGCAATCTATTAGCTGAACAGATCGTTTTCATTACTTGTTTCCGGATTTCCACACTTGCGCATCGCAATCAATTACAGAGCAGTCGACATAATGAGTAGTCACTCTAAGCTGTCACAGACAGTCTCAGTATCAAAGGTTCCCTTCATTTTCACGATTATAGCGGATGAGGAGGCTATCATTTGGAAAAAAAGAGATCGATTGGATATTATGTCTTTCAGTTTGTGTGATTCTGTTATTGATGATTAGCAAGGTTGAAATCCAATACACACTGATATTCAATATTGTTTTGATACTGATTATGAAGACACTGGTTAGTTTGTAGTGAAATTCTATCTGGGTGATAGTAATAACAGTGGTGATTGTTTTACTGATATAGCATTCTGGATGATAGTGAACATAATTGCGTGAGGCTAACAGTTAGGACAATATTCAAGTCAATAACAAGAATATTGATTATGAGGCTAATTGCAATGTAGTGAGGCATGTTTTGCGAAAGGAGTATGTCATTAAAATGATAATAACCAAGCATAATAGCAATGACAAAAACGTATGTGTGTGTGTCAATCATGAAAGCGTTTTCAAATTTGCTTATTGGCAAATTCAAGTTTGGGATAGGTTTGTTAATGATAGAATGTGTTGATCAAAACTATTTTGGCCTTTTTCTGAAGAAAGCATGCTTGGCCACGAAAACATATCGCATGTTTTGAATTGAGAACATTGGATGAAAGTTCCGGTTGGTGTTTCTGGTGAAAGGGATGAGAAACATCTCCTCTCACTTGGTACCACCCAAGGGATGCCAGAAAGATATGGCCTGATTGACTTGAGTAGTTTTTATGGAGGATTTTGGAGATCTGTCATTTGGCCAGCTTATCTGGTATGTCCGCTCGGATATCGATCTAATATAATCAGATGAATAAGTAACTGGCTTTGTCGAATTAATTGAAAAACCACATCTTTTGAGGCTATGAGTAGGAGGATACGAGTAGGCCAAGAATAGGGTCGATTCAAATATCCACTGTTTGTGATATTTTGTCAAAATTCCGTAAGAAATTTTTCATATAATATGAATGTGACGCATCAGAGAACGATGCCTGTAGCTATGCAATCTGCAATGAGATGTGTACAGCCTCAAAGAGGTTATTAAGTTTGATAATAACTTAACGAAGTGCCTTCATTCAGATTAATAAATTTCCTCAAAATAGCTGACTGGATTGATGAAGAAAGCAGAGATTATGTGGGGATCATATGCTTTGAGTTTTTGCTAAAATTGTTTTTAGCACTGGATCGAATATGAATTGTAGTAACGAAATTTGACAAATGTCTAAACGTTGAAATCACTGAATGCATAGTGTGGTGCATAGATGGAAGTTCAATTGCTGTATTCGGTTGTTTTCAATCAAATCATGTTTTTTCCCTTGTTGATGTGAGGGAGTAAGTCACAATTAGTGACCAAACTGTGTGGAGTAAAACTTGAAATCACCGAGGGATTTCTTTCACACTCTCTTTTGAAGTTGTCAACAGGAGAGCAGCTGAACTAACATGTCAATAGCGCTCACTCGTGATGATGAGCTCTTAGTAACGGAAATTTCTTCTGCTTTCGCCAGCGTCTAATATGACAGCTATTCATTCCTATTGAACGTTGATGAAGTATTCTGAATGATTAATTGAAAATGCTCATATATTCAGCACAAATTTATTGATGCACTAGTTCTGTTGGTTAGGATATTCAGTTTCAACAATGTTTAACTTAACTTTAAATGGATTTGATTCTTTCTAGTTGAAATGCTCTAACTTTAGCCATAAACAATCGTTTACTTCATTATATCACTGGATAAGCTATGAGGATTGACTTTGATGGATAGTTGTTGTTATGAGCGTCTAAAATTACTGCGAGTAGCAGTAAATCTCGGTTTTTGCTCGGCATCTAAACATCTAAGAGCTTCGCATGATTCTATCGTAAGAATCATTATTCGGTAGTTTGCTCGCCAATCGAGCAAAATGTTATTGATGGTGTGCGAGTTGAATTCGTTGATGGGATTTCGCTGTGATCAATGGCTATTGTGTGAAATCGAGAACTTCCGCCTCATTCGCTGTTCGCAATGTTGATGAAATTGACCAAAATTCATTCTATGTGAGCTGATTGAGGACACTTGTTCCCAGTTATCATCAAATTTCTGGTCTCGATGCTAAATATGTTCGCTGGAGTATGTAAGCGAGCTAATTTGTTTGGATGTTTTCACATACTCCCACACCAAATAGAACAGAGATCACATTTCACTTATACACTTTGAGAAGAGTCAACAGAGGGAGGATGTGGTGATGATTTTGTTTGTGGTCATCTTGTTCGATGACTAAAATGCTAGCATACTCAAAGGTTTTGCTCACATCATAAACAGGATCAATTGTTTGTCAGATCTGTCCGACTTGATAATTTCCATAAGACTTTCGGTTTCGGTCAGCATTAACACTCAACGAAAACACTGGTAAAATCATTTTCATTAGCAAACATTCCACTGGAATCTTCAAAAACTATTTGAAGGACTGCGATTGCGATGATGAGATTAACTCTCTGAAGCAGTAATTTCAGAGATAACGAGCAGATGCATGCGTCTCATTTGTAATCATAAGCTGATGATGGATACATATGTTTGTACTGAGCACAGTTTTCGATAGGGAATTAAGTGAGTGCATGGATAGGCAAATGAACTGATGGCATCATGGCATCATCCTGTGGGGATACCTGGATATGTACGCATGATTGAATGGCTTTCAGAATGGAATGCTCGTTCGTTGTCATGTGGAACATATTTCTTTGCAAGACAACCATATGAATGAATGATTGATTCCGAAAGCAAATCACTGAACAGTTTTCAGGGACTAATTATGCTGAAGTTGTTCCATTTTTGCAATGTGCATTCGAAACTGAGTGAGGTGTTTTCGATCACTTGCAAGTCAATTTTTATTTGCGGGTTTTAAAAGAAAATGCTACGAATTGGTTGTTTTACGAGACTAGAGTGCCTCTGTTCTATTGGTCTGATGAACACTTGAGTGAGATTTCACAAATTGAAGCCAGTTCAAGGGGATAGACAACTCAATTGACTTAATTATCTATCATGAAATGCTTGTTTGAAAGTAGCTTCGCATGCAATCCTCGCTATGGAGAAAGACTTTTTCGTTTGTTTTGTCATCGAATCGATTTTGGCTCGACAGCTGAGGAAAAATTGAAATGATCAAGAAACATTCCTAAAAATTGTCAACTATCGAAAAGATGTGCTTTTTTGGCTACAAATTTCAATGATTTTGATCAATCGAGCGTATCAAAACGTTTTTTTGAAACGAGCAAGTTATCAATTCCGTGCATGTTCAGCTCTGAAAACATGAATTTGTGATTAAGAAAGTAATTAACGTTTTAAAATGGAGCAATTAACTCGAATGTAGCATCAGCAATCATGAGAAGCATCTCTCAGCGCTACAATACACAGCTCAAATTCTGCTATTCTAAAAACGTTCGTACGGTTGTGTTTCTACTCTTAATTAAATTATCAACCCGATTGTATCATCATTTGCCGATTGTATCATCATTTCTAAACATTTTCGTTTGTCGTTCACATTCTTATGAAGTATGCTATATTAGCACATAAATGATAATGAAATGAAGCTATGCGTTCGCATGCATCTCATTAGATATTTTGCTGATATTTACTCAATTGCTCAATCTAGCGTAAACATCTCTAAATATGTGGTACCATCAACGTAAATGCTAAATATCCCTCAAGAACGTTTACTTAGATGACCAATTCTAGGAAATCTGATATTTCCATATGATCTCTTAGCAAACTCTGATAAACCGTTTATTCAGTTTTGCTCGATGAACTATTAATGGCAATTTTAATGACGAACAGGCAATTCATAGGGAATCGCCTGCTCCATTTCTTCATAGATGTGAGGACTATGCTCGTATGACACTGGAAATTCAGAATGCATCATTAGTCACGCTGTCAGATCCAATAAATCCAATCAAATCAACGGTTTCCAGTCACTAGTCTTTTAGCAAATCTTTTGGATTGTCGAAGATGACATTTTTTGCGTTGATGTTCTTGCTTGGTAGACGGCTGAGAAGGCAGAGGCAAATTCAGGCAAACATGGCAACATTTCACCCTAGAATGAGACAGCAATCAGTTTAAGCCAGTGGTTGACTATGGTGCAGTAAAGTTAGAAAATATAAGAGCACTTCATATGTTTTATTCACTTCTGTGCCTAAATGCAGAAATCGCAAAACATTTTATCGTATTCTCTATTCTGAATTGCCAAAAAAAGAAGCTAGACTATTGAAGCATCGAAGTTCCATCCATCATGTGTCCAATAAAAGTGAACACCATGAATTATTGCTGCCATTGTGAACACAAACCATCGCATTCATTCATTTAAATGCTTAACTATTCATCCATTTACTTCAGTCTGGTTGCCTTTTTTTTGCAACAATTCAGTCAAATTGAGATAGCTTTGTGTTATTGTGTGCTTTAGTATTCTCAACAATGCAAATTAGCTTAAGCAGATTTGTGGGATGATGAGTGAGGGAGGATTTCGACGGATAATTTCGAACTTGCACCTGTGAACTGAAGGGGGTGAACGTTTCAAGATGTTGACCAAGAATGCGATCTCGATGTGAAATTTATTGATCCACTGAGAACATGTGAGGATTTTTTGGGGAGAGAGCAATAAATCCAACACTGGCAGACTTGACTCTGCTTGCGGCAGGCCTACAATTAGAGTCTATTCACTCGTCCAATTAGGGACTATTGGTTTTTGAAGAGCAAGCGAAGGAGCAGCCAAATAAGGATTGGTCGATTACAGTATAAAAAAAGCCTTTCCACAGAATTGCCACAAAACTGGCGTTCAATTTCTGCTCCATTCGAGAAGATAATAAATGAATGTGGCAATGGCATAAATGCAATTGAACTGTTGAAATTTTAAGGAATTCTTCAATAAACTACCAAAAAATATCTCGCTGGCGATCATTCTTTTTCACGTGAATCACACGCAGTATTCCCTGAATAGGTTTGAAGCTCGCATGATGAATCAATCGCTTGACTGCTAGTGTATTCAGCTCGTCTGAATTAATTTTCGAAACATTTCACGGTCTGTTGACCTTGTCGATCCTCAAAATATCATGCATCATTACGACAGTAAATAAGGGAATAGACCAAAAAACATAGTAAAATAGATTGCAAACCTACCCGTGAGTTATATGTCATGCCATTTCTACGGCAAAAAAGAAACCTCTATACAAATGTTCAAAAAAAAACCAAACGCTATATAAATGCTGTCATTCGAAGAACGAAATTTGCTTGAATATTCCAGCAGTTCGCATGTATTATTAGAATCTCAAGCTTCAGTAATCGGATGGCATTTTTAAAAAAGACTCCTCGTTGTCTGCGTGTCAATAAATTTTTCATTAAATGCGCATACTTTATTTAGGAAAGTGCATTTATGAGGGAGGTTAGTGTGAGAGTTGAATATTCAAAATGTTACTTATACACGAGCCATTACTATTGAATGACTGAAGATTCAACAATGGGTATGGTACCGATGAAATTTTAAACGCTTCTAAGTATAAGACGGGATTGAAGGAGATTGTGGCAAAAAAATTTCTTGAAGAATGCTCTCACTGAAGTAGTTTTTGGCTGAAATGATTGTTCGGATGTAGTGGTTCGTTAAATGCAAATCTTCATTCGAGAACTGCTTTATCTTTATCTCCTCTCTATCCACTTCCATCTGATGAAGCGTGATTGCACGATCAGTTTATCTGCTGCTTCGTTGAAGGGCGTTATTTTAAGGTACACGAATGAGTAACCAATAACTCGTTTCGTTCCATATCACAATCAGTTCGAAAATTATTTTCGAGTAAAATGAGTGGGTGCATTTCCGACAGAGAAACATTGTCTGTCGTTGATTGCCATTCGAGTAGCGTGAACTTTTAAGTGGAGAAAAGATGCATTTTAACTTGAGTGCGCATTCGTTTCTCAAAATGAGCCGGATGGATGATTGATATGCAGTGCATTGTCGTGAGTTTCGGTGGCGTGTTAGAATTGTTTACCATCAATTGAAATTTGAAAGGCTAAGCGATTTCACTATCTTCTTTTGCGCATCTTCGAGGAAACTTTTCGAATGCCAAATAAAATTCCGAAATAACTCTGATAGTCCTAGGAGTAAACACCGCGTGAGTGCGACACTCACGACGAACGGCAATTTGATCAAGAGAGCATGCGAGGGTGGCAGTGTCAATTCACCAGTAAATGAAAGCATCAGTGTTTTCGTGGGATCAACCAAATGACATGAATAGTAACTGGGATTCGAATAGCCACATTTAGAATGAATTAACTTCTCGTCTCGAATTTTATTATTAGAAGCATCAAAATTGTTCGTATCTAACATTAAAATGAGATTTTCTGAACTGCTTTCACAAGTGAAATATTGATCTTGAACGAGCAATGGAAATGTTCTGCCCAGCTTACTCTGACTCTTAAGATTCCTTATGAATTCTCTGAGGACTCTTGTCATGCTCATTTCAAGTCATGACATTTGCTTTTACTAAGTTCTGTTCCATCTAAACATAACTTTTTTTAAAATCTGCTTAGATCTGCTCTCTTCATGATCATTTCAAGCAGATGGGTATGATAGCGTTTCATGCACTCAAACAGTTTAAAGTATACCATACAAGGGTCGAACTAATGGAGAAATTCAATTAAGAAATTTATGGATTGCAAAAAATCATCAGCCAGTACTTGATAAGATTAAATAAATGGACATTTATTTAATAACAATTCAAATCCGATTAAATATTGAACTGGTAATTCAATTTGTCTCCAAGTAACATTTGTGATATCGGCTAGGTGATGTGCATGATACATAACTTAATTATGTTCATATGTATCATCTGAAACCTGATGTCATACAAAATGCTCAGGCAATAAATCATTTCATCGTCATTGAAGTTATCTTCACGAGTCGTTGCATAATCTGACGAACAGATGTTGAACGGTGACTGAACAAGACGTCATTAAACTAGCAATAAGTTATCAAAAAAGGCAAAATTGTGTGACGTTATCACGTAAGCAATCAGTCATCAAAAGGTACAGCGTAATCATTCATCTGTACGGACGACTGATTTTCTTGCGTGACATGACATCAGAATTTTTTTCATCGCTGGACGTAAAGTTTACCTATCAAATAGCATGAAATGTGTCACAGAGAGCAAGGTACCGATCTGCAACAATCTCTCATTGAAATAATTACCATCTAGAGATCAGAAAGACCTCCTGAAGTGGTTCGAGTGTGACCTTTGGTGCAAGATTGATTTCGGAATCGAGCATCTTGGAGTAGTCTGTGCATCAGATGTCCTGCAATCATGAACAGCTTTTGAGGATAACGCGAAAATCAGAATCAAAATTGTTTTTGTTTAAGATTGCCATCAATTCACATGCTATTTTGAATGTATGCTGGGGTGATGATCAGACGATTAAATGCATCAGATGGCATCATTACTCACATCTTCGTTGCTATCTTCGTTAGAAAACGATGTGATTGAATCAGTCATTCATAAGAGTGGTGCCATTGGATTACACCAAAAAAAGAGTACGAACACAGTATGGATTCGGTTGCTCAATTTGCTCTGATGAAAATCAATTCGAACACGAGCTAAAATAAACGCAAATGTGGAGGATTTTCAATAATTTATGAGTGCAAATGGAACGAAACAAAATGAGTGATTGAGGAAAATGTTCAGTGAGTGAACACGATTCGAATGGTTTTTTTTAAATGTTGTTGCTTTCAGACGAATTCGAAAATGTGACGTTAATGTATGCGAAACACGAAAAGATCCCTATGAAGGATTTCGGCTCGGAGATTCGTGCCACGATGGATATCGATCATCTACTCAACAAATCTGTTCTATTGCTCGACCTTCAGGAAACGTCTCTTGAAGAAATCTTCGCAAAGTAAGAAAACTCAAATTGAGCACAGCTACCTGCCTGCTTCAGTGCTGGTCTTTGAACATCATGATATGACCTTAGCAAGTTCAAGTGTTTAGTCACGCATATGATTGCCATAATGTTTTCTAAATGAGTCGACAATTTGAAAGGAACTGAAAACGCAATCTCGCGTGATGCGAACAGTTTGAAATATGTATGAAATGAGTGCTTCACAGCACGAAATAACATGTTTTTTATGGATTTCACCTAATATACAGCATTTTCGACTTAATGCCATATATTTGTTCATATTTCGATATTTTCTAAAATAACGGTTTCAGAATAATTCACGAAATGGATATCCAAGAGCCTGAGTTTACCAGTGAGCAAGTACGATCGGTGTTGTTCACTCAGGACGCTGGAAACCAGTGTAGGTGTTTTAATCTGAGCGCAATAATGGAAATATCGAATTTTCAGTTTTTTTTGTCGCGAATGTTTCTGGTTCTACGGAGATATGTTCTGAGTGTGTATTTCATTCTCCACCCTAAAAACAAGCAGTAAATGTCTTAAATTTCAGTTCACATATTGAGTAGAACCGTGCAAAGTATATGTACAACCGGAACCATCGGAGGATCGTTCGACTATGACCAAACATGGATTTGTGCCTTGTAAGAAACTTTCATTCTTTATTTCTGTGGTCACCAAAAAACTACCACTCAATTTCAATAGAGCATTTGATCTAGAGATCAATTTTTGCCTCTAATCAAAGCAGCACAATGAAAGATGAATAAGCACAACGTTTTATTTATCCATTTCACACGAACTAATTTTCGCTGCATTTTAACGTGATAGCGTGATATGAACCTTCAAATTTAAGCTGATTCACATCAGTGATTCCACTACATTGCGTACAATTCATTTATTGATGAAATTCATTGAATCCGATTCTGTTTTGCTCATTAATTAATGCATCGGAAAGTTCAGATGTATGCTGAGCACCGTACAGCATCGACATGTAGCAATAGCGCGATTAAGCCATCCGACAAATTTGGGTCGAACAATGCAGGATCTTCGCTTCATTATCATTGTAATCGCACCCTCACGAGCGGTAATTTTTACTGAATACTTCGATGATTTCTCATAGTCGCATTACAGATGGATTTGTTAAACCTATTATGATTATTCATGTGTTATCATTGATCTCATATGATCAGCTGAATTGACAGCCAAGGAAGTGTCTTTCAGAAGGGAACAAAAACAGCCCTCGAGACGACAAGAACGTTTGCCACACTATTCGCCGATATGGACATAAGGCAACGACTTGTGATGGCCCAAACTGTCGATCAGTTCAGGTACTTTTTGCAATTTCAACGATACAGTATCGATCAGGCGATATGCTGCGATAGTTCGCTTGCTACAGTATCCTCCAGTGATACAGCAGTACCTCTTATCATATGCATTCAGCGAAAATTTTCGAAAACTCTTTCTGGATCAGATTTTACACATGGATCTAATAATGATCGTTCGTAAGGCCTCAAAATCGTTTCAGATCAACGTTATTGCAAGCTGCTAAAGAGTTGGCCGTTGATCAGAATCAATGGCGTGAACGGAAGACCTCGATTCATCTGAGTCAAGCCAAAGAGCAACTGGTATTTGAGTTGTTTTTGAGCTGTTCATTAAATTTATTCCTGAAACCAATACAGTCACAGTGTTATGTTGGATTGTTCATAGTTTATGCAACAAGCCGATTTGTAATTAATCAAATTTACTACCAATCAAATTGTTGATTTGGTCTAATCGCAAACTTCATGATTGTTCAGTTTGGACCGGGAAGGTGGTATCCATTCCGTGGACTCAAAGAGGATTTCTGCCGAAGGATACAATTCTATGCGTCGGATTATTTGGACGGTCAGTTCAGCGACTTTTTCCCGTTAATTCTCTCTCGTTGCGATCAATTAATACTACTTTTTCGTTGAATCGTTCACACAGAAAAGAAAATTGCAGGGATTCGCGGTCCAAAAACAATTCAGAAATTATTTAGTTCGATAGTTTTCCTCTATTTTGCTTGCCTTCTACCGGCGATCGCATTCGGCGTTCTCAATGACGACAACACTAACGGTGGTATCAGTAAGTTTGCATTCATTAATTATCACTTCTGAATCCAATCCGAAACTTTTTCATTAATTTGAACTATGAATTGAATTGGATCAGCTGCATCAACCATATGATCTGATTGATTTTTGTGCTGATCTCGGAACCGCTCTGTTTCTCAGCCAAGCATTAGCTGAACTTCATACATTGGCTAAACTTCATATAAATGTGGATGAAAAGTAATCATTGAAAACCACTTCTAAACCGTATAATCCTTTTTTACCACATTAGAAATCTTTTCAAAAGCCAATAATCTAATAAAAGCCCAAATTTTAGACGTTCGCAAAGTTATTTTTGCTCAAGCGATTGGCGGCATTTTCTTTGCAATATTCGGCGGACAGCCGGTCATTATATTGCTCACTACCGTACCGTTGGCTATTTATATAAAAGGTTAGCGACCAGTAACAAATGTTTATTTTCCTCACAATCAGTGAAGTTTTCAAAAGAATCTCATTTTCAACACTCAAACGAATGATGTTTTCCATATGATACTCAAAACCGTCTTGAGTTAGAGCAATTTCAATGATGCGATAGTACTTGTTGGAAGCTAATCATTTTGTCATAAAATTTCAGTAATTTATAAAATATCACAAGAATTGGGTTACGATTTCTTTGCTATGTATGCTTGTGTTGGCTTATGGTGTCAATTTTTCCTTATCGTTTATGCGTCAACCGAAATGTGCAGTCTAATGAAACTCGCCACTCGGTGAGAGCTTTTTCAACTTTATTTCCTCTCGAGTTTAGCTGCAAATAGCCTATTCTGATACTGTTTAATACATTTCATTCATTCTGCTCGATTCCATGCTAAAGATTCAGTATGCATTTGAATACATCCGAGGTGATTCATTCTGTGTAGTTGTATGACTGATTTAAAGAGAGTAGAATTGATCTCTGTAATTGATCAAATCACAGTTTCACAATGTTGCTTAAGCAATATCAAAATTGGATAAATCAAACATTGTTGAGTTAGCAAAATTGAGAAACACATATTTTCATGCCTCCTGATTCATACTTCATGAAATTTCAGATCTGCCGAGGAGATGTTCTCGTTGTTTATAGCGATTGCCTTCACATTCGAAAGTATACGTGCGATTCACACAAGTTTGTCGATTGTTTTCTATTTTTATCAAATCCTGATTGCATCTATCTATCCCAGTCACTTATCCTTCCTGTGTTACCTACGGTCATTTTCTGGTTACGTGAACGAAGAGAGCTGAAAGCGTTCACGGAATGAACAACCCAATTTTTCAATCCATACCATTTTGTTGCTTCATCTCATTGATAGTGGACTCGAGCGGTAGTTAGTCTTCGTTTAATTCAAGGTTTCAAGAACAATTATCACAATTGTGATGAAGATCCGAGGAGGCGGAAGAATGCAGATGAGACTAGCATCGGACTGCGGTTAAATGCGTCAACATTCACATCAATAGTTGACAATATCACCGGCGCTTCTGATAAAATTCAGGTATCATATCGACCGATTTTATTTGTGTCTTCAATTTTTCCGAATCGAATCGATGAAATCAAAATATTTCTCTGAAATAAGCAGATGTGCTATTTTTGCTCACCTTTATGAAGACACTATGCCCTACGAGGTTTATTAAACGTTCAAAAAATACTGTATGAATGAGCTGCTTTGCAGACCACATTCGGAAAGCCGTGTCATCGCGACACTTCAATATTGTACATGCTTTTAATGTTTGGCACACTTTGGCTCGGCTTATTTCTATACAATTTCAGGTTTTCTTTTGAATTTCTCTTCTCAATACTATTCATTGCAATTCATACAGTTCACTTTTTACGGCGCAAAAACTGATTGGCGCAGTCAATTTATAACTTATTCACGATCTCTATTCATTCAGCAAAACATTAATATTAGCATCAACTTAATGGATCATGCATACATAATAAATATGAGAAGCGTTCCATTAACCATTCCATGAAATCGACTAAACTTTATGAAGGAACAGCAAATGAATTTCAGTTAAGCATACTGATAAGATATGGAAATAATCGGAAATGTTTCAGAAAGACGCCTTACTTGACACGTTCTCGTCGTGAATGGTTAGCAGACTACGCTTTACCGGCATCCGTTCTGATCATGTCGTTTACGGGTGCATATTGCTTTTCGGATATTGAAAGTAAGCCGGATTTTGTGCAAACTCATTCATTTCATCTTCAAACCAACTCAAAATCTCATCTTCATGCAGTCAGTCTCCACTTTCGATTTAACAAATAAAGAGTTGTTGAATACACTCAAAGAATTGGACATTGAAAAATTGCTTTAGAGAGATTTTTTCTGAGTTTTTATGTGCCCCGGTCGAAAAATAAATTGGTCGAAATGATTTCAGAGGATAAATTCAAGATGCGCGACGAGATGGCTTTGTTGGCCGTAGCGGATATTTTCTCGCTACCATGGCAGGGCTACTTTGTTTGCGCTCTACTCGGTTTTTCGTTATCGTTTCTTTTCTTCATGGACCAAAACATCACCTCAGCAATTGTAAATAATCCACAGAATAAGTTCGTTCTATCGTTTTGTTATTTGGTCTTTCTGAGAGCACTTTTTCATACATTATGAATGCATGTTTCAAATCAAATGCAGCATGAAAAATGTCTCACTTGAGAGATTTGTGTGCATTTGAACTCAGAATAGTTGATGGCATATGATATTTATAAGATTCTCTGAAATGTACTATTCGCAGAGCACCTCTCAACAATATTCTCAATGATTCGAGTGGTATTTAGGTTGCGAAAGGGTTCGGCTCAAAATTTGGATTTGTTTGTAGTAGCAATATTGAATTGTTTCTTATCGATCATGGGTCTTCCGTGGATACACGGTGCGTTACCTCATTCTCCTCTGCATTTACGTGCGTTGGCCGACGTCGAAGAGCGATTGCTTCAGGGCCACGTTCATGAAGTGTATGTTTTGCTTGCAGTACTCTTATGACAGATTGCTTATATTCTAGTATCAATGAGTTACATTCTATTAAATTTAGCACCTTAATATGATTTATCACATGAATACTGAGATTGTTTTCATACATCTGTCATCAGTATTAGAAAATACTAGTTATAAGAGATTAGTTATACTAGTTATGAGATACTGGTAGTAGTCTCTTGAGAGACTGATTATATTCTAAAACCCAGGACTGCATTCTATTAAATTTGGCATCTTAATATGATTTATCATATTATATTCTGAGATTGTTTTCATATATCTGTCATCAGTGTTACTATTAGAAAATGCTAGATTGTTGACGAGGAAACTCTGCTCAATAAGAAATATTTTTGGGGATATGATTGATGAATTGAAACGACTGAAAATTGCAAATGATTTGATCAGATTTGAATTGAGAGCGTTATTGATTCATTGATTTTTCAGTATAATGAACGTTCGAGAGACACGTTTAGCGACTTTGATAGCACACACATTGATATTGATCTCCACCTATACACTACTACCGTATCCACTGAGGTGGATACCAACATCAGTACTTCATGGTCTATTTCTTTATATGGCGTTGACGTCGTTGGCTGGTAATGAGATGTTCGAACGATTACTGCTGCTTATCACTGAACAGGTTCCTTATTCTCTCTTTTTTTAGAATGTTCTCAAATGAATCGCGTAAATTTTACCTAATTTTCGGATTCAATAGAATAATTTTCACTTCACTACTCAACTGTAGCCACTAATTCATTCGCATTCTCTAAGTTATGAACTATCATCAGAGCAATGAAAGTTTATCTGAATTTTGGTATTTTCATGTCATATGCATAGCAAAGTTCGATGAATGCAGTTGATTAAAATTTTAATATGTGACTTAAACTTGTGTAGCTGAAAAATTCACGATCGCTATTGATATTATCACGTAATCAGTAATTAGCGATAGAAATTTATTTCAGCAAGCCTATCCTCCAACCCATTACATTCGGAAAGTACCACAGCGCAAAGTACACCTTTTCACGGCATGTCAACTGATACAGTTGATATTGTTGTGCGCTTTCGGTTTCTCACCGTATCCCTTCATTGAGATGGTGTTCCCGATTGTTTGTTTCTTCTTCTTACCCATCAGGTTCGTTTCATTTGTGCTTCTCAAAAATCCATTTTATTTCAGATTTCTGTTTGTATTTTCTCCCTTGAATGGTCCATGTAGCCATAGAAAAACTCCGCAATTTGCAATTAGAATCAAATCCTTAAATAACATTCTGAACATATACTTCAAACGAATGTTCAGCTAACTTCATACTATTAAAGATTCTCGAATGTCGATTCTGATCCTCAACTTTACTTCAATATCTCAAGCTTAATTTGTAAATTCGTCGCTCTGTTCAGTGTCATTCAATGCATCTGATGATTTCAGGCATACATTAATACCCCGTTTAATAGATTACAAATATTTGGATGCGTTGGATGGACGTCATTGATGGTTCTATTTGTTCAATAAAATATTATGTGAAAACAAGTGATACGTGCGCTCCATCAAGCTCAGAGATTTTGCTATTTTGTTTTTTTTGTTCATTTTACATCGTTTTTCTTGTTTGTTCCTGCTGGTTTTCAGAGATTACACGAAACTGATACTCTCATTTTGCGTCTCAATCAACGTTGGCTGTTCGTTGATTGTTTCATTTGATTTGATTTTTTTTGTTTGTTGATGATTTGTTGTGGTCCTTAATTTTATACGTGTGATTTTGGATTGTTTATAAGAAAGATTTCACGTCTCACTTTGATTTGTTCAGTTCTAGTTCATGTCATTATAACGTCTACCACCAGTCCACTTATCAAGCAGTTTTAATCAGACTCTTGAGCATTCAAATGTCTAGTCAGACTCTTTCCGATTCTGTAAAGTAAACTTTATATAAATAATTTCATTTTCAGTTTTACGTTGTTTAATGAAACTTCTTTTTCATCACTCCAGAACTATATTGAAGTATGATTTTTTAATGTGTGTGTGTGGTATGACTGGAGACTTGTATTTCAAATGTATCTATTCATTGTAGTTGATTTTAGCGATTCGTATTTGACTGAATTCAATTTCTTGCTCATTTCACGTTTGAATGTAATACCGTTGATAATTTTATCTGATTGTGAGCATCAGCATGAATAGTCACTTAAAATTATAATTAAATTTTAATCATTTTGACGATGAAAGAAGCTTGCTTACTGCTCGACTTACTGAATAATCCAGTCAATCATCAACTTTAATTAAATTCATTAAAAACGGTGATTAAAACCAAAATCTGATCTGACGTGAATCTCATTCATAATTGGTGAAATTTATTCATAAAGCATAAAAATTCGTATTGTCGAGTAGTTAGTGCTGGCAATGAGTGAAATTTTAGAGTCACAAAATCGCATTTTACAGTTTCACTCGCCGGTGTTTTCGTGTAGTGACGACTGTTATCCTCTTTATTTATTCTCACTTGTTTACTTGATTTGTTCCTCTGAATTAATGCAATTGTGCATGTGTGATTATTTGTCACTAACAATCGTTCTACTCGTATCATCAATAGCTCGAATATAATGATTATTTTACTTTCATAAATTTGCACGTTCATATAAATGTCATTATTACTATGTTGCAGTCACTTTTTGTTGATATCGTGTAGAATTTAAGAAGAGAATTGACGATTGAAATGCTCTTATCGAACTCACCAGAACCTCACCTAAATATCATTCGTATCTAGTAAAATCCGTTAATAAAGCATAAAAGTTCGTATTTACGAGTTCTAGAGCCACAAATCCTTTTAAATTCGTAAAGAACAATCGTACAAATTTTTGTAATCAATGATCACCTTTCAATATCCAATTCAATATCATATGTTCGATTTACTTCCACAACTATGATCTGCTTCAAATAAATTGCCAGTTCAATATTGTTCTAACTTTTGCTAGTTACCAGCTGCAGACTTCACTCCCTTTCATTTAAGCTGTATGGGTGCTGAAGATAATATGGAGGCAATTATTATGATTTTTATGCCAGAAAATCATTAGAGAGCATTTGAGTGTGTTGATTTTCTTCAAAACTAAGTTACTGTTTATTTCCGTTTAATATGTTACTGAGTGAACGTTGATGATTGATGTGATTTGTAATTTTGGGATACGATGTGTTATTCACTGATATTGATGAGAATTCTATATCTTTGTTCGATATGATATCATAGAAGATCGATGCTCGTAATACCAATAATAATAATAATAATAATAATAATAATAATAATAATTGTGTGATCATAATGTATGATGAAGAGAATGATTAAAAATATACCACTCAATGAGGTCAGTGTTCATTTTCACCATGAGATATATTCCAAATTGGCAAATGAATAAATGAAAGAAATGTACTTCTCTTCATAAAATTCTCGTCTGCTGTGAATTGAAATGCGAAATATATCAAACTTCGTAAAATACGTCAAATACCTATCGATAAACAATACCAACTATAAAGACGTTATATATCAAAACTGAATTCTTATATATCAAAATATATCAAAGGACTTTATGCATCAAAAGTGTTCATTTTCACAATGTGTCATTTTCTTTCAAATCAAATCAACATTTTATTTACATTTTAACAAATTTCAACAGATCATACATCCGTAGCTGATACAGTTCGAATATCCATCAAAAATTGAGAAACGGTACCCGATCAACCTGCCTAAAGACAAATTGCCTAACGGTCAGTTTGCCTAATGGACAATTCGTCGAACGGACATTTTGCCTAACGGACATTTTGCCTAACGGACATTTTGCCTAACGGACAGTTTGCCTAAGGAATAATTTACCTATTAGGCGAAATATCCATTAAAAAACCGTAAGTTAGGCAAACTGTCGTCGTTAGGCTAAATGTCTTCAGGCAGATTGACTGGTCACGTTGAGAAATTACTGCTTAATAAAATGATACGATGGTGTCACCAATCACAAATAGTCGATGTTATTCATGAGCGGCGCAAACGATGAGACATATCAACATAACATAAATTTAGATAGCCGTGAAAAGTTTATCAGTGATCAGATAAAATGATACCTATGGGGAATTTATGGTTTGAAGCGTAATTGAAATTTTAGCATTACTTAGGTTTTATCTTCTTGTTCAGGTACTTTTCCTTCTTCGGCCGTTTTTTCGCCTTCGTTTTGGTCGTTTTCGCCTTCTGATTTATCTCCTGAATGGTCTTCAGACGGTTGGTTGCGTTGTTCTGCAGCTTTGAATTTCTGCATAGCGATCTCTCGTCGCTTCTCCTCTGATTGAACGCTGGTGTTCAGCACCACAGTTAAAGTCATTATTAACATGAGCACAAACGCACCGAATCTGCAAAATATCCCAATTTCTCGTGATCGAATAAGCCGCAAATGTAAATCCATATAATGATTAGATAATAGATACAAGCCGGATCATAGCCTGCTGGCTCATGCTCACAACATCATCAATGCAATGGAGAACTGATTGCGATCTTAACGCAATCACTCGGCAGAGACTGAACGGTCTCCGCAGTAGCTCAGAGATAGAGTCCTAACCGCTAATTGGTACGTCGCGAGTTCGATTCCCGTTCGCGGATTAAAATTTTGCTCGAAACCGAGTGGTGTATCAATATCATTAAATCCACACATCTTACTATTAGTGGGACCGTTTTGCAAATCAATGCTGATCCGTATCTATCCTATGAACAAAATTTGCTAAAATGAGAATGATCTGCAGCCTCATGCTGATCTTCCTTGATCATCCTTCCGTCCTTATCAAATTATCGATCATAACATACTTTATACCAAAATTCACATATGCTACTATTTCACGTTGTTGTTTGTTCTGATTCACTGTTAAGCTGAACGTTCGAATCACGTCTCCTTGAGCCGTATGACAGCTGAAAATGCGTTTGCGTGATATTAGCGATTCACTAAATTCTCACTCGTTTCAGGATGGATCTTTATAAATGATTACGAATAGTTTAATGTTGCTTTATCAATCCTTTTCGATGTATCTACACCCATAGTCGATTGCACGATGAAGTTTCACTGATCGCAAGATGAATTTCAACACAAGTTTCACCAACAAAAACATTACAACAAAAGCGCAAAGAGAGGCACAGCACACAAAATTCAGCTGCTAAAATAGAACCTATAAACGGGTTCATGCCAACTTGCGATCATAGCCTAGAATAATCAGGAAAATGGGTTCTCCAATAGTGACTAGCGTTTTTGATCATACTCAACATAGTATTGATCATAGTTTATCCTTTGTCATAGTGGCCTTGTCCTGATTGTCGAAGTTCAATAATTTATTCATGTAGGAGTGATTTTTTCTTGAGATTTATGGGAGAAACAAGTGATGTACCTGTCGATCCTTCAGGCAAAATTAGTGAACAAGTGCATGAGAAAAATAAAATAGAATAATTCAGAAGCAGAACATCATCATGGAGTTATACCAACAATAATTCCATAACTGACCTATAAAAGCTGTCGTCATCGAGCAGCGATAATGACTTGATCACAAGTTGATGATCAGCATTGATAAAAATTCGATTAGTCGGAAATACAACTGAGAGTGCTTCACTCGACAAATATACCTCGTCTATCTTCCAGTGTATACCACCTCCACCAAACCCACACGACAGTATGTAAGGATCTTTTTCCAACGCCTTGAATTACATTCACCCTGCTTAGGATTCCAAGATTATGTATGGATTAAGTTTTTGTGCATAATTCGGCTGACAATGAGACCTCTCTTAACTCAACGAATATTCTTCCAAAAGTTGAAGTAGCTCTATATGACGGATTTGAGGTGGCTGAAAAAATTTGAGGGTAAAGACTGCCTGAACATAACTTGTAGTGTTCCGATAGGTAAATAATATTAATTTGATCGTGTTGATCAAAATGGGAATTCTAAATGTGATCATGCTGAATAGGACAGGAACTGAACAAAGTGGAAATTTATGTGTCAGACAATTCAGATGCTTCCTTGACAACCTTGATTGTCCGCCGTTCCACGGGTTTTTTAAGTGGTGGAAGTCTCTCGTTGAGCGTATATTCGCCCGGTGGCAAAACGTCAACAACAGTCTCACGCCCGAACTGATTCACTTCCTTGATGATTCGTTGCCTCTCAGCTGTTGCTTTACCACATTTTACCTGAAGGTTCCCCATCATTCGAGTTGAATGAACGTTGCAAATTGATCAGTTATACTCGCAGCATATCTCGTCGAGTTCATCATAAATATATCGCATCATCAGATCTTGGCAAAATCTAGCTGTGCTCCAGAGAGAATTGTCAGATGGCTCGATTTTCAAATGAGATTATTTAGAAATTAGTAGCAAAGTTTAGTTTTCTTTTAATTCAAAAGACGATATTTCGCTCACTTGACAGCTAGCAATTTCATCGACATCATCAATTGCAGACAACGTTCGTCGAAGTTGCAGTGGTACCAACGAGCTGCGACAAGGAATTTCACCAAAAAGTAGAATGTACGAGAATGGACCGTTGTTAAGCTCTTCCGCTGTTACGTTTTCCAATGGCTACAAATGATTGCTAAGAGAATTAATAGCGTAATGCTCTGTATACGATTGATTCCATCAACTCAGATAGATCATTCACGCTAACTAAAGAATTTTCCCCAAGAAATTTTCATTACACACTGGTCGTTAGAGGAGAAATTTCATGAACCCAAAATAAATAAATACTGATAATGAAAAATACAAAGAAAAATAAAGTCTTCTATAAAAGATTCTCAAAAAATTGGATTTGTTCGTTTCAACATAAAATGTGCTGCGAGGATTACCGTTCAACATTACTATGGAACTCATATTCAAATTTAGGCAAGCAAAATGACTGCGTGTAAATGAAGGCAAAATTTTGAATTATTATCAGATGCAACGGAAATAATCCGAAATCCTTGAAGATGACTGAAGATGAGAATGAAAAATGCTCACCATTAGGACACATTTGATCTTTCGGCGTGTTTCACCACCTTTAGGACCGCATCGACTGCAATCACTCCAATTTGTGATCACGCCACGAGTTTGAAGCTTCAGCTCAACGAATGAACGATCCATTCGTCTCGCAATAAGTTCACTTTCATTTTGATTCTCGAAAAATCTCTGAGATGAAGTCAGTATCAGTGAATCATCCATAGCTGTTTTCTATGTTAACTAACTGTTTCCCGTTCCAACGATAATGATGAGGAATCTCGGAGTAACTCGATTCCGCTTGAATTCACTACTGTCTTCACGAAGACAGTACCAACCGCAATGCAATTGCTCCACTCAAGTGAAATGGCAACGTGCGATTTGGGATCATTGAATCAGTGGGAACCGATTGCAATCATATCAGAAATAGGGCTTTTCAAGAAAGAAACTATTCAGTTCGGTTTTCAAATCCAACTGAACACAGCTTACCACAATCAAAATATCATATGCGTTTCGTGTAAACACTTCAGATGTCACTTATTAATTCATATGTTTCAGATCAATTCGGTCCTTGAGCTTGCTTCCCGAATGGACCGAATGGAAACGCGAGCATTGTGGCCAGCAACGTTACAAACGTTTGATAGCCTGGCCAATCCAGGTAATCCAGGTATTATTTCAGATCCATAAGAATAATTGGAAGGAATAAAAAAGTTGGTTGAAACTAACGACGTTCGAGGTGATATTCGAGATTGCATCCACAAAGTACATATTCGCAACCTGGATGATATCACCGTTCCTATCATTGGTGTCGTTAGTGTGCAATCGCTTCACACAGCGATACCATCCCATTTCGTGTTTTGTGACCGCCGGAAGCCTCAGCTCAAAGTGGTCGCCGAGTTTAGGTCGTTTACCGCCGCCACGCATCTTTCTGCAACATTATTACGAGTGCTTCAATCACTAATAAATATCAAACAGAATCGATCCTGATAAGTTCAGAATTGAGCTCGATTTTTTCGAAACTTTGCTCACGATCAGCTTCAAAGCATCTAGCGCAAGAGCAAATCACTCATGCAATGATCAAAATGAACTCAGTGTTTTAAACAGGTTGTCTATGATACTATGGTAGTTCGATGAGACTTTCCGAGGGCTTTCTTGAACATGAAGAATCTAAACGGCCAATACCTCCGTAAAACTTCCATAGTTTTATCGGCGATTGAGAGTGAATCATCAATCCCTATTACGTTCCACCAATCCCCTTTCCAACTGTGAGTTAGTTCTGCCTTTTCCCAAGAATAATCCCATTCCTTAGGATCGCTTTCCTTGTGAATATTGACAGCTGCCAGAAGTGACTGAAACAATCACTGATAATGAGAAAAATTACGCAATCGACAGTACTCTACTATCAATTTCTTAATACAGTCCCATCGCGAACTCAAACCCAAATAAAAGGAAAGTAATTACAAGCATGAACAAGAGTCGTGTTCTTGTCTGAAAATCGATCGAGCATGAAGCCTCTTACAGCTAAACCTTAATTTGCAATAATTTGTTCTCAACGTTCTGATAAAGCAGCCGAAGCATGAAGGCATCTTTAATTCAAACATATACCAGCTAAAGTTTTAATGGGAATTGGTCAACCTAAACAAACTGATACCTCCTTGATCCGATCGTAGATTACGCGAGTTTTCTTGCCCAAAAATGATTCATTAGGCTTCCAAACTTCCTCCACTTCGTTTTGCTCTTCCGGACTCAAGCTGAAACCAAACGCTTTTGGTCAAAGCATCCGCACCGATAGTGGGATCAAAAATTGGATCAAAGTGAGTAAACTGCGTAAAATCATATTGATGAAAGCGAAACTTCAAATGGGATAAGTCAGATGAGATGTCTTTGAAAGATAGTTTCTCCTCGTATTCGTCGAAGTGGAAGTTTTCTGGCTCCGGGTGGGGAATTGAAAAGAGACAAGAAAATAATACCAGTCGAAGCATCGTAAATTCACTTCCGCATCTCGCAACGCTGTGATTGCCGTTACCCTAGCGTAAGTTGAGGCTTGTTCATCTCTCAGCTGCATACACCGATAGTAATTGCGTAGTCTAATCTCATAACGTTTGCTCTCGTACTTACTTCGCATATCCTTTGCCCTGTATGGAATAAATCCAGTTTCATATTCAAATGATCACATATCACCTTTCGATATTTAAAGGGACATGTATAGCTTATATCACCTTTCTGGATTTAAAAGATCATAGACCGTTAAAATTTTGATTTTTCATCTGAGGACTTCTATGTTTCATGACAATTTTGAGGCATTGAAATCTCCAGGAATACATCACGAAACAAATGATTCAGCTTGCAAAAACTGAGCATAGTGATGCCCTGAGCTTGATTCACTCAAAAACTTGCGATGCATTCACAAATAGCTTTCGAATTGCGGATTTTTCATCAAAATGTCGAATCTTCTCATTGAATCGCTGTATTTATGATCTAATTAAAGAAAATATAATTATAGCGCCAAGAAAGCGAAACATGAATGTATTGAGCTGACGGATTTTCAAGGCGATGTAATTCGATATATCAAGGTGATATATGTTTCCAAGGTGATATATTCCGAACTATCAATACCGATAATATGGAATTGTTCTTGCGGAGAGATCAATTACGCTCAAATGCTAAAAGTTTCTTAACTCTTACACTCAGTTCTGAATCCTGCATGCGCAGTTGGATGACTAGCTTTTGAACTGTGACTTCCATGTATTTTTTCATGATGTAAGGCGTGCTCATTCACGAAACCATGATGAACGTCACGTTGAGATCTTGAATATGCGTGAATTTTACCGATTTCATCAATAGCACGTTGGCAAAATTTACGTGTATTCAAGGCCTCAACGAGATACATCTAATACTGAAGACGCTGAGGGTGTTTGTTGCTTAAAATGTTCCAAATTAACAATACGAGACGGTTATTTTGACTACGAATAACTTACCTAGCCACATGAACATAGTTCACAATCAGAAGAGCAGTGAATACGACCGCACTGAACGCATTCATTGAGAACAATCAAAATTGACGCAAATTAATGAATTACCATGAAATTATTTCGAATAAAATTAGTATTTTTGAAAGAATTTACCATTGAAATTTGCATTAGACGAAACTCCTTGATTGTGATGAGTACGAAATTGACGAAATTGATTGATTTGATCTAATACTTAATTTAATGTTTGATTTACTATTAATCAAATTGACGATTTAATTTAATTATCAGTAGACGAAATTGATTTAATTATTCATATATAAATAAAGGATACTCCTAAGGAGTATTCTTCATTTATATATGAATAATTAAACAATAATCATCGCTTGCTCACCTGCTCATAACAATAATTTGGCTATGCAATATGAAAAAGAAGAAGACTGGGTAATGATTATATGAATAATTGTGGTATCACGAGAAGTGGAAAGAAAACATCGTGAAATGATGAAGGGCCGCTTAGGGAACTGAAATGGAGGGATGGAACTCATTCGAGAAGGGTTACCGTTCCGAATGTTGAAAATCCAGCTGACCAAGATGATTAACTGAACTCAAAAGTATGACGATCCGAACTGATTAGATCAATTACTCCTGTGCATAGATCGAAGCATTCCAAACATGGTTATTAGTTCACTATAAGGCCGACATCACGGGTTGAGTGGGGCGATTTGCTGCTGGGAAGAAATTCTATGTGACCAATAGTGTGATTGATTCTTTTTGCGCTGAACAGACACGAGGCGATAAGCTCGTAGCCATTGTTCAATTGAAGCTGTCAGAAGAAGTGAGAACAGTGAAGCTCTTCGGAAATCAGCTCAATGGAACGATCACCACGAGTTGTAGACGAACAATAATGCTGCATCAATTCCGACGTTGAAGTGCGTGAAAGTCAGTGATTCTACGTCAATGATTGAATTCACAATAAGATCAGTCGTCCGTCCTGAATTTATATTTCTCGCTTCAAAAGTCGTATCTACGAGAATCTGGTTCCAGTTAAGGATGAATTCTCACAGTGACACAACACTGCAGCAGAAGTCGAGCAAATTGATGAGGGTGTAGCGCAATGAACGAAACGCGTAGAATGACGAGACTTTATAAGCAAGCCGGCCTTGTTGGTACATGATTTCAAAGTGAGGATTAACATTTTGAACAGTGATATGAACGGAAGGTGAGGATCAACATTTTGATATTTCCACTCAAATAACTCACCACAATTCTGAGGTGTCTGATCGTCATTGTTTTCAACAACCTGTTACATCATTCGAATTTTTTTCGAGCCGTCAGTGACGCTTGCGATGATTCGATTGATCTGCTAGAGCTTTTGTGTTTTTGACGTTGTAATTGCTTGGAAATGTTAGAATTTTTTGAAGACTAAGTTGACGATGACGACAGTACATTGTAAGAAAATGACATCATGCTTAGAGATTCGTTATCATCAACTTTTATGTTTACGGATACGTTGATGGCATTAAGTAACCGCAACTTTTCAAGACTTGCTGATTAGTTGCTGATTACGTCATTTGGAATTTTATTCAATTTAATCGTTATCATTCGCACAATCTCCAGCCATTTCATTGCATAGTGCTAAGTGAATATAAGTGGATAATATGTTGCGACCTATGAATGCGCATTATTAGGCATGGCGATTTGCGGATAAATAATAGCGATTAAGAACAAATACCAATGATGACGACAATTTTAGTAGGAAAAGGAAATTCACTGATTCAAAAGAAAAAAACGGTTAGATTAATTTTCGCTGAAAGTGTTCCTGGTTGAATTCGGTTATGCTAGCCTTAAGACATGCTTGCACTAGAAAGGTGGACGGTTTGAGAACCATACGGATCTATGCAGTTTTTGTGTGCTTCCACAAGATCTGTGAGATGTTGTTTAGCTCCTTAATTATCGATACTACAATGCAAACACTTGACTTCCAGATGTTCAGTTATTATTTCACGGAATCCAATACTTGACTTTTATGCAGTGTGTGGTAATTCAATTGGAATGAACATTAGGTGTGGGCGATCACATGCATGATTGTTGAATAGCACTGTATTGGGAGGTGTGTGCTGCTCTACTGTAGACATCTTGTCGATCATATCCCAGTCACCAGTTCGCAATGAATCGTAGATGGATTGTCGGACACTGCCAACGCAATGAATCAATGTATACAGTTACCGATAAAAATATCGCAGATGAACATCCGATAGGAACATCCGGCTCGCTCCATTTCCTTGATGAAGGACTATGTCACGGGGATAATCACCTCGAATACGGATGTCATCGTGAACCAACGCAAAAAACTGTGGTTTGGACTAAAGTGCTGATGACTCTGAGGATCAAGCGACCAAGAACTATGTTGCAGAACAACAGAATTATCACCGGAAGGGCAAGATAGATTGAAGCCTAATGCCTAATGTTTACATTCGATATGAAATGTTGTTCGCGATCAGATCTATCAATAATCATTTATCATACTTGGAATCTATCTGCTGTTGTCATGATTACATGTCGAGTATTCAATCAGTCATTTTGCTGATCACTTCCTTGATCATAACATCTAATCAGTGAAGATGCTCTACCATTCTGTTCAGTTATGACCAATACTTTGCAGATGCTATACTGCAGATGATATTGCACATCCAGAGGTCTCAACAACTGAAAGTAACCTTGCATTTACATCTACTCCTTCTTAAAATCCTTACTGCTAGTGAATGGAAGTTCAAAATGAAAAATGGAAGTTTCGAGAATTATTTTCGTTTTTTGATAAATTTTTCGACTATCGTATTGATGTTATTGCTATCAGAATTATACCACTGTGAGTTTGGTTTAATTTTTCATTTGGTTCATTATCACAATTCATTATCGTTTTTGCTGAATTCAGTGGAAGTTGCATCGATTTATTAGGAAATGATGATATAATCACATGCTTTTGTGCATTATTCAAGTAAATATGGTGACATTTCGAGTGAATCGATCTTCTATGCGATGAGCACTGTAACAGATTTTTGATCCCCGATAAAAATTTCATCATTTGAAACTGTTCATGAAGTGAACGATTTTCGATCCGTTATGCCACTGAAACGGAACTGGCGTAGGTGCAATCGAAGTAAACAGCGGCTTAAAATGCCTTTTTTAGTGAGAAAAGGACTCCATCCTTCAGATTTGATGCGTTTAGATTTCTAATTTTGAGTGCATAAATTTCGATTTCTTACGATAAGCACATGATAATGATCACTTGGAATAAGCTTTGAATCATTGAAACCTTGCGATAATTTTTCAAATCATTGTTCACCGTGACTGGCGTTGTGATTAGTTGATCAACTGGGAATGATAATCGCTCTCAACTGAACAGCAGTAATCACTCTGATAATCGCTGATAATCACTCCTAACTTAGCCGCTTTTAATCAACAGTTTTGTCGTGGTCATGCTACAACGTATGAACAAAATAGATCTAGTGCGAAACAGATTTAGAAACGTGGAAAGCTGGATTTAATAAGATTTTAAGCTGGATTTGATATTCGATAGTACAATATTTTATTTCATATGTTCTCACCGTTTTGTTTTTTTTTAAATCTCATTCACCGTTTTCATCCCACCCATGGTTGAACAGTTCTAATTTTAGTGCAATCATGCGCCTTTCAATGCACTTTATGCCTGATTTCAGATCCGTTCATTGCGATGTTGCACACGATTCCGTCAAGCTTCTAATTTTTCAGCTTCTAATTTCCTGAAAATTCAGCCAGAGTTTAAACTGAATACAGTGAAAGTGCATTTAGCTGATTCGATCTTTGATCATCTTTCAAATTCTCTGCAACTAATTAAGAAGTTTTCAGTAACTCTTAGCGAATTTTCAGTAATCTTAGAAACTAAAATTTGATGATTTCATCAGAGGTTTATTCGACTATGCAACAAAATATAGCTCTATTCACCACGTTTACATTTCGAAAGATCACCAAACAAAGTATCGATAACGCAAACTGAGTGGAAGATTTGATATTGACTGATCCAAACAGTAACATTACTGTCTAAGAAATTGATCTCATGTGTTGGTCTAGACCTATGCTTAATGTGAGTGGCTCAACCTATTTTACTTAATGAATGCTCTCATTTGTTGAAAAGAGCACTATTCAGATACAGACAAACTACAAATTACTCAAACTTCCTTTGCGCAATTGTCCGATGCCCTTAACGTCAATGATGCAATTGATGCAATGATGCAATCCGATGCAATTCCGATGCAATTCAATTGATGTCAAATATTGGTAAATATTCACATGTTTGCAAAATATTCACATGCAATTGATTCACGTGAATTCAAGCAGTTTGCAGAGTTAGCAAAATGATACTGGATTTTTCCACTCAGTTTGCCTAATCGAAATGAGACCATTCAAGATTCGAGTTTGCAAGATTCATGACCTTTCAAACGTTCGAACGCTTTGGTCATTGTTCATCACTTGGAGAGAAACTTCCTTTGCGCAATTGTCCGATGCACTTAACGTCAGCAATTCAACTGATGTCAAATATTGTAAATATTCACTTGCAATTGATTCACGTGAATTCAAACAGTTTGCAGAGTTAGCGAAATGATATTGGATATTTCAATTGTTCTCTTTCAGATACATTAATGCACTCATCATTCATTAATTCATTGTGAATGAAATTCTCAATGAATTAGTGGATGATGAATGTTTGAAGTTTAGCAGACGATTCTATTATACAACTTACAACTAGTGTTGATTGGAGAGCAACCTTTTGGCTGGGAGTGGGACACTGTCGAGGATCAAACTGGCCGGGAGGACCCTTGAAACGAAGTTGAAGAGTGAATTAACCGGGAGAGAGTTTCCGCGGGGAGGAATTTGTCCACCGGGTTAGGTGCGGACCCCGACCAAAAGATCGGGGGCAAACTTCCAGTGAACTGCTCCTCGTCAAGGCCCCTGTTGGGCACTGGGTTCATCGATAAACATTACTCACAACTACTGATGAGCGATTTCATAAGATTGTTGTCCAATGATATCAGTTTTTTGTTTCGAATCAACGACATCTGCGTCAGCGACTAGCCATCCTAGCGTTTAAAATCGAAAAGCCAAGAATTGTAATCATTTTGCGGGCCAAACAGCTTTCTATCACTCTATGATCAAATGAAATTTCTGCTATGCGTATGTGTTTGTCTTTTGATAGATAACGACGTTAGATCTTACGTCCTCAATGTTTGCCGGCTTGCTTTCACCAGTGAACAAACTTTCCAGACGACTGAAGTGGACGGTCCGACACCACCTGAACTAAGTCACTTTCGCTCGTATGCCCAATGATCATTCGCGAACTAATTGGCAACACTTTATGCTTGGTAAATAAGAGCACTGTGAATAAGCCAATGAATGCTATGTGACGTTTGATCGCGGCACAAAAGCTCTCTGAAGGAATGACGTACAAAGGATATTAAAATCGCAGATGTCACAGTGCCATTACAATATCCTTTATGCGACATGCAAAAAGCAAAAGTGTCATACAATCGCACTTTCAGTACCGGTAATCCGACAACCTCGGAAATCGGGATGTCAACAACTGTGACGGATCGGATTGAGTGATTATTGGCAACAAATGAACAGCATTCATTCAACTTGTTGACAAAATGAATGAAATAGAATTTCAGTGTTAAAGCCAGACAAGGAAAAGAAACACCCGTAGGTGATACTGGATGATTCGGTAATTTTGTATGTGGTGAGCTCAACCCCTTCAATCCATCCTTCCGATCTCGATCGACATTATATGAAATAAACTGCGCTGGATAATCGACAACGTGGTTGTAATATTTTTTTTTGACCAACAACGTTAATTTCCTGGAACTATCGAACTGTGAAAGCTTGAAAATCTGTTCAAAATTTTCGCTCACATATAACGTTTCTATTAATAATTTTCCCAGATCATCACGAACGTTGGCATGCACAAATATCACACATAACGCCTTCAATTCTGAGAATGAGCATTACACTGCTGACCAGTTTTATTTTAAAAAAATAAATTATAAGTCATAGTACAATGAACGAATTTAAGGACTAGGTTCACCAAACAATATAAATAAATAAATTATCAACGTAGCAAATAACTTCAGCGAGGATGAGTTACACACCAAACTAATAAATAAGCAAGTATTGCGATAACAAAAACGCCTGTGATGACCAAATACACGTGCGATTTCCATCAATTTCAATACATCAGAATGACTGAATATCAAAGAGGATTCTCTAAATAAATCTCAAAGTATGCTGCAATTTTCAGTTCAACAAATTATGCTTTAAATGATCAAACAATCAACTTAAACACGAAATAAATTAACAACGAACGATTAGTTCCAATTCAAAGAAACGAACGAATAATGCGTGATGCCTACATAGCTAACAAGAGAATACACACAAAATATTATTAAACAACGAGATACCCTCAAAAATTGTTTTGGAGGATATTGCCGAGTACAAAATTTTCACAATTCCACACATTATCCTTTCTAACAATGAACGAAATGTGCTTCACGAAGCTCATTCACATTAAATGACTAAATACGATTGTTGACAGCTTTCCCGAGAGAATATTTTCAAGCGAATACAAAATTACGGAAGAACATTTAAGAAAATTTCTCTACACGATAACAATGAAACAACGCACACAAATAGCAAATTAACATTTTCAGATGAAAACAGAAAATGAAAAGTAAAACAACTCAAACGAATCAATATATGATAGATACCTAATTTAAAAATGGAGAAGACGACAATATGAAACTCATGATTCGTTTTTTTAACTTCTTCAAAAACACATTTTCTATAAATTTTGCACACACTATCGATTATAGTTCAGATATTTTCAAAAGCAACTGATACATACACAAACGATAGCATGGCTCACTCTTCCGATCGAGTGAGTTGCACAGCAAATCAACCGTCTACAATTGGCACATAACGGCAAGCAACCGGGAACAAATATCAACGTGAAGTCATATTGCGACATCAATTAGTTCCAACAAAAAACAAAACATAAGCAAACAAAACAGTCGAACAAACATCCAATTCACAACAAACTCAAATAACAATTCGAACTATTCTCCATGTCAGTTTCATAAACTTCATCGTTTATCAGCAGACGCACACAATTGTAAGTATGATTGCGATTCACTGCGATTCTTCCTTACGTTATCGAGTCGTTTCTTCAGTTATCGTCTCGAAGTTCCGCCGAACCCTAAAAAACAATTTGACTGAAAAAGACACGACAGTTAAAGGTAGTCCCATCTCGACTAGAACGGAAGATAAGACCGTGCCAAATTTCTGGAGAAGGAATTCAAATGTAACAAACCACTTGTCGTCCTCGTAGAGGGTGAAGATGATCTTTGCCGAAGACCGCTCGTTGATGGTCTATCGTCATCATAGAATCCAGTGTCACGCTCGAATTGAGAACCTCGAAAACGACGTCGAAAAGCACCATAATCACTACAAAATTTCTCACTGAATGCAAAATTTCCATCAGCACGCTAGCAATATGTTTCACTATCCAACCCCCATATTTTCCATCGCCAAACTATATCATTTCACTCAAAACCTTCATCAGTTCCCATCAAACGTCATAGATTTTCTAAAGGAAACAAATGAAATCACGATTGATTTACATCGGTGGCGCATTCATTAAAATAAAAAGAAATATTGACGCAAATCAATGATTCACGCAAAAACCCATTCAAATTCTCCACATAACACCACACGGTAATCATCGCACATTTATTGATTTCTTTGAAAATCTTACCTATTCTGATTTCGTCCAAACATATATCCAGCTAATCCGCCTAGTCCTAATCCAGTGAAGAATCCTGGTCCACTATCTGCAGACGATCCTGTCGGATGTGTTCCGCTCCTCGTACCACCGCCACAAGCCTCGTCATATGTTGGCGGCGCATTTGATGGTCTTTGGCCATCGGTTTTAAAACCATATGGGGGTGGTTGAGCCGGTCCACCCCCAAAACCTGGTGGGGGTGGCGGACCACCATCCCAACCATCTGAAATACGAATATCAATTCCATATTCTCGGAAAGTAACCGCATATATCACAGATTCCCAATGATCCTTCCAATTCAGATTTTTTTCGCAACTTTATCCAATTAACATATCTTCCGTAGTAGGAATATATCATCACTTTTCTAAAGCATCCTAATTATTTGAACTCGTCCGAATTATTTGATATGCAACAAACGCAGTGGACGTAAATCAAGAAGAAGTGAAGTGTTGACACTTTAACAAAACCTATTCTTACCTCGACTAGAACCGTCACGATGACCTGCACGAGACGCAGGACTCGGTATAAGTGCAAACACAAACATTGCTATAACGAATATAACAACAATCCAAAACAGAATACTGAAAATGTGAAATCATTAGTGATACGTGCGTGTGCTAAGCAACGGTGACATTAAACATAGATATCGTAAAACTAATGAAATATTATAACAAACCATACCTATGAGTCGAAGTTTCTTCACCTTCGTAAGGTGGCGCACTTGGTTGCTTTTTCTGTTGAGCCCCGCCACCAGCATAGTCGAGCTCATACTTCAGCTGGAAGTGAATAAATTTTAAAGTAAAATGATCGATTGTCGATGAGAATTTTGAGCTGATGAACGTTTCGTAAGAATAAATGAAAGTCATGAAACAAACGTATTCCTTCGTGAAACGAAGTGAGACGTATCCATTGCAAGTGAAATTAATAACTGAACGTTTGGAAAACTTACCCCACAAGAACCTTTCAGAATGAATGGATCTTCTGGATAATTGTAGCCTTCGCATGAAACCTCAATCTAAAAATGAATGACGCCATTATATTCCATCACGCAAATGCATCCGATTCAAATGAATTAGGCTGAAGAATACGGATAAAGTCATTTTCAAAACAACTAAGTTGTAGGTGTTCAGTAACTTAAGACACTCACCCTGCCGAAAATGTATTCACTGCTCATTTCAGTTTTGCATTCCCACTGAAAAGAGATGCCATCGAATCCTCGATTATAACATTGCACAACCTGAACCAAATCACATAAAGAATATACGCTACAGAGGAAAACTGAGATAATACCAATCACTGGATTGATATTAGCTTAACTGGATTGACGCTAGATGATACTGGCTTTATAGCTGGATTATTCAAATCCATCAGATTTCGTAACCTCAATGATCTGCATCAAAAAATCTAACACCCAGTTGCTGATGTTGAATCAAACTGGATGGAAAGAAATTAAGAGAAGAAACTCCTTCAGAAAAAATCTGAAAATATCATAAAATATGAGCGCATGCGTTCAGATATGCCGTACATTTCCGCACAAAACATTAACTGAAAGAATTGCTTACTCGTGGTTCATAACGGCCTTTTGCGCTACCACCAATACATTGCAATTGCGGGACAGGCGCTGAACGTCGTCCAGCGGTCATCTGCCCCTTCACCAACGTTAGAGTGGTAACATCTTCCAATCGTACACGATCTTCACATGCTAAAAAAAGCAATACATACTCATGCAAACTAGATAGAAAACTAGGAAATTGGAGAATTTTACATGAGACTTACCAACAATTGATGCACATAACAGTAGCACGTAGATGTAGCGCTTGAAACTGCTAATCCAACGCAGCTCTTGCACAGGTCCTACTGACCTCATTGGTCCCTGGACACGTATCACACGTAAATAAAACAATAAGAGAGTCTGAAAAAATGGAATCCTCAATTTAATTTTTTTCCCGACATAAACACTAAAACGATGCCGGAGACTGGGTTGAGCGAGGCAAATCATGTACGAACGATGTCCGGCATGTGCTAAACATGACGAAAGATTTCTCAATTTCACACATTAGATGATGTAAGTTGAATGTCCTTTTGAATGTCCACGTCTCCATAAGAATGACGAAATTTTAAAAGTGCACATTGCCGTTGTCGTGTATTGCCACTCACCCAATCAGCTGTATTCGTTCAGTTCGCAATTTCCAGCATTCGTCCCAAACATGATTCTGTGAGGCAGTCGAAACATATCATCCACATGTTTCCGCGTAATTTTTCCTAATTTGTAGACTTTTATTCGGTCCTATTCCGTGAATTTCGGTTTCTGCATCTTCATCATGATTCACATAATTTATTGAGTTTCAGCACTGTCAACCCATATTTCTTGTCCATTTCCGAATGTTGCATTACTCAACACTATTGGTTTCCATCCAGTGGATTTCTATCATATTCTAACTTCAAGACTGCGGCAGTTTCAAGAAATCCGAAGACTCTTCTCTTCCATCACACGTTATAAACAATAACTGATTATTTCCACATACTTTGCCGAAAATAATGCCGTGGAAATATGAATTGCTTGTGGTAAGTTGTATTAAATGAACAACAAATTCAGTGAATCACATAAAGCAGTCTCACATCGAAAGCAAAAACTTTCTGCTAAAATTTGCGCACGAACATTGTTTTCGAGCTTCTCAATAGTCATTGGTCAACGACTTTCCCATTACCGTATATTCCTAAGTAGGTGCAACGCTCCAATGTTTCTGATTGGTCAGTGCGACCGCATTACGGTAGCTTACACTAGCCGCTTGGACAATGGGCACCGCCCACTCCCTCAACCTTTTGTAGTAAAACGTTTCTTCTTCAGTACGGTTCATTCTTTGCCTTCTAAAGCCGTAAGAACGTGATGCCGGTTTATAATGCGTGGAGAATCATTCAGGAGTTGTACCGATGATAAATTTCATTCAAAACGTAAATTATGTAACAACAACAATAATGAGGACAGTTGAAATGCACCATTTGGAAACAATGTTGTGAGAACATATCAAAGTAATTACAATGAAAACATGAATTTGGTACAGACACAATTGATCGATTATGATCACAAAGAGTAATTTACGAAAGAAAATTATCTTTCAATTCATTTTGAGCCAGTAACTTGACTGAATGTTTAAGATATCCACATAAAGAAGATATATTGTTAGTACCCGTTTGAAGATCAGCTACCCAAGGACAAGAAATTGATTTGAAGCTAACGATTACCAAATACATCCTTTGTTTGACTAACTGTACACAAGAAATCTTACGGAATTATCGAAGTTTCGTTAGTTTATCGATTTCTGAATGTCCTCGCCATATCCGGAAGAAAGTTTTATGCGTGTGTTCAACGCTATCGACCCTGTTTCTTTGCAGTGACTTTCTTATTTGGTTTTGTAGGCTTATGTGTTAATTTCTTAGCGTTCTTCTTGGTTTTCGCCACCTCAGGTGAGTATTTCTCGAGCATTTTCTGTACTTTCGACTTGATACAGTTTCCTTTTGGCGAAAGGAACCACAGTCCGTTGAGTGCCTGTCGACTGATTTTGTTCGGCACTCCCACGTAGTAGTTATTGTTGACGACGTAGGGCTTCATGTCACGACGTTGAGCATCAGCCAGCTTGAACCACTTTCCGTCGGCGATTTCTTCCCATTCGAATTGACGACAAACAACGCCAAAATATTGACTGCTACAGAGTTCCTCAAGCACATCCTGAAAATGTTACTGATTATCCAGGGAAAAAATTGTCTGAAACCGTCACATTTACGTCAAGGATTCAGTGAATTCGTAAAGTTGAAGATGAAGTCATTTTGAGGTTTATTCGTGGTTGGTGGAAGCATAAAAGGCTGAATATTTTCTTCGCATTGGAAATCGCGTTCAAAGCTTCCCATATTCATATTTTTTAAATCGCCTTTTTTGGCACTGACTTACTTGATCAAAAAGTTTCGGGTCATCAAGAAGTCGCCGTTTCATTTCCATTAGCATACTCCTGGAACCGTTTGTGGGATATACAATCATCGGGTCGAACGTATACTTTTGGCCTTTGTAATCATATCCTGAAATTTGAGAATTCAAATCTAAATTCCAACAAGCTCGAGTGGATGGATTGTATTAAGTAAAAGATTGGCCAATCACTTTGATGAATTGCCTGTATTTATAATTAGAATTCAGTAATTGGTGGCGCTGATCGCAAATAATTGGTTAGAAATGCTCACAAATAATGAATCATAAGAAGGATGTCATCTGAACGGCAAGATGCAACCGAGAAGCGGAAATGTGTGGAGGTAATGGACAGTGAAACGTGAAAACCTTTTGTTGGAACTATGATATCGGCATCATCGATTATTGTCCGGTTTGCGAAGTATTCCATTGGATCGCGTAACCAAGATGAGTCTGTTTCGAACAAAATATATGGAATATCCAGCTGAAATGAACATTCTTTGATATACTCATAACCTGGTATCATCTAATTTGAGATGAGCATAACAAAAGTCAACTCCTTCACAAACGCAATTAATATTGTACACTTTAATTCTAATCTGTTTGCGATAGCATTAGCTGTAGCCATACTGGTATTAAAATTTTATCCCAGAAAAGTTCCACAGTCGATTGGGCGATTTCTAAAACAATTCGAAAATGGAACCATCAAGCAGTGTCTGCTCAGACCGTTTATGGAAAAATACGAAAAGCAGAAAAAATTAGAGTATTTTGTGGTTGATGCCATTACATCTACAGCTCGGTCGGTTAAAGTGATCATCATGAAGTCATTCATTAGAGCAGCTCTAATATTTGGTATGGATGAGTGCAGTGACAGAATCGGCAATTTAGAAAAGAACTCACCGATACCAGATTAACCATCAATTCGCTTCTAAGTGTCAACAAGTTGATATAGCTTTGACGACCCCAATTCAGCGCTTCATTGTAACCCTCCGGCACTTCGAATGAGACGCATCTAACTTTTGGCCATTCTTTCGTGATTTTACGGCAACTCTGCCGATCCATACTGACGATGAGCGTTTTTGAGTGAATATTCGAGTTGAAAGCAGCGACGTTACACAACCAGTTTAGAGTGAGATTCAAATAAGCACGATTGATCATTGTGAACAGCAAAAATTCATCAGTTTCTGAATGGATCACTTTGGCGAAACGTTCGAATTTCTGAAAATTTAGTTTTGGTCGATTCCAATTCCTTGATGACATTCTTAAGGTATCTGTAATATAATCAGAAGCCCAATAAACAATTGGAGCAATAAACTGAATTGAATTGCCCTATATATTACTGAATCAAACAAGATTTACAATGGAAGTTTATCGTGAAATCGTGAGAGTTTTCTGTGAAGTATTTTAGGAGCATTTGTTCCTGACAGTAAGTATCAATTGAGCTATCAGATCGAATGGAAGTATGAGAATATTTTTATAGAAGCAACCTTAATGAAGGATTCCGGAATCTCGGGTAATGGATAAGTTTTATTCTCCGGTGGATGCATCACCAAATCTTCAGCGCGTGACAGCAGTGGTTTTGCATCGAGTAAAAAGATAGAACTGCAAAAATTCATTGTGATCTTCAAGGAGACGTCGACTTCATCTAATAACACCACGAATAACACGTGTATGTTCTCATAATTTGCACGAACTATTCAATTAAATGCTTCAAAACTGTTGCAAATGAAAAAAATTACGAGGAGATAATGTCACAAAATTGAGGCTAAAAATTTGCTAAAGCACTAACGATAACACTTTGCCTTTGCGATCAGCCAGATCTTTCATCACCAGCGGTCCATCGGATTCTTTCTTTGTCGGTATTTCAGTACGATCGATCACTCGCCGATTGTCGACTATATTAACGATCAAATGAATTGTAAAATAACAGATCATGCCGAGCACCAATCGTCTGCCCCATTTCACATTCATTCGTTGAGAGCCGAAGCTAGCCTGCGATCAAAAAAAACTTGTTCTAACAGTGCTAAGTAAATGCAGCGATATGAATAATAATGACAATTGTGCGATTGATATTAACGGTAAACGCAATGATATGGCTAATGATGAAACCATATTGATAAAAATGATCATGATAAGGATGACAAAACAACAGTGAATATGGTACGGACACAAGAATGATAATCATGATTATGCAATGAAAGCAAAATAAGATTTCAGGTCCTCTAAATTGAAATATACCCAAGCAATGCCGAACTCAACTCCAACACTCCATTCGACAGCATATCAGTCAAGTATATCACTTGAGCAGTCATAATGAGGACGATGAAATTGCTCGTGAAAACCAGTTTCAGTTACTTTTGATCGCAAGACACGAGAGAAAATTTCCTCAAAAATTTATTTTTTCTCAATTCTCACTTCATCTTAGTAGTGATTCATTGGAAAATGACTGACTTTGTACAGACATTTTCGCAGGCAATAATATGAGTAAATGGCACAACCATTGGGGAACTCAATGAACACTTTGAAGACGTTATCGTTTGAGTGAATGTTGTGTGCGATGTTGAGAGGTTAGAGTGGAAAAGTTTTGATTACAGCAAAAACAAACGGCCAAAAATTATTTGAACTATGTAATAGTGAGACGAGGCAATAGTTTTTCACATTGTTTGTTGTTTTCAATGCGATCAATTGTTGGAACGATGAAAACTTCTCTCAACTGTCAATAGTGTGAAGACGTTACATTGATGTAAACTGAACCAACTCGATTGTATCAGCAAAAAGTGTTGGTGCACTTTTCTAACTTTGCTTAAGAGCATTAATGATTTGTCTTCGGATCCTTTCTCCTCAATTCATTCGTAAACGATTAGGAGAACAATGACCCTGATACTTCTTGAATATTTCTGCATAATTGCAATAGGAAATTTCTTAGCGATCATTTAACAACAACAACAGCAACACGAATTGTTTTCATGTGATCTTATTTATGTGATTTATGTGATCATATGTTTGTGATTCGTCGTCAGGTGTGCGAATTTTCATTGTGACTTAGTGTGAGGAATCGTATTGATGAAACGAGAGTATCAACAATGACACTATTAATATTTCGAGCGAACATCTTCGTGTGTGGAATCTCTTTGTGTGAAATGGCTACGATCCTGGTATCTTTGAATTTCTTCCGTGAAAAGACTCGAACTCATGAAGTACAATAGTAAATTATACTTCATGAGTTTGAGTCTCTTTCACGGGGGGAATTTTTTCGATAAATTGAATAGCTTACCAGTACTATTGATGTTTTTGAATACGAGCTAGTGGTTCGAATCTCATTGTCCTTCGTATGATTAAGAATGTGAGCAGTGAATGGACAGCAAAAATAGACAGTTCAATTATTCGTTGTGGAAATCAGGAAATGAATAATCTCACTGATGTGTTATAAAGCATTTCCATTTTATTCACTACGGGATGACAAAGGCTCATTTACATAATCAAATGATTCGAAGCACTTTGAGCATCATTCACATCGAGCAATGGTTGACACCGTCAGACATGATCTTAATTGCTACGTTTCAGAGCAAAAAAATTTTGGAGTGAAGAAAAATCGAATGGAAAGATGATGTGAATAAGTTTCTTAAAGCCACTCAATAATCAATTGTTATTGAGGATCATTCCATAGAAACAAAAAACAAGAAGTGATTCCTTAGTACATCCTTTAACAAAAAGTCATCTCTGGTCAAACAGCTCGACCAGTTTTTTCAATTGACCGTTGTCACGTTGTCAATAACAACGTATTGTTCAAGAAGAACAAAATCGCATGTGCACAATCACGAATAATACAATCGAACGGAATCAGTCCAGCTGCGCAGTCAACCTTATACTCCTTCTAAACGTTGGAGAGGGTGAACGTTTTTCAGTTTCGAGTCACAATCCCAGTTTGAATGAATGAAACGTAAAACGTAACTGCGTAAACTCTTCAAGGTCACAAAATTGGCTCCAGATTGAACGGAATAGAAACTCTTGACCAGCAAAAAGCTAGTTTGATCTAGAACAAATTTTTGTCAGGGTTAAATCAGAAGTAAGCATGGACTAGTGATCATTTTATCGAATCGTTATGAACTTGCTTAAGCTCAGCCAAAAAAGTAGTTCCCCAACGATTCTGCGCAATCATACAATTTAAAAAACAAAAACAAATTCGTCGAAACCTTATATTCCAAAGATTGAATCATCAACTCAGAATCAGATCGATCAGAGCATCCATTGGGTTTACAAATCGAAACAACCATATGGCGTGGTGAAAGGAGTTGTCGAATGGCGACGAAACGAATGAATTAGAACGGAGCGAGTGAACAATGAATCTGAATAAAGAATACATTTGAATGAAGAAGGCATGTGAACGATAATGATGCGCATGGTCAATGACCCATTCGTACAGCAACATCAACAATAATAATCGACAAAATCTTCTGTGAACGCAAACGAATCAATGCCTAAGTTTTTGATGATTAATATTGACCTGTCATTGATTTTCCATCAACTAAACGCTTATTTCTTGATAGTGAGCAATTTTTACTTCGGGATTCATGTTGTAATTCAGTTTTCGCTACTGAAGTTTACATTTATTCATGTGTGCGACTTCTAGTTCTATTTAAAATGCGAAAAATTGAATTATTTTGCATTTATTCATTTGTTCAATGCGATAAAATATTCCACCAACAAAAAAAAACTGAATGCATTAATGGAATGCATTTAAATCGAGTTTTATGACGAGAAATTTTCCATAAACGATTTCGATCGCTCATCTTTCCACATATTTCCACTTGAATGGAAACTATTTGTTCATGGATAAAATCCTGACACGGTCCATGAAACGATCATTCGAATAATTTTTATAATCGATGCGTGAATCGATGAAAACAACTGGGAAACAAATGAAACATATCTCAATAAATACATGAGAGTTTGATCGCCATTACTTGATCATTCAAAATTCTGATGAAGGCACAAAAATTCAAACCAATGCTTATTAATCCTAATCACTGATCAGCTTACAAGCTTGAATTCAGTGCGATGAGAACAAGTCATGTCGCATTATTCATTGATTTTTCATTGTCTAGTCGAGCGACCGTGCGATTCGCTACCAAAATACTCCACTCCATTCTTTATTAGTGAAGAATTTCAACTTCCTTCACGAAGTTATCAACCGCATTGGGTCAAGCTGATAATGATTCGATACACCCCAACAACAATTCCACTTTTTTGCATCTTTTTTCGAATGAGTACACCCACAGAAGGTCATATATCTTGGCTGAGTTTGCAGGACTAATCGAATTTCACTCATATAGATCATCCGACCGGAACATTTAAATTCAATAGCTATTCCAAATGACCATAGAACCGTATGCATCAAAAACATTGCCAGTTAGCAAGATCTTAGATAGAGACGATGTTTTTTGTCAACGAATCAAACATTTGATTTGGGAATTTGAATGAAATTCTGCAAAACAATTCGAGATTTTCAATGAAATGTGACAATCCATAAATCAGTTTATTTGAACTATCATATTTGCATAGGTACATAAATGCAGACTGAACTGCATATTCATAATGCATATTCATAACAAAACGTCAAATGCACATTTGGAAACATATATTGTCACATACACAAGATGTTATACGATCTATCGTGCATCAATTAATATCTTAGAATAAAAACAGGAGCGACTACTTTGGTGAGTTGAGGACAATTCTGAATTTTCGTCTTTGTTTGATATCTTGCCATTATTATGGAAAAGAATTTGAATAACTCATTTTTAGGCAAATACCTACTGGTAAGATAGATATCATTGGGTTTCAACTGTTACGATCAGCCTTATCAGTTTGGATGCACAATATGAAAACAGAAACAAATTTAAACAACATAACAATATTCAACGTATTTTCACAATATTCCACGTATTTCAAAATCAAACAATAATTTTCGAGCAAGTGAAAAAAATTTACAAAAAATGTGACAACTTAAGGTTTATAGTACATAGTACATCAGTTGCTCATCCGATTCGTACATACACGAGTATGTATATACATAAATAGCACTTCAGTTCATACTTCTGACATAATACTACTGCTGGTATGCAAGGCAGGCCTGAAATTGACATACGATTGAATTGACATACTGAATTGACATACTGAAACTGACATACTGAAATCGACGCAGAAATTGAAATAAAATGAATAAAGTTGAAGATTTCGGATAATGAATGATGTTCAATATAATTAAATTCAGCTTCAGATTCACGGATTAAATAACAAGTCGAATACATCTCAAATCCACAAATTAATCCGCAACATGAGAATATCCTACGGAGATTGCGATCAGATGAACATGGCTGACGACATTAACTAAGATAGATGCATGAGTTCATCAATAAGGTATGCTTGGTAAATTCTTTGAATGTTTGTATCTCAAGAGACAAATCCAATGCATTTAGAAATAGGCTCACTTGTAAAGGTCGATAGCGTCACATCTTGAGATCTCACTACTACGAGAGCTATTCACGCCAGGTGCTCCGACTGTTCCAGTGGTCGCGAAATAGGCCGCGTTATTATAACTGCAAAAGGAAACGCCATTCAATGGTCCAACTCCGCAGAGAGTATAAACTGACACAAAAGGATTCAAAAGTTTCACATCATTGGACATTTCACTGACTTAACAGTGTCAAAAATTTCAATACTCCAAAAAAACATTCAACTTCGCTGCGTTGTAATTCAGTGCTGACAGATACTGAATGAAGATCAAATCACTGACTGGGTCAAGGGTAACATGCAAATTCTTCAATGCAAAAAGTTCACAAGCTCGTTGATATGGTTTTGCGTTCCGGGACCATGTCAAGGTTTCAACATTCGAGCAAATGAAACCAACAGCAAATCGTTTTTGCGAAGATGGTTCCAAGCAAGTGTTCAATTCAATCAAGTTTGGGTACTACGTGAAAATTTCGCGATAGAACAACTACAAAGTCCCACAATATCCCACAAACTGATAATATCGAAGTTCAATTATCTCAAAGGGAATAGAAGAATACTAACAACTAGAAGAGTGATACTAAGAGTGACAGAAGGACGCCTACCTTATACTATGATCAATAGCCGCAGGTGACATGGCCGGTAACGGAGTCGAAACATTGGATCTAAAAATCATTACTAATCGTAAGACTGTAAGAGATTTTTCCAAAGAATAAAATAATCGTCAATAAAATGTTGCAGGTATAAAGCATTAACATGAATGACCTAAAGCATAAGTAGGACACAAAGAAATCTGCATCGATAGGTTATCCTACACTCTCACACATCAATTCAGAACTCCAAGCTCTGAATCAGTTCCGCTTAAGCCCAACATTCCCGAACACAATCCACACTATGAGCGCATTATTTCATAGAACTCCCCAAAAAATTAACAGAAGCTTTACAGCCGATAGTACAACTCAAAGCGTTAATATATGAAAAATTATCGCAGAATTAGATACAGAGGGTTATTGCGCGATCGTTAGCCAAGTTCCAAGCTTGACTGCAAGCAGTAAGATAGGGTAGCATATGAGAAAGCCTTAATCCATATTAGATATTAATGCTCACCGCGATCCAGGTGCAGGTGGCGCACTGATCGGAGTCGTTTTTGCCGTATTCGTGAAATCAATTTTATAACTGCTATTCTTGTTGTTGTTGTAGTCTTTCTTCTTGATGTATCTGAAACGTTTTAGAGAAGCATTCAAGCACAGCACTGAACACAATTACGAACATGGAATTAGTAAGGTTAACATGGAAAGTTTGGGATAATAATTTTTGTGAGATCATTCAAAAACCATAAATTCTCTATTGATCATTCAGAGAATTTTGTTCTATCACCATTGTAATAATATGATCTGATGAGCAATTAACGTGTAGAAATCACGCTATTGAAGTTGGTAAGTTGCAGTCTCATATGTATGTTAATATTGCACTGTGGGCCAATTGATTAAATGTTAGCATTAAAAAGCATTGTAAGATAAGAAGCATTATGAAAGCAATGACACTTTTTTTTCGAAATTATTATCAAATTAGTAATAGTATTATTGAGCGAATGTTAAAGAACTTATGCGTATTGCTGTTAGCATATTCTGATTAATTCAGGCTTGCTGATCACTATCGAAATCGCTCGGAAATTTCAATTTCTTTCATGATGGTTTATGTTCAAATGCTCAGAAGTGATTTGTGTCCTTGTCATTTAGCTAAGTTCAAATAATCTTAGATGATAGACGTGATGAAAGCTGTCCTCGATACCTGCTCTTGAATTGATCCCGTTGACACATTGATTTAAGTCGTTCCATTCCAGAAGCGATTATCGAACTAATCGGCGACTTATACGCAATCAGAATAATGAAAATTACGATCGGGATTAAGCGTAAAATCATCAACATCCACAGCACTCCTCTACTGAGGAAACTTGACGATATCAGTGGATCACATGTGTTCTGAAAATTTTCAATATGGCGGAATGTTCAGGGGAAGCTTGTTCGCTTCGAAAGCGATTTTGAGTGAACGAGGGCAATTCAGTGCGCTTCTTTGAGTAACGAAACGAAAATTTTGAAGGCGATTTGATTCGTTCATTTGACGTACGTACCTTTGGATTTTGTTTTCGTCGTTGAGCAGCATACAAATTGAGGTCAAAACTACAACCGAGACGGTGTTCCATTTGGGTGAGACCGCCTGGATTATAGGGAATAGCATGGTTGAGCAATTTTTCGGTAACGTTCGGCAGAAGCGATGAGTACGGGAACATCAGAAAAGAAAACACATGAATTTCTGTTATACAGTAGACGAACGCCAAGCCAAAAAGTACCTGAAACAACGAGCGATTCAGTAGTTCAACAAGTTCGAATTACATTTTAATGCATTGTTTGTGAAAGTCTTCACCAATTTTCATTAATAGAGCGACTAATGATCTGCAGTCAGCCAAAAGAAAGAATGCTCAAAGCCGGCGACTCACCCAGAATATTATGAAAGCTTTTCCACGTCTGATATCCACCGTAAAGTAGACCAGAATAGCGATTAGCAGAAACAGGTAGCATCCAAGATCGGCGAAGAAGAATATCCACAATAACGTTTTGTACTAAAACTCGAATTCTATAATGCCTTTGCAATAATGGAAAAAATGTCATACAGATCGCTTTCCAGTAAATGATAGTACAGTAATAAAAGCAAATGAGATCGAAGTAATGTAATTATAATGTCTGGTAAGGTCGGAGTCGTGAAAAAACTAAAATATTTAACGAGGAATATTAAAGACTACACAAGGAATATTGAAGATTACATAGGTCGTAAAATAAAAATCGTAATTAGGAATATTGAATGATTACAACGAATTTGATCACATCGCTTGAAAACAACTTCCGTGGAGGTATTGAGATATGTATTTAAATAATAACAAATGATTGTTCCACATGATAAAAACAATCTCACTAATGAAAATATATAACTAAGTCCAATAATAAAACAATAATAATGTATAAAAACGATAATGATACCAAATAACGATTACAAAACAAACTCACCATTCGTTGTTCGGCAAGTGCGCTAAGCTCCTTTTCAGAAAGTTCATATAATCCCAGTTGATGATTATAATTAATTTTACTAATTGCGATAGTTTTGTCTAAATAATCCACCAGTTCTTCATATAACGGTTTATCTTTGACCAAATAAACGCCAAGAGTACACACCGATATCAGCACCGTCACACACAGTATCACACATAACAATGCGGCTAATGATTCTCGCCATGTTGCATGCGCCTGAAATATTTTCCACAAATTAAAATATTTAAGATTTCTAGAGTCCCCTTCAAGACGCTCCACTGTTCCACCATCTACTTATGAATTTGAGAAATACGGCCAATTGACAGTACTCGAAACTGATAACAAATCGAATTTATCAGTAACTCTTTAAGGTGTTACCACATTCCAGTCAGTTCTCCTGAACAGACCAACGAAAGGTCAACAGACCAAAGGGCAAGAGATGAATCGTAAAAAATTGAAGGCTACTGCTCATGACAATTTGACGTGAAGTGAAAGTGGCATTAGAAAGGGATCATCAAGTTAAATTTCTTGGATGAATCAGTCACAGAATAAATTCTCATCATCTGCGACTAATTTGCGATCGGCTGCTTCTGAACAACTTTTCTCACGTTTGCAATTATCGGATTTGTTGAATCTCTTCGCCATTCCGCATTCGCATCATCAATGGTCATCATTCTTGAGCATTATGGGAAGAAAATTACGACAATGACTGTGCAAAAAAACATCGAACCATAAAGGGGAATGGGTTGGGCAAAAACTATAGTGAGGATGTAAAAATGACGCCAATCAGACGCAATGAATCGCGATGATCGGTGGAAATTTGCTCGAAAAAAAGTGATTCCTTTCGAAACTATCGCACAAAAAGCCGCAATTCATCACAAAGCGTAACAAATAATGACATTGCTACTCTCTTCTCTACTATCAGAGAATTTGAAATAGTGAAACAAACGAACGCATCTTCGATCAAATCAAATTCTCAACATTTTGCAAAAAAATTAAATTTTCCAAAAAAACAAAAAATGAAAAACCTGATTGTCGGATTGCCGAGTGGGTACTGGCAATAGACCGGCCACCATCCTCTTCTACACTGGCAACTTCGTTTGAGTAGAAACTTCAGTTCGTGACCACTAAAATTATCACCAATATGAATTCTTAACAAATTTTAATATGCCTTTGATGTGTCGTAATGTGAACAGTGTCAACGGTCATGTTCTCTTGCAGAGAGATGTTCAAATTTATCAAATGCTCGAATCACATGCGTAAAACAAATGAACACATAGAGCCAATAACGTCCGAGATGCGTCAACTATCATAAACAAACTCATTCAGTTCTCTTAAATCAAAAATAATCATTGATGATAGAAGTTTTACATAACGAATACAGTAACGAATTTGAGTACAATACTTGAAGAAAAGTTTAACACTGAATCGATCGCATACAAACTATTATCTCGAGATATATATTGTTCCCTAATTGGATAATAATATTAATAATAACGATAATCATAATAATAATATCAACAGTGATAACTGATGAATATCATCAGATTTGCCTGTGATTGATAATTTTGCCCTTTCTATCTCTTATTGATAACTTCAATTGCATGTTCTACCAAAATAGAACAAAGTTGATAAGAACAGCAACAACAGCACTAATAGAAAACGACAATATCAGTATAACTGTGATGATAGCAGTGATAATGACGATGATGATAATGAACTGTGAAGGTGATCATTTCATACCCAACGAACATTAATCAATAGTAATGAATTGTGCTTCATTGATGTTCTGATTAAAGAAAGCAAATTCTTTGAACAAAGAAGTACAAATGGTGACAGCGCAACGAGGTGATAGATAAATTTACGCTGGAAAAGAAAGCATTAATGCATGAGACATATTGTTGAATAAGAAACGCATGATCGGTTTGAACATAATGAAGACAATTATTTACACGAAGATGCAGGTGAAATTACAAAATGAATAAAGTTTCTTGATTGAGAAGGTTGGTAATAATAGTAATAACAATAATCATAATAATAATAACAATAACAATTAATAATAAGACCCGAACTAACACAATTTCATCAGTAATAATAATGCAAATGTACTCATCGTATGTGTGGTAGGGTTTCAGTCTGTTGCATGACCTTCTCTTTTCATTGTCATTCTTACGATGACGAAACGAATGATTTTACAACAATTGGTTTCAACATGCAGTCGATTAGATTATGCTTTGAGTCAATTCATTGGATTACTGGTCTTGGAAGATTTAGTAACGTTTCAAATGGAAATAAATTTGAAATTTAGGTCGCGAAGAGGAACACAATGCAACGCTTTTGAACACAAGTTAATATGCATTAAGGTTGAAATGTTCATTTCGGATTTAGAAGATCTTCTAACATGATAAGTTGAATAGAGATCCCCCATGAGACAATATCGGTGTTGGCAAATTTGGAGACGTGAACCAAAGTTGACTGATATCGTTGTCACTGATCAATATAGATCATAACAGCACGGTTAACGATAATTAATAAGAACGGTTGAATTGCAGTAGGAAGAAGAGTTTAGTGTCAAATGGGAATTTTGTTGTCGAAAAAACAGGAACTGAAAACGATGAGACTGCTGTCATCGCATAATAAATCGCTTAGTATCTATTACTTAATCGCTCAGTATCTATTACAGTTCAGTTTAGAACAGCGATTGATAATCGTTCACAAGGGCGGCAGATTACTGTGAGGATCAATAGCGATAGATTCAATTTCACTCAACAAAGCAAATCAGTATGAATGCACTGAAAGATGTTGAAATAGATTACTATGCATGATCAAATGCAAATCCGTTTTGTTGATTAACCATTGGAGAATAATCGCTGAAATTGAAGATGAACAATCGTGCATCGTCGTTGAAGGAGGGAGGGAAATATGCAAGAATACGGAAATAAAACAATTAGTAGTGCTTGACTACCTCTCAGATTAGAATATTGGAGGAATGGACCGAAAAAAATGGAATCGAAGAACCGGAAGAGCATGAGATTTCGCAAATTAAAGAAGCCGGTTTCTTTTCGCTGAGTTAACTCTGATCGAGTAGGATATAATATGATGAGAAGGCGCGTTTTGGATGAGTCCAGAATGCATATGTAGGGCAATTGCATGAATTTGAAAATGCGAAGGAAATTTTAGATCGAAAACGATCAAATAAGGGAAATTTTCGTACAAAGATTCGATTCGGTCATTAAAAAATGCTTCAATCGAGGGATGAAATTACAAATTGTAAGTGTGCATACAGGAATTCACAGCAAGATTTCTTTCCAATTCAAATGGATAGAAAGTGATTTGCTTTTGCATTACTTCACAATGAGGATGTTGGGGTAGGTAAATGAATAATCCTGCCTAATATTGGTTGCGAGATTCATCTGAAAACTTTAAACTTTAATATTTGCACAATCTTGAGTACCAATTGAAACAAATGTTGTTAATGGTAGCGTATTTGATACCATAATGATACAGTTGTACTTGCTGTCCTATCACAATCGATTGAACGAATAAGATTTGAATTCCAGAAGCAAATTGTCTGGTGGTTACAATTAGTATTGCTTGACTATGTCTCAGATTAGAACATTCCATGTTCGATTGCTGCCCGAAGAGGCCAGACAACATTGAAGCGTGGAACATGTGAATAGCACAACGAAATGAATGTGAACAGCACAATGAATACAATCAATGAATCTAATTAACATAATTAAACACGTTAAGCAGTATTTTGCACTGAACATCTTAACCAGCATAGCTGGCGATATTGTATCTGAGATACGCTAACATAAGGGCAATCGTATCTAATATATACTGACTTTCGATGACCACAAAAGACTGCAAGCTGCTTCTGACAGATGTTGAAAGAAACATGAAAATGAAAAGCAGCAGTTCATTTTTGAATGCTCATAGGAAATGCGCAATTGTAATCGCAAACGACGAACTGCTTAGGCAATGAAACTGGGACAATGGACAGAGTAGATTGGGCTCAAACAATGATTATTTGAAATATGACCTTGTATTCGGAAGCAAGGATACATGATATAACTGAAGACCAGTAGACAGATGATATTCAGTTTTATCTGAGATATAATAGTAGCAGTGGTGACAGGCTCTGCGTTCAGTTCTTTGTGTCCAATAATCAACAACGAATATAATTATAACAACAACAATAATAATCATAGTCCACAGTAACACACACCAACAACCTCTAATGAATTTCAAAAGCAAATAGGATCTGGAATATAGCAAGTCGCCTGTATGTGCATATGCATGTGCAGCATTCAGCTCATGCTTCGATGAATCTCTTCCATCATTTGAGACTGCTGATCATACGATCGATTTCTTGCAAATATCTAAAATTGCTCACAACACGACCGAGTGAAAAATTTCCAGTTTTGTTCTGAAAGGTTTATGAATGTCGCTAAAAGTTTCAAGCAAAAAGTGCAGTTCGCTTGAGTAAACTTTATCAGTTGCATTCGAAAATCGAATTGAAGTCGGAAAAATCAGACTGAATTGTTTTCCTACAAGGGAACGCTTCTTGATTGTCTACAGAAGATCACTGATTTGAAGGCGATACAAAATCGACATCAGAGGTAAAATTTTGATGGGAAACTTAAATGACACCCAGTATAGATAACATATTATTGAGCAGAAATATCATTCCTTCGATTTTATAAGCAATATTGAACTGCCGAAGAATTGGCGATGATTTATCGATGAATGATGAAACTCATCAAAAGATCGAATTCAAATGAACGGAGGCACACACAAAAGATTAATTGTCGCAATTAAGGCGACGAAATGAGATGATATGGCCTTATGCCGTGATGATCACGTATGAATTGATTTCCTCGAAGATAACCTGCTGTTGAGAAAATATTCCACATGAGTACAATTCATCAGGAAAACTAGATTTTTGCATGACTCTTAAACGGAATTAGTAATCCGAGTTGTCATAGTGACCAAATTTCAATGACATTAACGGGTCGTACGACTGAAACTGTTGCGCATTGCAGTAATGGTGGCTGCATTGCGCTTAAAAAACAAGTAGACATTAAAATCGAACGCCTAAAAGCTTAGAGTGGTTCTTCGTATACATTCCGTTTCGTTTATCAACCTCAACAATTCGGTTACTTGAGCCAGAAGAATATTCATCTTTTCGGAACAGTTACACTCTGACTAAAGCCACAAACTTATGAGGAAATAAGTTCGGATTGATCTTACATTGCAGATCCACAATTAGTTTGTTCTAAAGAAGGTCATTATGCCGAGATTATATCACTCTTCTTGAATGAGAGCACCGTTCGTTTCGTTGAACCGTATCACTGTTTGCAGTTCAATCGGAAAAGCTTCAGCTGAAACGGTTACAAAAATCTACTCTGCTGGAAAGGAAAAGAAACAGGAAATCCTGTCGAATTGATGATCGTTGACATGATGCTCTATCCTCTAGTTCATTGACCTACAGGAAGCGGCAAAAATTCTTCGAAATGAATTCATTGAATTTCTCCTTCATAAATTGAAATGGACATGAATTCGAATGAAATTCGAATGAAACATATGAAATCAAAATTTTTATTGATGGCAATGATGTTGAGGTAACAATGGATTAAATTTTAAACTGTTGAACGTCTAAAAGAATGAACACAATGCTAAACGAAATCATTCCACACCAACGCAGCATTCGAAAGAATAATAACTAAACCAATGAAGATTTTCGTAAAGAAATGGATAGCTGCATGGATGTTCGTATAAATATATAATAGCAAAGAATCATTATGATCATTTGCAGATTCATAATGAGGTTTATGGTTTATTGACAGCATAACAACCTCATATAATCATGACGTTAACGATCCAAGGGATATACAACACGCCATGCATATCCTTTATCCTACAGGTACGTTGGAGGTAATCACGTAGGTAGATAGGTGGTTAATTCATTGATCATGCACTAGGTGCCCAATGAATCATAACAATGAGAGGTCATCGGAAATGGCAATGGTCAGTAATGGTCAGTGAGCGAGACTCTTAACTGGACAACATAATAATTGAGTGCACCACAAGAACATCGACATCAATTGCTCGTCCATCATGCAAAACAATCTTCAATCAATACCTTATGCTGACATTGAGCAGGATTTTAATTATATACAGTTATAATTACTGATGATTTGCTGATTTTTACTGTGGAAACACGAAATTTGGATGGATACTAAAGATATTTGAAGATATCCACTTGGGTGACGAGAAGGAAATCTAAAATTTGCAGAGGATTAACTGACTGGATCTGTGAAACAACGAAGCAATTGCCTGAAATCTCTCCTATGGGTATGTTGGAGGAATTTTCAATGATGCTAAAAAGGAATTCACTATGAACGAGTTATGAATTCACAACGTTCTGGTTAGCTTTATCGAGAGTTATGCGATCCGAAAAGCAACTGAATTGGTAAGAACTAAACAAATCTGCATGAATTCAACACGTATAACACAATAATGCAGAAATTCATCGCTAATATATCTTGATACGAGAAAACATCTTGATATCTCGGCGCATAATATCTTGATACGAGAGAATCAGTGATACGAAGCAATATATCTTGATACGAAGCAACTCCTAGGTTTCATTCGAGGAAAAAATTCGAAAACTGACTTCATCATAAAACACGCAGATTTTGATCATTCAGTACCTAGAAAATGATAGTAACTACATTATTAACCGCATCAGCAGTTCTGCCCTACTGCCACAGTTCTGATTGGATTAACGTAATCTTAAATGAAGGATCAAAACAATTTGGAATAGAGGAACGGGTAATACAAGGAGCAAGGTGCATTGCAATATGAACTTTGAGCAAAATTCGAATGTGCTCAAATGATTGGATGAATTGTCAATGAATTCAGCGATGAATCGTTCTTTCATTGAAACAATTCCGAAAACGTAACATCGATGACACCAACACCGCGGCGCATCGTTTATCGATAAACAATCTGCATGAAGATGATCATATCATTCGAATTCATCGATGCCGAAACAGGATTTGAAGTTGAATGATGTCCGTTTGAAGGACAAAATGCCAGTTTACGGTTATTTTTATAGCGCAATTATTGGTTTGAGTACGCCTGATTAACCAGTGGACACCCAGAATATATTCAAGCAAACATCAAATATGAGGCGATGAGAAATTGTCATAAATATGAGACATTGTCTTGAACGGATTTTAGAAATTGCAAATTTTGATGAGAGATTCCGAATGATTTCTTCAGAGTGATCAAACATACCGCCTTAATGAGACATATTAAACAAAATACGTTCCAGATTTCAGTGGGGAGTTTTTCTGATATATTATTCAACGATATCGTTATTTTAAAGAAAGAATCAACTGTACGAAACATATCAAACACTCTTTTGGAAGTTTTCAACCAAGGACGTTGAAGGAATTAATGAAGGACTTAGTTGAAAGCGTTTGATGAAAAAAGATAATAGAAGTAAGTGATCGTAATGAATTCTGATCTCATATTCGAAGATATCAAATAACGGTTGGATACTTGGACACTGCAGGTGGTCAGTTTATTTGGATAACAATGGGGCAAATTTGCATGAAATGAATTCCTAAGATATTTCGTCGCATAAGAGATAGTCGTTTAAATTTCACGTTTCACACTTACAATTAGGCAAAGAAATGAAAATTTTAAGATTGAACACTTTCCTCAAAGAATCGCGAATATTAACAATTGATTTGAACTTCTTCGTTTGAAATTGCTCTATCCCGGGCTTCCCAGATGAAATTTTTGACTATTGCTCTAAACAGATCACACTTTGATCGACAGTACTTGACGACATGGAAGTTCTCTCATGGAGTATAAAACTTCAATAGATTTAGGAAGGAGGAAATGGTTTGGTTACTTTCCACATTTGATAAGTTCTCAAATAGAACTCTGATATTTTCGTATTCAATGGAGCAAATCGAATTCTCTTCCAACTTTGTAAATCATTTCACAATTTCAATTGTTGAAATTTCCTTAAATTTCGAGCAGAACTGGAAAAGTGATATCAAACAGGATTTAAAGTTCAAAAACTTTGCCTAAATACTGATGAAAGTGATGTAATTTTAGTGACGGAAAACATCCAAAGCCGTTATAATCACATTAAGTTGCGCTACTTCACAGTTGCTAAACACTCAACAAAGTGACCAATAACTGATGCTGTCATCAACAAAAATATTCAAGGGTCAAGTGATCTTCACCTTAACTTAGACCATGAATAATGTGAGACTGAGCACATGCATACATGAAGTGATGCATGCACGAAAGGACTGCTCTCTGTGTTCGTGTCTACCCAATCGTGTGAGGAAATGTTACCCAGCAGTTGGTTGTCAAGGCCAAATTACGATCTGAACAAGAGATCCCCTATGAGCTGCTGCTATCTTTTGCCATCGCATTCTTTAAATCTAATCATCACCAACAATCTCTTAGCCTTCTTTAGATTCCCTTTCATCAAACATTTCGTTTCACCTCTCTCCATCATCGCAACTTTGTTAGTAAACACTCTGTTGCCAAGTCGAATTGAAATCCCGTGCTTGTGGCCTTCAATTTAGACACATCACTCTTAACTCGAACGTTTTTCCACCTCATTGAATTGTACTGATCTCACATGGCGATAGATAAGTCAGAAAAATCATTCTTCACAATTAAAACCTTCCTACTCTATAGTCACTGAAGTGAACTGATGATCACTTCAGAATTTGGAAAATTTCTGCGGGTAAAAAAATGCTTTATTGGTAGCTAACAAGGAAATTAATCATAGAAACTCTCAGCGGAAGCGTTTCTGAGTGATGTTTTCAGCTTTTTGCTAATCAAAACAAATCACTTCATAACCCATTTTGAATAATGATAATCTTTATTTTCACTTCTTACTTTGATTTGTTGATCTCAACGACGATTAAGATCAATAAATTAACGACGTCATAAGTAAAAATGACTGTCTGGAAACAAAGCGACAGTTATTCAATACCAGATTTCATGTTCAGATGATGAACACAAACAAAAAACATTTTTTAACGAATCATTTCAAAGTGATATCATCATTCTCGCCGAGTTTACTTGAATTCGACCAATAACCGGTAACCAGTTCGAAAATTAAAGTCCATTTAAGTTTCGTTCACTTTACTAATGTGTTAATTTTTAATTGATCAATAACTGAAATCCGCCGATCCATACAAATCAACTGTTTGCTGTCATTCCCGCAGAATGCATTTTGAAGCCTTTAGAGGCCATGAAGATCGTTCCAGGAATGCACAAGCGTTTCATATCGAATTATAAGATACTGTAGAATCAGCTGTTTGCCGACATCAAATTATCGTAAAAATACAGACGCAATGATCAAAGTTAACAATGCTCGATCAGTTCATAAAGGCAATCAATAATAGTATTCACATTGTGCAGAAATTATCGTGAACAATGCCACAAAATATTCACTTTCTACTCCAATCGAATTGCTGCCTTAAGACATCTCCTTAGCAGACTACAGCACTTTCGTTAATGTGATGGTCATTGCCTGTTTTATGTGATAATTATTGTATTTCTGGTGATCAACCTATCGCCTTCAAACGAAACTGTCATTGTTCTGTTCTGGTTTAATTGAAGAATCCTAATCAAACCAGAATTCCAATTTTTTGTCGTGATTACCACAACACTCAGGATACTCTTTCGGGCTTCAGGAAACGAATTCACCATCTCAGATATGGCGATAACGTCGTTTCGTATTGAATTATAAGATACTGTGGAATCAACTGTTTGCCGACATCAAATTATCGTAAAAATACAGACGCAATGATCAATGTTAACAATCCTCATCAGTTCATAACCGCAATCAATAATAGTATTCACATTGTGCAGAAATTATCGTGAACAATGCCACAAAATATTCACTTTCTACTTCAATCGAACGGTTCCCTATCAATTGATATCTTTATTCAGCTTCAATCGTATTCACAGCAGCACAAATGAATATCATTTTGCGTTGAAAACTTCGTCGTTTGACTACAAGCAATCCAATCCACAGGATTAATTCGCTTCTGGCGTTTGAAGATCCGACAATTCTTTGGTACAAGTCAATGTGTGAATTTTTTGTGGTGTTTTATTGGGTGCACTGAAATGAAACATCAATAAGAGATTAGTGATCTTCGTAATATCAGAACTCAAGCAATTTTCAGAGTCCAAAAATGCTCATCAAAAAAATCTGATTGAATTTCCTCTTGGCAATATGCGCTTACGTCGTTATTTCACAGTTGTGACATGTTACTCCTCTGATCCAAACTTGAATAAGTTTTCACACTATTTTCGCAATCCTATGAGAGAATCGCCGGATGAACGCGATGAAAATAACTAACTAGTTGATGTGATTTGATGAAGAATCTTTGCGTTTTTCAGTGGAATTTGCCGCAGTACTTTTTTGTTCATCTTCAGTTGTTATTGTTGAAGTTATGAATGTCGGTGTTCTAAAATTACTCCGGTAATAATAAATTCTCTTTTGAAGATGAGAAGTACGAGAAGCAAATGGAATATATGCGTCGCCGTGAACTGACATGCATATTCATCACTATTCATTGTTTATTTAGTCATTCAGCAGCTCATCAACTGATCCCAACTGACCGTGACTGGTAACCAACCCGTAATGAAGTTATTAAAGACTCACATGACACATGAATTGGAACTCGAACAATCTCAAATATCATTAATTTGCCTTCTGCCATTTTTTGAAATGTTAATGTTGATTCAATTTTGTCAACTGGTGATACTAATTGTCCCCTCTAAATCCACATATGACATAAAATTAATTGCTTTACAAGCCATATGGGATATACAACTCAGCGAAATTGCTCTATTTGATCTTATTATTGTTGTTTGCACTGATTCTCCTTTCAAAAGGTTCATATTTGCGCATGCGATTTTGTTGGTGATGAAGAAAAACTGAAGACAATGTTGACCGAAATCAACTAGTTTTCAAATGACTGATGTCAACAAATCCTTAAACTAGCCACTGAATGCGATGGACCAGTCAACAAATAAACAATGAAATTAGATGAACGAATGAATTGGTCAATAAATTGAAAGTACCTGTCCAATTGAGATGTGCTATTATTGGTTGTTGTGGTAATCGATGAGACACTTGGGGTGCATTCCTCATCGGTACGTTGCTCAACATTCTCGACATACAAGAATAGATGTTCAGCATCACTCTCCACCAAGTTCCTTAGCAGAATGTACAAAAATACAATTATTGGCACAATATGCAAGAAGATGATCACGTGTAACGTCGTCAACGAGACCACTTCATCGTGAAGGACACTCGAACATGATGGAGTCTGCAAACTGATCATTGTTCCGCGTTTTTTGACATCAAAAATGATTTTTTGAAGAAAATATTGCGATGTATCACGTGTATTTTGTTGCTGTCTGGTGAACTTTTTCTACAGATCCAATAATAATCAATTAAGTTTCATTAAGTTTGCCAACGAGTTAAGCTAAAAACTTCAGTCGATGATACTATATAACGTTATGAAGTGGATATTCTCATTAACTTATGATTGGATCTGATCAATCCAATTGTGGATTAAATCAACTGCTCAAACGAGGGCATAAAATCAATCCACAACAAATTCGACACATCGACACATCAAAATCTTACCGAATTTTTTCCGCTCAGTTCGTCACCGTCCCAGAATTGACATCCGAACGCTCGTTCAATCGGTTGACTTCCATTCGGATGATGTTCGAGTAGCGGTGAAATGATTTTACTTAGAATGAATCGAACATGATGAATACGATCAGCAAGTGAGATTTGTATCATACAAGCCTGGCTAACACTCAGCATTAACGCTAACGCAGGAGCCACCTAAAAATTATTCCTTCCAATCATTTAACTATTCGTGATCCTCGTCCAATTCAGATCTGTTTCAAAGTAACTCTCCCATCGAAAAAGTTGCTTGCAAATGAATTCGGAATCCTTCAGGCGGACATATCGCTTATTCACGACAATCTTTCATAGCGCTTTCGTACAGATTCTCCGTATCTTACTTGCCACGAAAAATTAGGGTAAGTTGAGGCGATTGAAGGTAAGCTGTAAGGTGAAGGTAAGTTCAGGTAAATAAAGGAAAATCCTTGAACTCATAAACTTCGACAACTGCACTTACAATATAGATGATTTTGATACGGGAATGAAGGCGACCTTTCGTGAAGAACACCCATCCAAAAACTAACATATTAAATAATGGAATCATCAATTCAATAACTTCCGAAACGAACAGTGACCAGAGTTGTTCATGATACTGAAATATCACATTATATGTGTGAAACACATTTGATGTTGTATAGATATTACTTAGTTATATTTAGCTAAGGATCGAAACTATAAGATCAATAGTCGTTTAGAAAGGAGTCTTTCAAAAAATACTCATTATGCATTTCATTTGCACATGAATAAACAACAGAACATGAAAAATAGAATCGATGAGCAATATTTTAAAAACACTAAACAGCTTTTAAGAACACAACATAGACTGTACAGCAATGAATATTTACAATGACACTATTGCAATATCTCAATCAAAGTACTCTATCGAATGAGAAAGCATTTAGAATTGCTTCGAATTCATTCGTAAATCAATTGAAAAGTGAAAAGTAACATACTCGATCAACCACTTCCAATCGTTCAGAATTAATACCGGCAATAACGTACACCTCGTGGTCACCGTTTTGTTCACTGACAATTTCGGTGCTATTCATATATTCAACTAGGAGATCGTAGAGTCTTGTGAAATCACACGAATACGAGAAAAGAATGCCAACATTGAAGAGTTGAGAAATAAATATTGCAAGGCTGATTATCAACGGGAAATGATACATCCATCGAATCACCTGAAGTACAACGCTGATTTCAGTGGAGCATTATATATACTTCATTATACATAACTCAAAACTCTATCATTAAGGTACGATTTCTTCAATTGATTCGCTTATTCACGACAACTTTCATAAAGATTTCGTATAAATCCTCCACATCTTACTTTCCACAAAAATTTAAGGTAAGTTGAGGTAACTGAAGGTAATTTGTAAGTTGAAGGTGAGTTGAAGTAATTCCCAAAAATGAAGATAAGTTATAGTTGGTTTGTACGGTTCCAAAGAATTTTTCAACTGAACAAATTCATTGAATAGGTAATTGCACTTACCTTGGACGCTTGTCGCTGAACGGCAATATCTCTGAAGTTATCAAGCTGTTTTTGCAGCTGATGATGCCCAAGTTTCAGGTCTTCCATTATTTAATAAGTTATAATTGATCACAAAATCAAGAGGAATATTTATAAGAATAATTGTTTAGTGGAACACATTCAAAAATTCAGTTATTAGTGCTATGAAACGTAATAATTGTGGTGTGGTGTGAGTTTGTGAGATCACTGCAAGTAATTAAAAAATCATTTTGCGCATTACACTCCTCTCATCACGATTCATACATTTTAAAACTTTTTTACTCGCAACAGTCAGCTGAATTAACAGCACCAACTGTGAAATGATTCATCTCCATCGGTTATTTGAACATAAGCTTTTCGCTGCTACCAAGAGTGGCACGTGGCTTCATGCAAAAATTTTTTAGGCGATTAATTGATTAATCTAACATGAACGATCTAAATTTCCACTTTTTCAAACTTATTGCCACAATGATCAATTCTAAATCGAAACGGTACTGTAGCATCCAGTTTAAATCGTCAAGGTTTTTCCTCCTTAATCTTCTTAAAGTATCACTATCGTTATCATTATTATCGCTATCGGTTATTATTATCGTTTCCATTATTAATTGCTATCATAGACATCAACATTTCACAGTCTTCAAAATCGTTCCGAATGAAATAGTAGCAATTATAATTACAAAACCAACAACGCAACTAAACGCATTAAAAGGCTCCTTTAAGTTCACAGTCGCATTTAAAATGTGTTGACTGAAACTTAAATGAATTGATGCTGTCAAAATATCAATTCAAATCAACGAAACTGAATGAAATCATTCGATGATGATTATAAATGCTGGGAGAATCAGTTGTGACATTTGGGCGATGACAAGAATGGTCTTCGAGGATGGTTATTGATAGATGAAGAAAAGTGATAACGATGGAACAGTAGCGATAATACTAACGAGACGGAAAGTAGCAATAAGACGATTATGGTGAAGATTATGTCAATGGAATAATGAATCGCCACGAAAAAAATTCGATTCATTACAACAACATCAAAAAGGTCGTTAACCAGTTTGATGTTGCTCTCTGTGGTGCTCATCAATACGTTACATTCGATTCAACTGATGAATTCATGTCGATCAAACACATAAACGTTCCTATAACATCACCACCACCATTCAAAATTCGTCACTCGAATCGATTTCTTAGAGTTCCTTTTTCAATCACCCATCGAGACTGACGAATGCTCGAGAGTGTTCACTAGGTATCCGTCGATCTTCACTTATCAAGATTTGTCTCGTAATAGAAGCACAAAATCTGGATCGTATCAATGAGATTGTCTAGTTTACTTGAAAATTTTTGATATCTGACGAGTAAACAATTCTTTGAAATTGTTTAATTTACTTGGAAATCTTTTACGTAAACAATAAAACACTCGCAGAAATCTTAATATTAGCACCACTTGATCTTAAACTGCAGACAATCACCTAAATACTTGAATTCTTCTGTGGTATTAGTTCTTCAAAGGTAACCAACCCAGTTAAAGTGATTTCATATGAATTTGGTGCAAGAAGCGTTTTTCTGATAGAACATCGTAAAAATCCACTTCATTCAACTAAAATATAATGAATTGCAAGTGTAATCCAGTCAGTTACACGTTCACTTTATTGTATCGCTCTGAACGGAAAACATCATAAAATCATTTGTTCCACTCACAATTCGATCGGTTTTTCTAATCAACGATTCCACTATTAGAATCTTACTTTGTCTTCCTGAATTGCGCTGTCAATCGTCACAATCGATCAAAGAAAAAACAAATGACGATATCGAAAAGGTTTTATCAGGTCTACAATCATTCACGAAACGGGAATGTAGTTTTTTTGAAGCAAGCTTCTTATGGAATCGAATTGAATTGTGTGATTTCGGTGAGTCACATCGAGCATTCGACAACTGAACAGTATGTACGTGAAACATCAGAAACCAAGTTATTGATGAAAAGGTATTGATAGTGCTCATAAATCACATGGTGAATAAATGAGTGAATGAACAACGTTTATGCAGATCATCGACAACTTGTTGATCAGTTAGTTGTGAGCTAGAACTGGGTTCTTCTTGGGTCAAGTATCAGCTGAGATTGAACCACGATCACGGATTGAACCACTCAGCAGCTACCAAAATGGACACGATTTCACACCGATGTCAAGACGTGCAGAAATGATAAATGAAACGTCAGAAATTTGTCTCATTCAAAGAGCTGTCAATGTCTCCAATCTTATTTTCAAAACGTCCGACTGTGCGATTAATAATAAAGAATTCAAGACTTTTTATCAGAACTATTAGAAATCAAACGAGAATGCTCCGATATTGGACGAAATAATCTGATACTTAGCTCAACTTGCAGAGCAAGTGAAAAACAATACAATATTGGCAAATACCATTGTAATGTGTTACATGAATAACACTGGAGTAGATATTGCACTTAATTGGTTGAATAATAACGGTTGGATTCAACAAAAATTCATTCATTCCAAACTAAAACTCAAATAATGATGATGGTAAAAAGGACAATTATTTCGATTATTCGATGATGGAAGGGTGTTTCACAGAGCAGTAATCATCCAATCAATCTCAGCTGTTGCAACTCTATCAGATGTCAAAACGATTAGGAACAGTCGATTTGGATTCGAAAATCTGGATTTTTAATGATCGCAATTCCAAAATTGATCCGTTTACATTATCTGATACCGTTCAATCGCATGACAGTTAAAATGTTTGTTGTTTGCTCAAATTGTTTTCGAATATCAAAGTTTGATCTCATAATTGCTCAAAAACATCTCATTGCTCATCGCTTATTTTCGGGAATTTTTTGAATGCGATATTCATATTTCAGACTGTAACATTTCAAATATAACAGAATTATTTATTCTTTAACAACAACAGATATTTTGTCTCTTTGATACATGAATGTATGACAGTATAATGTTAATTTCAACGGTAGCAATATGAAGTGAAATGTTAGACTCCTCCTATGGAAACTTTGTGTAAAAATTCATGATGATCTTTTCATAAAGTGCAAATTGCTTACGAACAATTACAACACATAATTCTTCATCTATTCGGTATCCATTCATTCTAAACAGTCCCACTGTATCGCACATCAATCATGCATCAGTTAAGCGCCCACACTATCTTGACCATTGAAAAACGCATAATAACGCATAGCAGAATGTTGCATGGCATTTTCTAACTTTACTTGCTGGCGTTCTTCTTCTGATACACAAACTTCGTCACCAATGAAAGCGCCTCGACTAACGAACGGACTCATACACTCGTTGTCAGTGGTTCGTCGAAATTCATCGAGTTCGTTATCCTCTTGTATCGTTGACACTCTATAAAATAGTACAAAAATAAGCAAATGATCATCTTTTGATGAGCACAAATCAAAATTCATGAAGCGATAGAATGAAGTTATTTGAATTTTTGAATCAACATCGAATGCGATTATTGAAAGTTAATTCAGCGGAAACTTTCAGTGGAATTACTCGCTATGAATAGAAAATTTTGACGATGAAAAACCTTGGTTGATCCACACAAACATAGTCATACTGATCGATTGCTCTCCAAACTTTACTGTCCGCACAAGCGTTCATTCCGTACGTTTGAAGGTCTTCATAAAACCTGAAATGGATTACGGATGTCGAAAGTGCAAATATCAGAATGTTGGTGAAAAGTTCTTTGCTAGCGAGAAAATCAAAGAATTCACTTGTTACCAGCAGGAATATGAACGTTACCTGTTTCGTTTCCGTTGCTTTTGCATAAGGAAGTCATCTTCGTTTGAATGCGAACGGGGCACACATATGTATTGAACGTCTAGATCTGGCGATCGCTGTTCTTGATCGCTAAGCACTTTCTTTTGCTCGAAACTTCGACAAGCCACCTTCGATTGAAAAATTTTCAGATATTTACTTCATAAAAGATTTCTCCAGTATTTTGAAGGTACAGTCTAGATTATTCGGAAACCGAGTGAATCAATCAAACAATTTGAGCACCGAGCGATTTCGTCAATGAATGTTTCACGCATGTCATTGCTGGCAGTGACAGTGACTATTTTTCAAATCATCTGACTTTATCGAATGATTTTGAGAAACTTAGTTGCAGATATGCAGTTAATCTTATAGCTATTGAAAAATAAAACAGTGAAATTATCACGTACCGGATTAAAAGTAGAGATAATTCGAACATCCGCATAATGCGCCCTGCGATTGATTCGTTCCACTCGGATTCTAATATACTGATATTTGTTCTCGCTATCGAAACCGAGAAAATTCACCCATTCGGTGCCTTCCAACAATTCATAGTATTCATGCGAATGTGTCACTATCATTGAATAGTAACTGGAGCCAACTCGTTGGATTCGATGGATAACAACAGCAGCCTTTGAAGCTTTCATTATGTTTTGATGATAGAACGGGATCAAAAATTTGAAATGTTATCCTTTTCTCCTATGCTGCGTGACAATTTCGGAACATTTACAGATTTGTTACTTTCAACTTTAAGCTAATAATTTTGGTCATTATCATCATATGCGCAATAGTAATGTTGATATTATCAACAATCTGGCTCAGAGTGCATTCAATACTTCATATCATAATGTGAACAGTACCTGCTTTAAACCAGAATCGAAATTAGTCGGTGTTCTAAATTCAACCGTATAAACATTAGCTGGATCATCGCGATCATACGGGATCAGTGCGAGTAGCCAACCCATCGTACGTTTATGAGGCACGCTCATTGACGAGAAACGAAGTGTGTAATTGTTCCTGCCATCTCTGAAAAACAAACAATACCATCTTCAGCATCCACGATGAATTAATAGATTCAGTTTGAGATGACTAGGTCAAGGAGTTGAATTTTTGCTTGTGGAATATCCGGATACCTTCCGAAATAAACCGTACGATCCATCGGTAACCATCCTAAATAGTCCAGATGAGGGCCGTTCAAGCCCGGACCACTGAGACCATACGGCGACGGATGCATCAGGGCATTTGCAGTGCTCATCAAATCATAACGATCATCGTATTCGCCATTGCGAGAATGTGGGAAAACCTGCAACAAGCTGAGAAGATTTTTGCCCAGAATTTTAGATTTCCATTTTGAGAACCGCATCGGAAGAAAATTTCCAAAACTTGAAATTTTGAACTAATTCAATCTCAGTGAAACTATAATTACTTCATTGATCTATCTATCTATCGCATCGTTTCGTGAATGAACGACAGTCCCTATTCACGTGCATTTTTCTCATGACGAAAAATTTAATAGAGGGAAGAGATTGCTCTGAGATGCTTCTGCAAATAATACTATCGCTTTATCACCTTGATATTCCGGTCACTATATGAATGTCCGATGTTGAAACTGTGCACCATTTCATGTGTTACAACTGAACTGAACAACAGCTTCGGTGTGACCAAAACACCGTCTTGTTTTCCGTACACTGCATTATGCTCTGCATTGATCACGGTTATCTTTTGCTTGTGTAGAACTTCACCGTTCTCTATTGCTGTCTTCACACACAACTCCTTCGTTTTATCATAAAACTGAAATCGAGTCCAATATCATACGATAACATAAGCCAAATAAGCAGACCTTCAGCTGCATATCTTAACATGACCCACTACTGCTATTATAATCAATGCCCAAGGTATCCACATTGATAACATCGCAATTTGCAGAATAATCAAAACTAACAGCGAAATCTCGTTCGCTACTCTCCTGTAACTGCTGATCTTCTAAAGCCAATCGTTTCACATCGTTGAGTGTCCATGGTAGTGTGAACCATCCATGGATACTTGAACCCGTTATCGTATAAACATTATTTGAAACATCCGAGAAGTATCTTTCTATTGTATCTGAAATCGTCACATCTTATCAAAATATCGCACTAACCTGGGATGGTAACCCAGATGAGGTGATCAAAATATCATTTGTGAGCAATAACACTTGCAAGAAGCACGACACATTGAGAGAAGTCAAAGTTTTCTATTTGATTACCAGGATTTTTTCCTGATTGGAAGATGAAAAAAGACATACTGACCAAGTTTATTTCGACCAATCATCCATTCGCTGAACCATTCTCGTGTCTTCGGTTCATAAGAAATGTCCGCAAATTTGCACAAAATGACCGACCACGGTTCATTACCCCGTCGAGGTATCGCAACGCAAATAGAGCAGGAATATGCCAAAATTGTATAGAATAGTAAAAATCGTAAATGTTTGTTTAAACCCGTATTATTGGACACATCGACTGATGTCATTCAAATTTCGATAAGATTTACGACCGGAATATCATTAACCTGTAATATGGTACATATCATTTTGGTTGCTCAGTTGCTCATTTTGATCATTTTAAAGAGCGGTATTATCCCACTGGGTAGCAATATACTGAAGTTCATGTTCAGTTGCGAGCATGACATGAGTGAATGCGAAAGCATGGCTACCTTCAGTAGTAAATTGTGGTCTTTAAAAAGCTAACGGAGTTTTATGCGCTGACTAAATACTGCTTCCCGTAAAGATCATCGATCTCTCGGAGCATTTAACTTTGAAAAAACTGGACCGCGTGAACTCTGGACGATTTGAGGTTTAAGTCGCTTAAAAGTTTCTGAGGTGTCACGGCCGGATGAAGTCACAGCAACTTGAGAAGCTGAATAACTTGAGAACGCAAAAGGGGATCGTCTCAAAAATGCCGGTGATAAGTGGATATTCAGCGGCAGTTATCGAAGACAATTGAATCTGTAAACTAATCCGAGCAAATCCGTTCAATTCAACATTAATCCCCATTCGCATGGGTGTTGCCGCAGGGAGATGATCACAATGTAACGCGGTCATCAAGAGCAATTCGATGTGCGCAAAAAACTCATCACGCATTCGTGTGATTATTAATCATTCGTTTCGAATATTGATCACCATTGGTTCGATTGATTAATGAAGGAAATTTTTTCATAAGATATCAGGTAGATATCAGTTACAATAAGTACTGGCTGAAAATCCAGTTTGCTTTCGATTGTTCCAGTGGTTTTAGGACGAAATTAATCAGGTGCTAGCTGGGACAGAAAAGTACATTCAACTGATCTGGATCAAACAATATGACCTATCAACTGCAATTCACTTTCTGAATGCAGCAAACGAAACGATTTCTACGAATTCGACACCATGACGTTATCGATGAAAGGATATAGAATAGATAACGACAGCGAAAACATGAAGGCAGATAAAATCACGTTTCCTAACAATTTCCGAACAATAGCTCATCGGTTTGCGATCATTTGCGATCGAACAGAGTGCCTTCACTGTACGCAACGAATGAGAATGATCAAATCTTATGGATTGATCTCCAGTGGCTATAATTATAATTATTTCCACTAAACAACTAAATGAGATTGACCCGGAAAAAATAACGCCGCAACAGATTGACTCACTTATAATTTGGTTGAGGTCTCATTAAAATAGTAATTACCGTCATTGGATCCCCTCATGAATGATGAGGATTGTATTCGTGATTCGAATTACAGAACAACGATTCCAAGTCGAACAAAATTATCTTTCAGCAAAGGAAATCGACAAAATTGTCTCCAAGGTTTGGCCCAGTTGCACAAAAACAATTGAATGAGATGCATGGATATTCGCACTTATTTCAAAATTATATTAAAGTTAGCGCTTAGGGTTGCCGATGTAAATCAATGTCTCCAATCCTGCTGAATAAAAACAAATGATAACAGGTAGAAAATGGGAATTTTGAACAGAGGTGAACAGCATATTCTTGAATAAAAGTCTTTTTTGTATGATGAACAGTGAAGTTTCTGAGTCCCTCTCCCTAGAAATAAATGGGCATATGGGAGAGTAGCCCAAAACCTCTGTACTTGCCAAATCAATAATTCAAGTTCGGATTTCATGAAGACAGATGATTCCAAACGCTATTATCGTTAGCTGCGCGGAAAGAAGAATGCCAACGAAGGAAGAATGTGATATTAGTGATATTGGTGATAACAGAGAGGCATAAACTCGTAATGAGTTTGATTTGCTGATTAAATAAATAAATAAATAAACAGTGAAGGCAATCTCATTGTGATTCGGTTTTGTCTGTTACATGAGCGAATTGAATTACATATAATCATAAGAACAGTCTTAAATCCGAGCAAGATCACTTCAAAAACAAGAATTGAAATTGAGAGTTGCATCGGATCACTGCTGAACAGTAATTCCAGTTGGTCGTTTTCACCTTCATCCCGATGTTGATCCGTTTTCAATTCCTCTTTGAACATCTTCTCGTGAATTATCGCCGTTGATTTCAAGGTTCACATAAATTGCTGCAGCTGACATTGATCAATGTCATTGAACATCCAATCAATTGGTTTGATCCGCATAGTCCAGCATAAATCAGGTTTGAATCTTATTCGAACGCATTCGATATATCCGATCCTATCAGTAAATCCCATCAAATGTCTCGTACAGTACGAGCACACACTAATAAAGCCTGTTGCAGTGTTCAGGATATCCACTCAATCTTATTGCTTTCATAGGCTATTCGATGACCCGAACAACTTCAGATGTACACTTGAACTTTAGATGTACAGATTCAGATGCAATTAAGAAATTTAATATGGTCGACTCTTTCAAGTCGCCAATGGAAATCGGTAACGGAAGCAGACAATCGTTTGAGGCCATTCAGTGCAAATCAAACATGTATTGACAAACTCAATTCAGTTCAACTTAACCTTTTACAATTCAATCGATCATTTTTCCACATTTCAATATTCCATCAATTATGTCGACTTTTATTTGAAATTTTTGAATTTCATTCAAACGATCGCAATTATTCTATTCAGTAGCAAAATTGATCCACCAATTTTATCGTTCAAACAATCAATGGCTGCGAATAATAGCAAAGCATTCAAACGAAGGCGGATGAATCATGTCTTTTGAATATAAGTTACGTAAACCAACCCAAAAATAACCCCATCAGTGAGCTGAACTGATTTTTTCTAGATTCAAATTGTTATGTCTGTGTGGTCGAAAAAGTCGAAAACTAATGCGTTTTTAATGTTGCCATTAAGGAGCTCTACTGTTTGTATATCAAGTAACACTGTCGTTGAAAATTTTCCCATCGAAACAGGGGTCTTCTTATTCCACTTGTTTGAAAAACTACCTCAAATTATTTTGAGATATTATCAGAACGAAATTTATTCTAAATCATACTGTTTACTGATACATGTTTTAGAGTTACGTGTTCGCTCACTGTTAGATCATGTAATGAGTGGAATTATTTTTACGCAAGTGATAATGCATTTTAATAAGCAATTTATTACGCAAACAACATACACTCAAATGAAATATTTCGAACGTATAATACAAGAAAAGAAGTGGGATTAGCAAAATTGAGTATCACTGAAAACATTACAAGCAACCACGAGTGGTGGATGAATGAACTGCGATGTAGCAGAGTGTCATGCTTTATCTTGCGCGATATGCGTCTGGTCATTCTGAAATGAGGAGGGTAGAATTATATCATAGAGCAGGCAGTTTAGATCAACATTTGCACATTCTTGAGCCTTCGCGAGACAAAATTGGTTGAAAATCAATGATTGTCATCAATCCCAAATCCTGAATCGCACGTTTCATCAATGATCGCACGTTAAATTCCATTTCAATCGCCTTGTTGTTTAATTTTCATTTTTTGTTAATGCAGAAGACTTATAAGTAAGCAGTGAAATTATATGAGTAATCAAGTAAGCAATGGAATTATATGGATGTATCGAAATGAAAAAACAATCAGTTCAACCAAAAGACCGACAAGAAATCAATGATATGAGAGCATCGTTGATTTATTATCATCTTTATCCTAAATCAGCGAAACCATAAATTGATTACGATGATGATCAAACAAAGAGAAAACAATAGAAAATGAGAAAATAAAACCTAATTTCACGAAATCAATCTGATAGAACAAACAGATATCCCCTTCTGTGATACAAAAATGAAAATTAGGGAATTTCTCTGATAATATCCATCAGTAACTCACCAAATTTCATTTTTTGTTTCCTTTTCCAGTTGTCAAGCGCCAGTAACCTAATGACATGAAGCCATCCTACTGGTCACATCATGTATGAGTTTGTTCATTTGGAAATTCAACACTGACTCGCCAACATGCCGCAAACACCTGAAAAAATCTTCTCATCTTAAAATTGCCATCAAGAAAACGAGATGGGAACAAGGAAAGGTGAATAGTATTCTTATGAAAATGTACTGATAACTTGCAAAAACTCGCAATATACGATGAATTTCTTATGTTTAACGTGATCAGAGTTTATGATCACAGAAAACAATTTCTAGTGATCAGTTTTGATCAGTGAATGGTATCAAAACAATTTTAGTTCGAAACAAATGAAATTGAACGCACCCTATCCCTCGAGGGCAACCCTTCGACAATTCCCAACAATGTAACTGCAATTCTCGCATTCGATGGAAACACGGGTACTGGAACCCGTATGCTGATAGTATCGGCCATTCTCCTTTACAACTCGTCGTCTGAATTTCATCAGATAACTATAATTCTTATTCAATAACTTTAATTAGATCACTGAATCGCTCAATACAACTTCACATGAACTTAGAAATATTGAAGTGACAGATTGAGGCCTTGAAAATGCTCGTCTCTCGTAATAACTCCATATCGGAAACAGAATTTAAGTGTATCTACTGGAATAAGATGACATTCGAAATGTTTAAGCATACTGGATGACTAGGTTTCGGTCGATATAGCTCATCACTGATTGCCTCTTTCATACAGTCATCGAAGTTTGCAGCAAGTCGTGATGTCATAGAATCTATCACCTGTAAAATGCTGTCTTCCATTTAATGCAGAACTGATAAATGAATTGATAAACAAGCGTAGATCATTACGTAAATGTGAGGTGATCAGATTCAAGTGTTTTTATTTGACTGCTGAAATTTTTTGATTTAAGCTGTAAATTTTCACTGGCTCATTCAGAATGATTTTGTTGGAATAGTGATGAAGTTTTCAATTTCTTACCTTCAAATTATTGGCAATTTCTTGAACGCAGTTACTTGTTTGATTCCTCTGCAATGAACCATCCTTAAATCTGCAATGAGCGGAATATCATTTGAGAATTTCGCTATAAATTTTCTGTCTCGATGGAATTATTGGTGCTTGAAAGAATAACGTTCGGAAATTATGATCAAAAAAAGTTTTGAATAATTCCGAGCTCTGTGCCAGCATAAAACTGAACTGGTGGAACTGTATAAGAATGTGATCAGTGCTTCAATCAGAACTCAGAAATGCTTCAAAAGAATACCTTCTAGCGAAATCATTTTCCATCCGATTGCATTTGTGTTGCTCATATCTCAACTGTTTTGAACAAATTGAATACAATTCACATCTAAGCGGCAATCGCTCACCTTCCGCATACGACTGTCATGAAAATTATTTCAGTTATCAGCTTCAATACTCTCGAAGTCCCCATAACCTTTAGATGAATGTGGCGGAGAAGTTTTTGCTGGGAATTTTAGAACTCCTCATGCATGTTTTTTCTTCTTAAACGGTATCCGTTCCAAAATACTAACCGATTTTGATCGTCTGAGGATCGCTAGTCGCCTTTTAGCTTCGGAATTCTCATGGTTTGATGATTTTTTCCAAGGTTTAGTTAGTCTGTCCTTCCCATCGCTCACTGTCCTTTCCAAATGCTTCCCTGACTTAAAATTATCCCGATTCAGCGATGAAGTAAATGTGCGATATGAGAATTGGTCAAGGTTGGTGAGTGTCGTTGAACAGCTTAACATGGTGGGTGCATTGGACTTGCTCTTGGTTCATAACAGGAGTGCCTTCCCGACCGAAATTATAAATTGGTATTCAGCAACAGGCAGAAATTACGTCGAAAACAACTCATCAATCATTGTAGAGCTATGTTAGATCAATCATTGTAGATCATTCTTGCAACTTAGCCCTAACGTATCAGCTCTAATCTGCGATGCTGTATTCGATTCATAATCAATCTCATAGCTATAGACTACGAAACTGAGATTTCAGTGGCTGAGAGTAAATGAAATTTGGTCGAGTGTCATTGCTTATATGCATCTTGAACGTCGTTTTGTTCGAGTGATCAAGTGTTTTGAAAATATCATGCGATGCAGTGTCATGCAATAAACGGCATTTTTGTATGCTTCATAACACAAGTTTTGTAACGAATGTTACAGCATTCATCGAATCAACGATTAACATTCAATATTCAACAACGTGAAAAACCGAATCAATGGATTATCACCAATATATACAATGAAGAAAAGATGACATTGAATCGTGTGAAGTGACTAATTATTAAAGGTGTACTGTCAGCAATTGTGCACAGAACAACATCAATGAAAATAACGCTGACAGCAATATAACAACTCGAAACTGGTGTTTCTTCGAATTATCACGGATATTTGATGGGAGGTGAATCTGGGTGATTGCATATAGTGTGACGAACGTCGTGGATGAACATTACAGTGATGTGGTAATTGATTCTGTGCAAAGATCCGCATCACCTGTCCATCGCTAGAAGAACGTTTTCTTTCCGATTCTCGTGGTGAGCATCTTCTGCTTTCTTTGAGGTCTTACTCGATTCATCTTCTCGAAAACTGTAACTAATTAAATCCTCATCATTCGTTCACAAACTTTCTAATCATCTGCATAAAATTCTCCATACGTTTTCATTGTACCCATTGATTTTAACTTTTAATCATCAAATGAGATGAAAATTCTGTTCAAAGGAAACAAAATTCGCCATCTGCACTGAACAATTCTTACTATTGGATAGAAATCGATGAATTCCAGGGAATGAAGTGTTCAATATTCGGAAAACAAAAACAACCTCTCTGAGATATTCGTTAAGATGGAGTTTCGACTTGCAATTTCAGTCGACGTTTCCTCTGGTTTGAAGTGTTCTAGCTTGTCCAGATTTTGCTGCTGTTGCTGTTTTGATTCATTTCCAAGATCGTTGTTCAATGTGTTTTGATTGATGCCATTCGATCGTTCTATCGACTCGTTGATCTCTGCTCGACTAATATAGTGAGTTTGCAATGAATGTTTTGCACTCGTTGGACTTTTCAGGAACATTTTTGTGGCACCATTCTTGAGACCATTATTTTCGATTTCTTGCGTGAAATGATGTTGTTGCGCACCAATTTGAGACGAATGACTTGTTGAATTGTCAATATCTTCACCGAGAATTTTAGCGAGTTGTTCGAGTGTAACGTTACTTTTCATCAACTTGCGCAGAACCACGGCCACTTCAGTGAGCTCTTTATCATCGATTTGTAAGGTGTTGCTTTCATTTGCGTTTCTTTCTAAAGTCGTCGTGTGGGTCTCACTCATGGTTGGCTGCGGTATTGAACTGATTCGCAAGCGATTTTCCTTATGATCCGAGCCAAACGGCATTTCAACAATATCTGTCCTTACCACGGAATGCCCTCGGACTGAAGTGGGGTTCTTTTGTATGTGATCTGCAAGGCGATGCTTCGGAACTTTTCCATCGGACCACGAATACTCCACATTTTGACTGCTTTGTAATGCAGTTTTACTAGTCTCCTCCTTTGCGATTGATGGTGCCAGACCAATCTGTTCATGTTCTTTGAGTGCATTATGGTCATGATCAGCACTGGAATTCATCGATATCAAATTCTCTCCCTCTTCTCTAATCATGGATTCGGTTTTGGCCCGCTCCATTACTTCCGTTGTATCGTCAGCTTTAGCGTGATCGATTTCCGACGTCTGGATAATCGTGTTTTCACTTTTTGATTCTGTTGTGGTAGCTTTTTGTTCAAGCTCTGATGTCTCTCCTGTTCTACTTTTCTCATCCGGTGTAAGAGAGTCTGCGTTTGCTTGTTCTTCACTACTAATATCGTTGGGAACAGTGGTGGATGAGCTGGCCTCTGTAGGTACCATTGTCCATAGACCTGAATAAGTACGAAAAATAAAGTTTTAAGAAAATGCTAAATCAATAACGTAACGAGACCGGAAAGCAATACCTCAACACTGAAAAATTGTACATGATCAACTCAAGAATACCGCATTTGCTGTTCACTTATCTAAATAATTCCTCAAACTTGATCAAGAAAACAACAATGAGTAGACACACTCACCTTGGTCATCCACATAAGCCTCACCGGGAGCCAATGATGAGGTAACTACCTGATCCGTAGTGGTAGCCATTGTGGTTGTCAAGAGTGGTTTTTGTTTCTTCGTATGTTTACGATTTTTCATGTGTTTTTTCGCTGATTTCTTTCCCAAATTTATCGGTCTATCGGCTGTCAATATATTGTGTCCATTCAATCTCAATCTCCTTGTTTTTGTGGCTGATGATGATTTTGGTTTAAATGACCTCTGAACACTCGCAACAACGGAATTTGATTCTTCCGTATCCTCAACGTCCTCCAAATGATGCTCACTCTTCGTCGTCATGTGTTTTTTAGAAGCGCCTTCTTGGTTTTTCCTTCGATAGGACCTTTGGTTCTTCGTGTGATGTTTAGGCGTACCTCCAATTTTTCTCAGTGATAATCGATCAGCAGCAGTACTGATTTGGGATCGATGATTATGATGATGATGATTTGAAGAACGTCGCAAATTTTTCGACGACAACAGAGTGGACGTCCAAACGGGTCGTCGTTTACGCTCAATGACTGCTGTCCCTTCGCCTCGATAAAGCAGTTTTCTGCGCACTTTTGCGGGCTCAATACGGATTCTGGCCAACTTATGAGTGGCTGCATGTTGCAATACCTTTTGTTTGACATCATTTATCGTACGCTGAATGTCATCAGTTGAAGAAGTATCAACTTTAGTGGCAGCGGAATGTTTCCCTTTGGCTTCATTGAAAATCAGATTATTCACTGGCAGCCGTATGGCATTCGTGATTATCTCGAGGCCAGAACGAGCGCTTTTAGCCGCGGATTTTGATGAGGCATTAGATTTGGACGCCGATTTAGAGGATACGGACGATACATGAACACTAGTTCCGTTCGTGAGCGAAGATTCACCGTCGGCTGAAGAAGTTTCTTCCTTGACAAACGAGAATGACTGACTCGCTTCATTGATGTGGCTCGCTGGTTCTGAACCATTTTTTAAGATAATTCCATTAACTCTCTGCGATTTAGCATGTTCACCGTGACGGTTTCGTTTGCGGTTCTGAGAAACTTCGTCTCGATCCACATTGATCGTTTCAACAGATTGTTTCTGGCCATCTTTGGAAACCAACGACTTTGAAGATTTGTGCAGTTTCAGAAGATGCTTTTTGTTGGTTGATTTCATCGAATTAGAGCCGGAAGTCGAGGTTGAGGTGAACGCAGAGGCAGAATCTGAATCTGAACCTGAGCTGGTAATGAAGCTGTATTCTGAGGTGCTGTTCTCCTCCATATCCCCGCTTGAAGTCGTATCATTTGGATTGTGGATCTCGGAAATCACCGTCAGTTTTGTTGAAGTGTTCGTCGGTGGTTTCAGACGAATATTTGAGCGGAAATTATAATCAACATTGGCTAAGAATGGTGTGAAGCCGGGGATGAATTTTCCGTTTTTCTTTATCATACTGACAATATTGAGATTTTTGAGCAGTGAAGAGGAATGTTTTTTGTGATGCGAAGAGGATGATGAAGAGGAAGTAGTAGAAGTGGACGATTCGGATGAATCGGCATCGATCTTATTCGCGCTCTCATCGGTGTCCGTGAAATTTTCTCGTCGTCGAACGGTGATTTTCTTGGAGATTTTCGACATTTTCTTACGTTTCTGCTTGTATTTTTCGACAATATCGTTTATTTCATCGACAAAACTGGCGAATCCGTGTAGGCGCTGGCGTAAAATTTCACTGAAGTTACCACGTTGAGAGCTTCGACGTGTAAAATCATACGACGGTGGATAGAGCTTGTTGGTACGGATGCGCTGAAAACCATTTCATATAGGCACTCTTAGAATTCAAAGCAAGTTTCGTTTAGGATTCTTATGACATCTATTCGATGGATCTACTGTTGAGGTGAACGCCATGTTTGAATCTGTTCAGTGATGCAAAATTTGCAGCAAATCAAATGTTCCAAAACCAACTGATTACTAATTCCATCACTGAAGGTGATCCATCGGAAAATTTTAATCATGCTCAAGAAAGTGTTCCGATGAGATAACGCTAACTTACAACGGATCTGTTCGACTTGTTCAACACGCCCCCATCACCTGATGCATCGTCTGCCCAATCGGTGATAATATCTTCAAGTTTAGCCTCAAGAACTGCTTGAGTGTCTTCAGTTGTCGCATTTCTGAATCGAGAACAATTATTCAAGGTGATGATCAAATCTCAGTAATAAGACATTTTAAGAAATAATAATTCCAATAGTCTCATAATGATCCATTTCCATGTCATAGTGATTGATCACCTATGGCGATCACCTTCAATTCATTTATTACATCACTATTTTTTCTTTTTCAAACTAGGCACACTCTTTGCGATTTCATTTTGGTACCACAACTGTGAGCAGATAATGATTGATGCAAAAAATAATGTCCTTGTTAACCATCTTAACGGTTATAATCATCGTTCTTATCTCTATATTATCACTATCATAATCAATTTCGTTAATCATATTACGGTTACGATTGAGTTGTTATTGTCACTTCTGCTGCAATGGCCTTTAATATATTCTGAATGTCACTGCTATTATTTTCAGTGTTAAATAATTACAGTGATTGTTATTATCGAACATAATTATATTCAAATTGTTCTAGAATCTAGATTGATATCTGAATAAGTTCGGCATAAGAATCGCAGGATAAGTCTGTCAATAAACTATTAAATCTGATGTAATAATTATGATCAAATCGATTTTGTGGTAGATAAATTTATGATAAAGATAAAGTTCATGTATTTGATAGTTTTTTTGTATCAAAAATAAAATCGGGTCAGTGGATAATTAGCCATCCTACCGAATATAATTCACTCCCCCAAATAGGATGCACTATCAAGAAACGTGCATTCAATTGATTTACTGACCTTGATGTTCGTTTCGGAACATTTCAATTCATCACAACAAATTTTTAAGTCCATAAATTTTTAAGAAATTTTTTCCACGAATTCGATGTGATCAATTGAGATTGTTCAACAAGCAGAAATTGGAACTTGTGTTTGTTATATTATCTCACAATTGTTTTCTTGTTCTGGTCGAAAGAATTTGATGGGTCACCCACGATGCGTTTTTGATGCATATTGTCATATGCATTAGTCAAGGTCATATTTTTGAATGATAAAATTGTTCGTTACGTTATGATATCACCACTTGACGACATTTTTTGTCGTATTGATGTTCGACATTCCATCGTCTTTCGATTGATTTCGATGTGTTTTTGTTTCAGCGCTTTGGTGATCGTCTTCTCAGCTATCCACTGTTCACATCTGCAACAAGCGAATTCCTTCAGCAATATTGGAACGATTGAAAAAATTAACGCATGAATAGGTTTTAAAACTAGCACATAGTACCGAATTGCTGCACTGCAAAACACATTTTGAACATTCTTAAAACCCTTCGAGAAGAATCGCCAGCTAACACGAATGCAAAATTAAGAGAGCTTAGAAGGACTTACAGTTTAGCTACAGGACAGCACGACTTCAGATGCTCACAGCCCAGTTTCAAATTAGACACAGAGAGGCGACAGTCGTCTGGATTGAGTGTTATCATATTCTGATGTTGTCTTTCGCATATGGTTCCCTTCAGCATAAAACTATCAGTTTGAGAAAATTTCATTTCAGGGTTTGGTATTTCAGTTAAATGTTAGCTTCCTAAGTATTCAGTCCTACTTCATACAAATATTCCTTCACTGTCACATTTGTTATATTAGAGACGAAAATTTGTCCATTCACGACGACCCAAATCACTCTCATATTTTGATCAGTTTCTGATCATCAATCAATTTCTAGGAAGTGTGTTACCGGAATTTTGAACGGTTCATTTTGACTGTTATCGAATTTGATTGATTCCCGACTAACACATTTCGCCAGGTTGTTCTCTCGCCTACTTGAAAGTTGTCGCAGTTCCCTGAAATTACTTTGAAGCCTTACTTTCAGATGCGACTAGGTTACCAGTGCCAATGTCATCTAAAAATAAAAGTGCCTATGAAGAGTCAAATGTCAATGAGAGGTTATGTAAAGCAATGAAGATGTGAGAAATGCAACCTGAAGTCATCGTTCAGCGAGCACACCTGACCAGTGATCTTACGTGCCTGTTCGTTGCATTTGTAGTGCATAATTGATATTCTCGAACGACATTTCAAGTATTCAACGCAATATAAAGCACTTGTCTGAACGAATCTCTCAAAATCATCTTCTTTTTCAACAATAATCCGTTGAAAACTAATTGAACATTACGAAAGCTCTCAAAGCGCTTCAAATTTATCCAATAAAAGTATTGTTTATCATATAACGTATTGCTTTTGAATACATCAAAACTCCAGTCACTAATCAAGAATCTAAGAGTCAGAATAATCTGCCAGAACAAAAGAGTACGATCGCAATATATGCCTACCTGGTAAACATCTAAAGAGCCGCTCGTAACCACGACTGAGGCTACGATTAGCATGATAATCCGAAACAATATCCTTAGACGCTTCATTACGGTCGATAAGATCGCGGTTGGAAATTTGATCTCGTTGCGTTTTGCCCTCTTATAGTAACAATATGAGCAATAGCATTAGAACTAATAAAACGATATGAAATATCTATAAAAACATCATTACTCATTCATAACATTAGTCAAAAGGAAAGTAACATCGATTTCGTGGGGAAAATCAACATGAGCATGGATTAAAATCGCTTATTATTGAGAGATTTGACAGCAGCATATTCAGCTGATTTGAATTCTAAATGTGATGAGACCATACAGAGATGTTTATTTCCCAATGGAAACTACCGTTTATCTATTGTTTGCAGCAAAAAGTTCTAGGCTCTCAGAGCAGAATGCTCTGATAACCTCTTACCTTTAAGAATTCAATATTAATTTCCACAAAACTGCAAAAGACTTCGCCATGAAAGCGAATTGAATAACTGATACACAAATGTGGATCATTGGACAAATGCTCAACAATATTGCACCTAATCCATTGAATTCATGTGTCTAAATTAGCCGAAAACAAACAAACAACTGACAAATCATCATCAGATAAACCGAGAGAGAACATCACTGTCAGCTGAATTGATTCTAATCTAATCAGATGAGACGAACCGGCGATAATTCAGTTTCGGATTTGAAATTCAATGTGAAAATTTCTTTCTTTTATCGGTGGCGAGTGCGCAATAGAGAGGTGGAAAAAATATTCATAAATCATTTCAGAAATATGCTGAGATTGTGAGATTGTCGAAGAAAAATTCGAACGAACATGAAACACATATGGAACGTAAAAGATGAGATTTGAAAATGACGACGGAAGAAAAATGTGGAGCGTTATTATCGCATAAAAAGATCGGGTCAAATTTTCGTCGTGGTTTTATTGAGAGGCGCGCCAGTGATTTTGCTGCTGATATTTCAGTGATCTTCTCACATCAGTATGTCACTGTGATTACCATCATTATTATTATTGCCATCGTCCACCAATGCCGTCGGCGTTGTTACGTATGATTTCGAAGTGATTCAACAAAAATTCCCCACACCAATCACCCAGTCGTCGTCATTTCACCCGTCATGATCGTCTCGAAAGATAATATGACAGTTTATGTGTCACCAGCCCGACTGCGCCATAGCGATAAGATTGACGTGGAACATGATCGTTTTCCACTGATCTCAATACTGTCGTTCGCAGAACGCTATCAGTTTTTTAGCATGAACAAACACATTCAACCCTAATTTGAATGTTTGAGAAAATGGATGCTGGGAAGATATTAAGTTGGTTTTCTTGATGAACTGGTCGATATTGATCTTAATGTAGCCATTTAAATCACTCGTTTGGTTGGGAAGAATTGATGACTTATTGATGACTTGAAGTGAACATGACTTATCTACTACTAATAGCGACAGTGAGTGTTCGTTTTCTTGTAGTCAACGATCATAAACGAGCAATTAGAGCAATTGAATTTGATTTGAGTTGATTTGTTTTCAATTGTTGGTCATTCGCTGGACATTATTAGAGATTTGGTCGCCTTCTATGGGTTTTTGGGGTTTAAAACAAATGAATTCAACGATTTTATTGTTCAAAAGCTCTTTTATTACTTCTATCATATAATCGGTATCTGTATTAATAACATACGTTACGAACATAAGTTCGGCAGCCTATTGGATTGCAAGACCACTGATATGCATAACAAATTTATTATTTACCTCCCATTTGAGTATGTACAAGGTGAATAACTCAAGAGTGGAACGTTTAGGAAATTGCAGTAAATTCAACTTCAACAAAACATTGTTTTTTGATGTTCTGCGAATGGCAACTGCAAAGTTATCAATAGGAAGGTCGAGCTCATTTATTTGCGCCCTTCGAAAAATCCTATAGGTGGAAATGATCCAGCGATCATCAGAAAGTAAAATTTTTATGAAGCGGCAAAATGAAGCTGGGAATTAACACCACTGAAATGGAATACCAATAAGTTGGGAGAATAATTAGGCAATTTTTGAATACTTTAGAAAATGGATGAATGGATGACCTCATCGATCAGGTCATCTCTAGAATGCTCACATAAGAAGTAAGGAGAAAGGAACGGAAGTTGGCCTCAATACAGAGTATCTCAAATTATCAACAACATTAGATAGAGCATTCCATCTTGAATATGGAATCTGTGAAATATGATGAATTTTTTGCAGAGCTCATTTCCCTGCGTCCTTCGAAATTCCGCACATATTTGAATTTGTCTCATTATTTGATCTGAAAGATCCAAATTAACGACCAATCAGTTTGGCCTATTGCACCACGCAATAGCACAAGATAATTATGCATCCGGTTCGATTGAACTGAATTGATACTGCAAAAATGTGCTTATGAAAAGATGAGGGAAGAGTGTGACTGAATAAAATTTGATTCAAAAAATTGAGGAGAACTTTGGCATTTTAGAATATCGCTCACAAACCGAGGTCAAAACGATCCATATCTGTAGATACATATGCAAAAATCGTTCAAAATGTGCGTATAACCTCAAACTTCATTCTAGTGATATGTTCTTTTAGAAACCATCGCAACAGTCACAATAAGTCATTGAATTTTACGTGAACAAAAGATTCAAAAAAATAGAAAAAGCTAATTTTCTTCCACTGCATAAGATTTCCACGAACACTAACTGAAAAACCTGTCAACGGTTCATTAAATTCGCCATTATTCCAAATGAACGGGTGCAAAGAAACTCGATTCGATTATTTTCAGTGAATGTTTATGTTTGCTCCCTTTCGCTGATTGATCATCACTTCAAACTGACCATTGTCCCCGCAAGCAAAAACTATAAAATCGAAATAAATTTTTGAAATACATCATTTCAGATGTTTTCAGAATGCATTCTAGTTTCTATACAACTCATAAGCAAATGCTCAACAAACAGTTGCTTTTTTTTGAAGAAATTCTAAGTTTCCTCAAATTCTCACAGAATCAGGACAGGATACAGTGTTTCTCATCAACTTCCCTCAAACCATCCAACTACACCTTTCGATCTTCATACCAGAACACCCATCAGTTCGTTGTTTCTTCGCACCATTAAGCTCTCAAATGACCACTCTCACCACATTTTATGCGAAAATTCCAGGCCATTGATTCCGATTGATAATTTCGCATAACTTTCACCATGAATGTTGTTCACTGATCCCTTTTCAAGATGATGTTGTATTTTATTTGATAATAATATCAAATTGCCATTTAGGTCAACAACATTGAAAACATGCTGCTGATTTAATGGATTTGAAATGATTCTGAAATGAAAAACGCTAATGAAAAGAAAGAAAACCAATTCAGGCTATAGACTTTATTGGATATGTAATGTAAAATATTATTAAGAAAAAAACATTCTATCATATAAAGAATGACACTGCAAACGTATAATATAACGGCACACACGACAAATAGGCAAATGAGAATATTAACGATATATTCGAAAATTATTCAAATGCAGTCCATGGGATAAGTGGAAATTTGGACATGGGAATATAATTCAGTCATTTGAGAATATAAAAAATTCGAGAAAATGCTGAATTCGAAGGTACAGAACAGATTCAAAGAATACAATACCGCAGTATAATTGAAAACAATGTCCATTAGTGAACTAGAATGAAGATAATCGAGACGAACCTATTAATTGAACGAACATTTCCGGAGGAAATGTTAAAGATGATGAAAAAATATGATTAAGAGGATGATAATGTACAAATCACATTCAACAAACTGAAAAGAATACGAAAAGAGGAAACGAAACTGCAAATAAGACATCAACCATGGCTAATTTCTAGTCACAGAGAAGGATATTACATCCTTGAAGTTTTCCTTCCTTCGACTAAACATACACAACTACGAACGATTCTATGAACATCAATTGAAGAACAATAAGGCAGCAAAATAAATAGTAATGGAAAGCACAAGAAAACTTTCAATGAAACGAAATTTTTTTCTGAAATTCAATCTAAAAATCCACAAAATAAGCAAACGAAATGAAATGCGTTTTCTTAAAACCACACTGTAATCCCGAGAAATTTTTCATAAAATTATAGAAATGTCAACATAAAATTATGAAAAAAAAACAATGCCATCGAATGGGCATCCATTATCATCGAAAGTTTGAATGTGAAGAAAAATGTAACTAAATGTAAGTAAGTAGAAATTTGATCAGCCGGATTCAAAAGCAATACAGAAATGCATGGAATGTGATGAAAGCAGGAAACAGTCAAACGAGTCAAAAACAAATGCTTGAAAATTGCTTGCACAATATGAATGGCATCAGCACACACATAAATGTTCTGCATAGATCATTTGTAAGTACTTACAAAAATATTTCAAAATACATTTTCAAATATCTTAAATTATTTAATTACGCACAAATATATACGCCACAGTATTGAAAGGTGATGAAATTGCATAATCGCAATTTTTCCCCATCTCATTGAATACTATTGCGATAGCTGCAAAATCAGAGATAACTGAACGTCCAAACTCGAAAATTTCCAAGGGGCTGGAATTTTTTGTTGTTGCAAAAACTGAATCACCAACCATCTCACCTACCGAACAGAAAACATTCTGAAAATATTTCTCCATTTCATCATTAAATTTTACACCTGAATCTTATTTCCTTATCTGCAATTTCATCATAAAATTCTTTTAAAGAATATTTAGAAGAACACAAAAAAACTGAAGAGAGTTATTTATCAAATTCATCAATGACTGCTGGGATTTAGAATGACCATTGCTTGCCGTTCAGCGTCTCTGATACCACTCAACTCGCGTGATTCTTCGACTTCAATGGTGTTGGCAACTTCGATGCGAATTTGTACTTCCTTTCCGAGAGTGGTGGTAACTGCTGCGACACTGTCATACCCTTTGGAGATGATGTCTTCGGACCCATCTGAAACTTCCAACAACTATGATCACAATTTAAAAAGCACCAATCCATCCACACAAATATCCCTTCGGTTGAAAATGATACCTGCCCATAAGGATGCTTTAATAAGCAAAACCTTCGGCAACCAATCTCATGAGAAACTAGCAGTCATATACACCGTAATCAACACACAAAGCCCAGGTTAGTGATGTTAGTAATTGAAATGAGACAAAGCAGCGTGAACGAATAAGTGCGAAAGTATGCAACAAATGAATGTGTGCGAAATGTGCAGCAGTCCAGAATTATTCCTGCATAAAATTTTCACGTTACGGAACAATGCTCGCGATCTTTTGCTTCGTCAAATCCAGTTCTCAAAAAACCAAAATATTTCGAAACATCTCCAAAATCGGCAATACGATTTACGGACATTTTCATGAATGAATAGTGTTTGGCGAGTTGTTTAAAAAAAGAGCAAATGTTAGTGGTTTTATTACGAAACGCACCATATGTGGACGTACCGGATTGATAACCGAATGTAAACTTGTCACACTCGCTGACAACGGATGAAATTTGATTGGTGTTCCATATTCGGCAAACTGAAACCATTCAAACTTCTTAGATTTCATTCAACTTGAACTGCTCAAATGCTCAGATCTGACACGTTGTGAGTCACTAAATGTTCCTCGCGGCTGTGAAATCTTTACGAATTCAGCATTGAATGGCGAAACAAACGTTCCATGAAGTCAAATGAATAGCTTACCTTGTGATTAGCACGAGGCGGCATACGGCTGTGTGACATCGTTTTGGCGATTTTCGATGAATTCGCTGGACTTGCAAATAAGCCATCAGCGATACGTTTCCTTGGCGTCAGCTTCTGCAGGGTTGCATTCGGTGCAAATGTAGCCTGTTTCTGAAATCCATCACTTTATTTTACTACAATTAAATTTAATGAATCTATTCCAGACGGTATGAAACGATCACGTTCTATCATCAAACAAGCTTCCAAGTCAACCTCATCTCAACTAAAATCTTCCGACAGAACTTCACTGGGAAAAATTTCAAACCACATGCTTACTACGATTGATCAATATTGCCTCAATCACAATCTGAAGAAGTTTCATTGTCTTCATGAAACCGCATAATCAAAGAGAGTACTAAAAATAGATTGAATACACCATCAAAGTCCAAGTATATCAACATCAAAAGAAACTGACTTTACGCAAACGCTCCAATTCGCGTTGTGCTTTATACTCGTCCATAATCCACTCGACATGCTCACACGGTGTTTGTCCATCTATCAGAATTGCATCAGTTGGTCCATGTTTTGCGTTGTATTTTTCGGTTTCGCTCTTCAATTCGCGTAGAATCACCGGTAAATGAGCGTTAATATATTTCTGACGCTGCAATTTGGTTACGTTTCAGAACACAAAATTAATCACTCACTAATTGGAAACAAGTCTCCATTTCTCCTCAATCTTTGAATCCGAAAAGAACACTGAAAATAAACAACACACCCTGTCCACACCACTAAACTTCTTGCTCTTCAGAATTTTTTCTTACAGACAACTAATCGTCTACGACGTTTAATTCTTGAACCGAACACAGTATGTAATCAGTGCAACCACATTTTAAAGATATCATTTTCGAAAATTCTCTTCTCATTGGTAATAATGCATCATTTAATTTAAATGGATTACCACTACGATCGAATATATACCTGAAGTGTGACTTGCAGTTGGCCACCACGATTCGTATAAGCACTCTTGTCGCTCGCATGACTTTCGTATTCCACTTTTTCCATCCATAGCGTTTTCCATTCTTTCAGTTTCGCGTACACATCCTGTCGTTCCTGATGGAAACGACTCAGTTTCTCCACTTCTTGCTGAATTTTCGCCAAATCAGATGCCGTATGTGTAGCTGAAAGATCATCTCATCATTACTTTTGGAACTCTCTGAATTTTGATTGAAAAGCTAATCAAAAAATCGCCATGTCAGAAAAAAATCCACTGATAAATCGTGCAATCACAATCGCTAACATGGATTGAATTCACGTGGAAACTGCCGTATGGTTTGAGGGATGTGACATTGTTCCCAGAGTTCACCAAGTTTTACAATCGCCTCGTCGTAACTGAATTGCGCTAGCTCGATCCACTCCTCATAGTTGACCATTGCCTTGAAAATCATTTTCTTTCTTGTAAATTTGATTCACATACAAACCAAATCCAACTTAAATAGAATCATTCACAATTTACATCACAGGTGAAAATCACTACATGATCATCTAAACGTGATGGAATGATACAGAATCGGAATAAAGGAATGAATCGCAAGATTGGATTACATACCGATTGGTGTACATCTTTGAAATTATCCATGAACGACTGATCGAAAACACGCTCCGGATCTTCCAAATCCAGTTCAAGGAACACTTTCGTCGCATCATCATCTTCAGGCTTTTTACCGGTCTGATGGAACCATCTTTGCAAATCGGTCTGCCACTGGCGTGCCTTGCCGATACGTTCACTCAACTCACGACTCAGCTCAACGACACGCTCTTGTAGTGTTGTCAGTATATCATTTTCCCAAACCTGGAAAAACTTTTAGTTCGAGTTATTCTTAAAATTTATTTATTGCTATCGTTATCGTAATATCACCATTATCATTATTTCTAACATATCACTGCACGAACAACACTACAATTGCTCCTTGTTAATAACGTTATTCTAAAAGAAATGACCAGCGAGACATAACCCTAACAAGCGATTGAAGAACAAACTATATACTTCCTAAAGTAGGAATTCAAAAATTGTAATGGAGGCGATCGACCAGAGCAATCAAAATGAAATTGTAAACACCTTTTGAACGTCTGGCAATTCACCAGCTTCTTCGCCAATTCGCATTGCAATCGAACGTACTTCATCGACCATCTGACGCTGCCCATTAACTCGGTCTTCTTTCAACGATTTCAAACGTTGACGTTCTTTGTCAAGTGCCCGGTACTGAAATGTCCACACTCTCTTATCAATGCGATTAAAGAATCGTTTGCTTTCATTTCGGAAAAGACCAAATTAATAACTCACAAGACCGACGGATTCTGCCGGATAATGGTAGACCTCGAACGGTGGCAGATGAAGTTCTGCGCGCATTCCATTGATTTCCGGCAACCACTCGTTCACTGAAGCTTTCACGCATTTCACCATAGCACCTTCTGAATCCAACTGCAATAAGAACAATGTTAAACTTAACATTATCATTTCTGCTCATTCGAATTGTCACTCAATATGTGACGCAAAAACAAACAAGAAGAGCAAATATTTGAAATCTTCATTGAATTCGTTATTGAGCCTAGATTCTGAAGCTTCTAATCTTCGGATATCTGAATTCTGGGAATCGACCGATAATTTCTTAACGAGAATGAGATATGATTTTCCACTATTCAAAACGATAAAACTGCAATAAAAAGGAACATAGGTGAACATAGAAATCGTGATATCGATCAAATCTGAAAAATTTGGTCAGCAATAGCTTGAAATTCCGGACCATTTCATCCATGAGCGCTTTGATGTGTCCATAGAAGCATTCCACCCGGCTCATTCGTTGCGACTCGTCCATATGAATCTCATCCCACAACGAATTCAGTTGATCCATTGTATTATGTATAACGCCAACCGCTTCGGCGGTTGACAAGTCCACCGAAATCCTATAAAAAATGATCGAATGAACGAAACGAAGCGGATTTGATTCCCAATATGTAGTCCAGTTTATGCCAGACTCATCTCGAAAACAAGAAAGTTAGCCTCGAAATCAACAACCAACAAATCTGATCGGTTTCTCACAAAAGTGGCATCAACGTTTATGATATCAACGCTAGAATCTCTCTTAATTGAGATAATCTGGCTGGACTAGAAACGAAAATTTCTCCACTTGATATTTCGATATATTAAGATCGATTAGATCACAGCTATTTTCGATTAAGTGATCATAATTTAGAATAGTATCAGTAAAAAATTAAACCTGCGACGTGAAGCTGACGGCATGATCCTTAAGATAAGATGAATGATAGATATAATTTTACAGGTAATTTCTGAAAAAAAAAGTGATGAAACCAACGAGATAAAACGTGTTTAATCAGTCAAAAACGCTCAATCCAGATGATAATTACATAACACAATGTACGATGAGAGGACTGTTGAACGCTCTTTTTATCGAGGTTTCAATAGGTTCAGCAGCACTGAGGTTTGAGAACAACCACAAATATTGAACCTTGTGGAATCCGTAATCAACAAGCAAATAAATTAATTGCATTAATTCGAATGAAATGAATTGGCGTTTTGCATTCAAACAAAATTTTCCCACATTTTCGTTTAGGTTCGCAATGCAGATTTAATAGTGAAACCTGCTGGTGTTACTTGCCACTTTCAGATAAATTATATTTCTGAAGATGCTTTATGCATACATGAAGGTTTTTTCCTTTCCAAGCGATCATTTTTTATGTTCTTAAAAATTAATTGCAAGGAATTCTTTTGTTTGCGTTTACTTTTATTCATAAATATAGTGTTGTTGTGAGGGGTGGGTGCGAAGACATTATAAAAATTTCTATTGGAATGTGGGCGAACAAAAATAGTTGAGAACCACTGGTTTAGAACATGTAAATTTTTTCTTTAGAGGTTTTAAGTTTTCTTCTCGTTTCAACTGAATTTCATTGAATAAGTTCCGAATTAAGTGGAATACAAACTGTCCGTCTTCGTTGCAAAATCAATCGTTCAGGTGGCAATGGCTGAATCCTCAGAGAGATCATCGAATCCGAAAAGATCTTCAGATTCGTCGGTCCGCCATAAGGGTACAAGCAAACGTAGTGCCACGAAACGTCGAAAAGTGGTCGCACAACGACATTTCAGCGCCGACAGCGAAGATGAACGTCTGAAAGAACGTTTAAACGCTAAATTCAACGTGAAGCAACGAAAGACTGTGGACGATTCGGCGCAAGGTTGCTGCCTTCGACGCAGTGACGGTACAAAAATTTATCCATCATTCTCTACGTAATCCTGAATTGGATGGCACTGGACAAACTGTTTTAGGGTCCATAATCGAATTAGTCGTTTATTTAAAACCAATTAGTGAACGAACCACGATACAATGAAGAGTAACACGGAATGATTTCTAATACAAAACGCTCTACTGATATACAGTTGCTGTTTATATACCGATCAAACATTTACATCAATTACAATGAATATCACAATTCATATCACCCATTGATACTTGATCATTAGATCATATCATAACATAAGCATAAGCAGTTGTGGGTGGTACAATATTCTTAATTAAGTCGCCTGATTATACTTATGCAGATCATTGAACAACAGAAGAAGAAGGAAAGTCTTTATTCGAAATCAGTGTGTAAGAATAAAACACTGAATGAAATCTATGAATTTGATCGGTTTCTTTGAGAATTCACTGAATTTTGAGAACGGGATACGTATCCAACGGAATTGTTCTCAAACTGTCTCACTTGAAAACGACTTTTCTCAATTATTTCAGTAACTTCGAATTATTTCATTCAGGAGGTTCATTGGGCGTTTGTAATAGTGAGCGGCATGATGCAATCATACGCAGGGCCGAGTGCGCACGAATCAATCGTTTGCATAAAGGTGCCGAGAACAACGATGCTGTACCGACCCGGTGGAAGTGTGCCTTGTGCCAACAGCGATCATCACGCTCGTTTTTGGGTGACCTTTATGGACCTTACTTCGTCCGAGTACAAGGCAACCATTGGCCGTCGTTTTTGGCCAAGAAAACCGCACATCTGAATCCTGAGGTACCGAATTCAGTGTGGCTTTTGATGAATTTATCATAAAAACTCTAAATGACGTAATAGTTTTTTGTTTTCCACTAGTTTTCCACATCTGCACCTTTACATTCTCAGTTTACCTAGTCGAGGTTTGAGTATCTTTTTTGTAGTCTGAATATATTTTCGACCTATGGCTGCACGGAATGTGTGCAGTAACGGCACCTGATATTCAAATGTGTGCTAACCAACTGCCGGCTCTTGAGACGAAGATTATTACTTTCTGGAAACAAGTAAGTTGCAATTGTTTTTTTTTCTGAAATGTGTCAAATAACTAGGTTCCTCTCAGTGTTCGATTAGAATCGGATATGTGATTCCAGTCTTAGAATCAATTGTTCGTTCTACTGGATGTGATGATTTTGATCTCCTGATCTTTATCGTTGTGTGAGGTTTCCCTTGTCTATCCTCAAATTTTCTGGTGGATTGATTGAAACTCGTTCGAATTTTCAGCACTGCGCAGTATGTTCGAAAGAAGGTGCGACTATTGACGTTAAAGGAAAATTGATGCATTTCCCGTGTGCCATCATGAAAGGTAATTAGCAGTAATTTCTTGATTTCTCTTTATCATTTGATATCGTTTCGTTGATGTTATTATTTGAAAACCTCATTGTTATCAGATTGACTAGCGAACTGATATTGAACATTCCTAGTGTTAGGTTTTATGTGATACTTGAGGGATTTTATTAATATCATGGACACATTTACGATTATGAATTTTGTTCAGAAATTTTCGAAAGTACTGTGGAATGTGAAGAGTGAAATCCGTTGTTGTAGGTTACAAGATGGATATACCGATAGAACAAATTACACCGGATGCAGAAGACAACTGAAATTGAAATCAACTTGGAACTAATCAAATGAGTTCATCTCATCAAATGATCTCTCAGAGCGAATCTATAATCAATAACAATTCGACCGATAACCTCAGGAACACTCACCACTTACGTTTATAGTGCTTTGCAGAAGCGTATTTAGAAGTTTGTTCAGTTCAGTAGATGATTAGTTTTCACGATGTTAATGATGTATTTTCATGAAACTGTTTTCTCATTTCATTCCAATTTGTCAGAATATTACAATACTTCAATTTTAACTCATTTTGTTTTCGAACTTGTCATGTGTTGCTTGGATTTCTTTCTTGATGACTGTTCTTTAGATTTTTGTATCGTTGAATTGTACATAAACATATTTTTGACTCCAATAAAATTACTCTACTTGTAAATAATTTCATTTTACGTCCATGACTGCATCTGATGATCCGATTCAAAACAATGTGCGTAAGAAACAAAAAAAAGCTGATGTATAACAACAAACTGTTTAAAATTATTATCAGTGAGATTGAAATTTAGTGTGAAGAACAAGGAAATTTGAAATGTCATCCAAAAAAATTCACTAAAGAACACGTCGTCACGCCCGATATATGTAAACCACGACATCATTTATGATAAAACATCCAAGAGACAAGATTTGCTGCTGGCTGAACTCCATTAAAGCTGAAACTCAAATAGTAATAGCCCTGATGTCTGAAGATTCTTCAAAAATTCTAAATTGTAGAAATCTTTGAGCAATTCACAAACGGATGTGAGATATTGGAAAACTGGGATAGTTGTGAAGCAACTATCGCCAGTGAAAATTAAGATGTGAAATCGCTCAGTTTCCGTTTCACCTGCTTGAAGTGCGCTGACCTTTATGAGTAGTCAATTTGCGCCAAATGACCCGTAATGATCAGACCAAATGTTACGATGAGAACAGCCAACGTGAACAGTATCAACAGAAGTCTATCCAAAACGACGGCTAAGAATTCCCATTCCAAAGCACATTGCCGTTTGCGTTTCATGTCGATCACTTCTTTTGTTAACACTTTATCCTGTAATCACTCCATCAATGATTATAATGATAACTCCAATAATACTACAAGGTCAATTATATACTGCTGATATCAGATAAAATCATTTCGTTTGCGGCACAAATCAATCAAAATACCACTGATATATCACAGATGCTAATGAAAATGGGTATAGCAAACTTGAGAATTTGAGAATCTTCGATCATTTGATAATCCAGCAAGCAAAAGCGTGGAATGCCAAAGTGATGGATGTCTTGAGAGACGATTCAGAGTTGGCTCTGTCGCTTTCGAGTTATTTGCATCTATTACTGATAAGGCAATGTGAGATGGTTCATCTTAATAATGCAACAATAACAATGATAGTAATACATATAACCGTAAAGCATTTGATGGTATCTTCCGTTAATGTAATCTAAAGAATTCTGACGGTAATGATAACAATGAAATCTGTTAGTCATTAAATTTGACTTGAAGATCAATTCTTCGCATTCAAAATCGTTTGCAATGATCTCAGGTTTGTCAATTGCCAGACACAATTTTCTTCTAGACCACTTCGGGTTTTTTGGTTCATTGATTCACTTCAATTTCTGATGAAAACAGAATTTTTTGAATGATCGACGATATTCTCCATCAGTTCATTCAGCTCATATCACATCATGTCAAATCACTGAACCTGATCGCATCAAATTGGCCCGAATCGTTGACGCATTCGATGGCATTTTTGAGCAATTTGATTTGGCTCTCGATGATTCTGATGCTGTCAGAACGGTTTCGATTGGTTTCACAAAGCTTGTAATCATTGTGGTTGCTGAACCATTGGACTGTCTCCGATTTGTTGAATCCTGTTAATGGAATCAAATGGTTCGAGACTCGTAAGAATCACAAGTGAAATTGTAAAAGAATTTCAATTATTTGCAGAATTTGACTGAATTCCGTAATTGGGAATCAATCGCAGTGACAACTTCTTAGAGGCACCTCTTTCAGAGGGAATGATGACGATGAGTAGTCGCAGTTTTCGAACAATTTCATACTCCTGAGCTTTTTCCGTCCTTGCACACCGGCCCTTCTCGTCGCTCGACTATCCGCTGGATGATTCTTAAATTATCAACGGTTCATTCAACCTGTCAATGAACCAAACTTTCCTCAGCAGTCATCAAATTCGTTTAGTAATTGACTTGAACTAGCAAAATATTCTGGGTTCATTGCCCTCGGAAATATTTTATATCTGGTTGTTTTGGCCGCATTTCCATCAGCCTCAATACCTCTCAATGGTAGATCATATTCGCCTCATGGACTATGAGGACTGACTCTTATATCGATCACAGTCTGTGATAGTGTGATCGATGTAAGAGTCAGTCCTCGATATAAGAATCACTCTTATATCGATCTGATACTGTGATCAACTCCGTTCCTCAAAGGGATCCAGCGTCAAGTGTGAGTCAAATTATACTCCTACGAAAAACCCCTCTCCTCCCTCAATAGTTTCAAATGATGAAGTCTGATCGTCAAAAACTGTTGTTGGAGTCCTAAATTCAATAACTCACATTCAGTTCATCCCATAATTGCACTAACTGCGTTGGTATTGCTAAAAACATCCAATACGCCAGGTGAACGAAGCAAACGACTCGCACAATGTCGGCAGGTAATACACCAAAACGTCTCCTTGCTTGAACATTTATAATGACTGTGGTCAACATGGTACCGATTGAGATGATTATTATTACTGACAAATAGAACCATGCTGGAATAATCGCTCTTCATTTAGTTCCATTTCATTAGAATACAAAAAGCATTTGTACATGAACTTTGAACATGTATATAGGTGTGAAAGTATGAAATTGCTTGTATCGACTGCAACTTAAATTTTAGCAACAAAAAAAAATTCGACATTGCAATCTCTATGATATTGTTCATTCAACCTGTCAATGAACCAAAATTTATACGGAGATACATTTTTGTTGATATTCTTCACATTAACTGATCTTCATTGGTTCAAGCAACCGAAACATTGGAAACTTAAAAGTATCCAGAAGTTAGAGACTACGATTCCAAAGAAGTGGTCGGTCAGCAACAGAGCCGACCGAGGCTTACCGATAAGTGGAACGAAATCAGATGTTGTAGGCATCTGATCTGATACCATAAGCATCAAAATAGACATCGCCAGCAATGTGGTTATGCCCAGATTGATCTTTTCAGTGCGATCATCGCTTGTCGTTGCGGGCGTAAAGAAACCGGTTATTGAAACTGAAATACTTGAATGCACTCATTAATCTGACCTTCCAACTTGACTCCATGAGGGTTTCATTGTAGTCACATGAATACTTTCACAACTGAATATGTAGACGAGAAACTTAAGAATTTGATCGGTATTTGAACATCACAGTACAATATTCAGAGTAATTAGGAAAAGCACTGGAGGTATTCTCGTTGCTGAAAGAATTCAATCGATTCTGTTCAATCATCTTACCGATAGTAATGATGGAAGTAGGAATGATCAGATTAATAACATAATATAACGCTTTTCGTCGAATTATAAGCCTAGCCTCAATGATAACCCATGGCTCGGCGCAACACGCAAACACTTGCTGCAATTTTGAAAAAAAACTTAACCATTATAAAACATTTCATCTCAAATTTTCAGCTGAGCAAAATTTACTCCCTTCTGAAAGCTCAGAAATGAAATTGAACAAAGCATTCCGTAAAAGTACTGCTTAAAGAGCAATTCAAAACAAGGCAATGATGCAATATGTTCTCCAGGATGATCATTAGGCGTTTTGAAGAAGAAACCTCATGTCGATGGATTCGGAATGAGATAACATCCCATTCCTCGCCTCTAATGAACGATTCCATATTCACATTCCCTTCGGCCGTATAATTCAACGCCGCAATACTGTTCGTCCACGAACTTATTATTAGCGTACACTTCTGCAATCCAGAATGATTACGATTGATTGCTTCATTAAAATGTATCGAACCCATAATTCAATAAAGGAAAATCATCAGAAATTGGAACAATTTGATGTGGAACGCTGAATACATTTAATCAGCAAATCAAATCCAACTCATTACGAGTTTATGCCTCTCTGTTATTACCAATATCACTAATATCACATTCTTCCTTCCTTGGCATTCTTCTTTCCGCGCAGCTAACGATAATAGCGTTTGGAATCATCTGTCTTCATAAAATCCGAACTTGAATTATTGATTTGGCAAGTACAGAGGTTTTGGGCTACTCTCCCATATGCCCATTTATTTCTGGGGAGAGGGACTCAGAAAGAGCCCGAAAATACATTCCGATTGATCGATTGAACACTTGTCCAACGCTGAATAATGAACAAAAATAATGCATTTGAATGAAAACAGTTAAGGAAATCATACGAACCTGTTGATCGTAAGGAAAATATCGCACGTTCAAACGGCACGTCAGTGTATTGATAGCAGGATATAGAAATGAGATATTCGCTCCAGTCGTATTCTCCCAATGCCTTGACGACACTTTAACGTTCATGAAACGTTCGGTTTCATCGTGACTCATCACAACACTCAAACAGTTAAGGATACGATTGGATTAAGGTATAAGGCTAGTCAGTTTGACGTGAGGTTATTTTCACTTTTATTATATTTACGCAAGTGAACTGAAGTTTAAGCAATCTGATTGAATGTGATCATTAACTGAAGTAGAATCAGTGTGATTAATGAAAACATTAGAATTGATCTAATAGATCAAAACATTTCTTGATCGTTTAATATAATCCGATGAACCATACATGATTTCACGTTCAACTTCAATGAGACATATTCCGGAAGATCAATGGAATGCATAAACTCTCCTAGATCCAGATATCATCTGAAGTCAATTGAACGGCAGTAATTTTTTGCTTAAGTGCATCTTAAATTTCGTACTTTGAGAATACTAATCACCTATTGTAGAGATACGTATCAGGTATCCAAATTGCATAATGCGGTAGAATTGTCATATTGATCATGCCATAGTCTTGCGGATCCCAGGTCAACATTTCGTCGGTCCAATTCTATAAAAGATGCGAGAATTTTTCTTCTAAGTCAAACGATCAACTGCGGTCACTTTTTTAACTTAGAAAAACATTTTAGATTACCTGAATCATCCACATATTCAATGAGATCGTTTGCGAAAGTTCATCCTGAAATTTGAGATAGTTTAGATTCAAGAAAGATGACGACTGTTCAGAATTTATGAATAACTATATGAATGGAGAAGTTTCGATTCAAAATTTCGACAACTCCACATTGCATTCATGTAAGAGACCGGATCTGTGGTATTGAGTTTAGCTTCTCAAAAATTCTTTGATCTCAACTGCCAGATCACCGAAGAGTTAAACTGACCACATCGATGATTTGGTACAAACTCATACTCAAATGAATTTTCAAAGATTTTGAATGATTACTGATCGGGCGAACTCGTTTGTCGTATCTGAAATGATTGCATTTGTTTCATTCGTGTCATTGCGGAAAACCGATAGCACTAAATGTTCCTTCGATGCCGTGGTTATTACCTGTCTTTAGCGAGGAGGTCACGAGTGAGTCGTACCAAGGGTACTTCATGATACGATGACGACCTCTTTTCTGGCTGCACTTCCAATTTTCCTACTGAATTCACTGCAAATGTTGCTCACCTTCATTAGAAGAAATATTAGGGAATTGAATGCTCACTGTCAGCAGAAATTAGGAAAAGCTGCATGAATCTATGCCATTAAATGCAAATTCTTCCGTAATTCTTTTATCTGATGAGGAAATTTTTGCACTGCAATCAAACGATATCAAATAGTGTTCGATCGCTTACAACAGACTGGAATGATCAATGATTGATATAGCTTTGGTAGCATCGAAATCCCAGTGAATCAGTGCAGAATCAACGAATGATAAGAAAATAGTAACTTACTGAATTGCTCAGCCATCAGAATGGATGGGCTTAAGAGCCAAATGATAAGGAACAATTTGATAGGATAGATCATTTATGATATAAACATTTATCCACAATTGACCATCGTATCAACACATTCGAAACATTGCAGTAGAATATAATGAAGGAAAACGGAAGCTTCATTAAGACGAATTCAATTTTGTCTTCACGCCATTCGAATTGAGGTTATTTATCTGACTGCTATCGTTTAATGCATGAGGAATCCTTATGACGAGAGCTGTACCACAACCAACATCTATATTCTCACTGCTTTCTTAAACTGATTTGGCTTCAGTAATTTAATATTTCATGACTGTATCGATAGCAAAATTAATATCCATAAAAGGTGGGCAGCAATGAATTGAGATAATTCTCACTTAGCGAACATGAACAATAAGGATTGCTTTTAAATTTCATGACTACACCATGTGGAATGTAGTAGATCCTTGCAATTTCATGACTATTAGTTTGAAACAAATGTAGTCTGGGCTAGCAGACCTGGTCAAATGACCAAATAAAAGAGCAAAGCGATCCCCTGAGCATTAACCGAAAATATTTATTGTGAATTATTCGAAGCATGGGGCCAAATGAGATAAAAGAGATCAAGATGAGACAAATGCAATAAAACTGATAGGACAATCAAATGAAACTAATATTCCAAGAAGGTATAATGCAATGATTGAAGACCCGCTAAAGGTATCCAAAACAAAACCATGAGAAACAGCTATTTGATGAATTTTAATGGACTCAAAACTGCTTTTAGAATTCATCAGTTGTATACAAAGCTCTAGATGGATGAATCAACGCCGTGAGTGATTGAATCGAATGTCAGAATAATCATAAAACATCATAAAAGTGATTGAAAGCAGGAGACATAATAGAGATTATAATCATGAAACTAGTGAGAACTTAGTGAATTAGCACTCATCGAATGACCGACTATGTATCATTTGCATCATTCGTTTCTGAAATGAAATGTTCAGCTGCTTTCCACTGATAATAGCCGATTCCATTGATGCCAAAAGTGATGATGGAAAAAAGTATAACAAAAACAATAAAACAACACCGATCCACCACGGTTGCTAGCCACTCGTACTCTTGCATTGCCAACTTACGACTTTGTCTCACTTTATCTTAAACGGACATTTCTGTTGACTGTACCGAGTAATCGAACGTGAATTTTTTGATTTCTCATATTATTTTTAAGGTAAGTTTAAGGAATAAGCTTCATTCAGAGTTCGTAAAGCTATCTATCGAGTTTCTTGCTTATTGTTGGACCGCTCACATTTGTCATCCTCGCACAGGCTCACAATATTCGGAATTTGTCTCCTCTTACTGACAATTTCTTCTCAATCTTACCGTGATCATCTTATCCTACTGAAATTGCATTACCTAAGCACCGCAAAACTTGTTATTCTGTTAATGAATAATGGAAATATTAACAACGATCACGGGATAAATGTTATTTCAAACACTCCGTCTATATATTGAGATCAATTTTCACTGAGATTTCAGGACACAGTGATGATTCCTACCTGAAAATGCACTGATACTCCTAACTAGTTCGCTTTGATTCGATTTGCGATCATCTTTCGCAGTCAACACTCGACTGAAATCCACTGCTGCTGTTGTCGTTTCGCTATCAGCTAAACTATTCAACTCGTCGTCAAACGTCGAATTTCGTAGGGTATCTGATATGAGTGGAGGAGGAGGAGGTGATGGGAGATCCGTGCGAAAAGTTTGTGGTAACGATACGGTTGGTAGTGATTCATCAATTGCACTGTTACGTCGATCAGTTGATTCGATCATCATCGACTGTGCCATAGTCTCATTTACTGAAATGAAACTTCTTGATGTCATCGCTAAGGCGATTGACGATGATAATTGTATCACAACGGAGTTCTCATGATTGATAATGACATTGGTCGCAAGTTAAAATGATGAGAATATGACAGTTCTAAAAATGCTACATATTGATAGAATGACTGAAATTTTAGTCGAACGCATGATTAGGTTAGGTTGCATTCATGTTTGATGAGTTGAGTTTGATTGATTGATTTCAATGAAAAAATGAATTTAATCGCTTGCGCGCTTTCCAAGCATCGTTTCATCTCGTAATGCATGTGTTGCAGAGATATTTATTTTTTGTTGATGCACTTAACTGGATGAAAACTCGCCGCTTTCAACTGAATGAATGAGCAATGAAAACTTCTCGAATGAGAATTATGTTCGATATGAACGCACAGTTTGACGGTAACATGAGCAAATCAGTGCTCTTGTCCTTCATTATTGTGACATCTCTTAAGCCATTTTTTGACAGGTTTGCAGCTTGTTTTGTAAGCGTTGCCCATCTCTGTTGCTGACCATAGCGAGCGAGTTTGTTAGTGATCTTTACGGACTTCCGATAGACATGTCGTGACGGTGCTTCTGTTGATTCCTGCAAAGCTTTTCAGTGTCTTGTGGAAATACATTTGAGCAATCAAGTGGAACTGAATTTGTTCCGGGAACGTTGACTATCAACAGAATCCGCCTGAAGATTGAAAAATTCTAGCAATCTCAGAAGATAGATGGAATGACATTTTAGGTGATCATACAGGGAAGTCAAGTTTCACCGTTCGTTTTCATAAAGAACTTCGAACTGAATCGCTTAAGAAATCAGACAATCGTCAGATGACCATAAGCAACGGTTTCGCGATGAATATATCCAGAACTTAGAAGTACCTTCCGAAACAAACCTTAGTACCACTGATGAGATGGAGTGGCACATAGCTGACTGAGATGAATGCGAAAAGTTTTGCGATACGAATCGCACGCAAACTCAAACGCTCCCCTAGATGACCTCGTTTCTGAATAGCGATTATCATCGTGGATGACAGCGTTCCCAGCGCTATCACCACTATCATACCCAATATGAACCATCCTGAAATTGTCAAATGATCGCTGGATGAATAGGGAGCAAGTGATCAAACAAGTGTTGAGCAGATCGAATAGATTTCAGAATGTACAATCACACAACTGAATGTATCATCATTTATAAAATCATACGGCTAAAATGGCCCGAATGCATAAAAATTTTTAAAGCTGAAGAAAATTCGAAGGAACCGATAAGCGGAATAAATGAAGATATTGTAGGCATTTGGTCAGACACCATCAACATCAGAATGGACATCGAAAGGAGAGTGGTGATACCAAGTGAGATTTTCTCTTCACGCATCCCACTCGCTGATGAAGTTCTGAAATTGACGTGCTGCTCTTCGACCAGTTGCAATGAACAACTCGAAAGAATCAATGAGCACAAAAAATTTGCGATTAGATATTTTATTCAAAGAGTCTCTAAGTCAGTCAGTTTTTTCACTGTTCAATCGCATTTCAATTGAATGTATTTATTCGATGAGAACGCTTGATTTTGAGTTGATGAAATTGCTGTTTGCAATGGCTATGAGTGTTGTTTTATGAACATATCTCATATTTGCTCATTGAATTTTAAATGCAATTTTCGAGATGAATAGATTTAGTTTCGCATAGAGTCCTAGAAGATGCGCTCAAGTTTGATTTATTCACTTTTTCATCTTCTCTCTTAAAAGACGCATAACACGATCGAGATCATGATAACATGGATTACTTATCCTTGCGAATTATCCACTCGAAAAGCAATAATAGTTTGAAGTTTCAACGGGATATAAATGATCACCAGAATTAATCAAACGAATCAAATGTTCACTACTAAGAAAAAACGAACGTAAAAAAGCCAATAATCGCGATCAGCGTGATAATGCTTGTGGGTATAATCAAATTAACAATATAAAATAACGGTTTACGACGTAGATAAATCGTCAGATAAAGCATTGTATACTTGTCCGGACAACACTCGTACTTGACCTCTTTACGTTTCACTGCAAAATGCGTTCAGTTCATCTTCAGAATTTCATAAAATTGAGAAATTTCTTCGAGAAATGTGTCCCTCTTCGAATGGTTCAATGTTTCTTTACTCCTGCATAGCTCATCTCAACCAACTTGTGAAAAATGGAAAATGGAAACACGAAATTGATCGGGTGTTAGGAAGATAGCACGCAAGATGACAAATGATTCACAAATGCTTTTGAAGCAAATGCTTTACATGACATGACCTATACATGTCAAGAAGTGAAAATATTTATAGAATACATTATTCGGTTCTAAAATTATCTATCGTTTTGCAGCTGCTCAAAGAACAAATGAGACAAAAATTGTAGAAAATGGATGAATACGATACTGAATAAGTGAAATTTCATTCGTAAGTTATATTGCACCATAATCTTTCACTTTCGTCAATTGGAAGTTGCTTTTTTTCGGCTAGACGATGACTGCTTTTTGATCGTCTCATTTGTTCTTCGTCATTGCACAGTTTTCAATAAATGGAACATTTTTTGAAGTTTTATGATGCAGGATTATGGGTGAAGTATATGGTAGTCAATCACATTACCAGATGTTCGCAGAATTGACCATCCTTCATTTTCAATGTAATTCGACGTTCCGATCACATTCGAATACGGCAAATAGTCGATACCCTTTTGATCGTAGGTCCAACTTGAGAAAATCATTGTGCAAATCTTGAAATCATTCAAGCAATCAGCTCAGATTCAAACGAATACTTCTTGAGCAATATTACGGCAACTAAGTGACGGAAAGCATTTTAGGATGAAATTCCGAGAGGATTTTATGTGGCTCATGTGCTTTGAAACATCAGCATACGATCTAGCTGGCGATCGAAATAAGGCAAAAAAAAGTTTGGTGATCACACTGAATTGGAAGGCGATCATATGAACAGCTGCTAGGAGTTTATCGTATGCGATCAGCACAAATTGTTGAATTACTTATAAGACGAATTTTGGGATTTGTTACTGAATTGCTTATAGGTTTTAGACTGAATCATGATTCCTTTATCAGAGACAACGAACAGTTTCCAGATCGGATCTCATCTAACAGTCACTAATGCAGTTGTCTTTCACTTTATCAACACAACCTTACAAATGCTACGCTGTAACATTTATAGATTCAAAATGTATCTTCGTTTAGGAGACTTGGAAGGCATGAGGAAGTATGAAAAGTTGAAAGATTGTCCAAGCAAGCAAAATCGCACTTGAACATCGAATGGGAAGAATCGTAGATTGAGAAGACACGAGAATTTATAGATTGTCGGATAGAGTAATTCAATTTCGGCCGTTCGAGCCGTTGTATTACTCAACAATTTTGCATTCAACAAACGTCGTGTATCCTCATCTTTCATCACGAGTCTGAAAATTTGTTTGGTTCAAAAAAAGAGACATTTCGAGAGAAGTCTGCAAAGGTTCAGAATTTTATTGTGATATTATCTACTATCATCGTTGCGATTACTATTAATACTATTATTGTCTTAATTCCCATCAAGTTATTACAGTTTTATTTGATAACTATTCTCACTGTCGTTATCCTTGATATCATTAGTATCGCAGTCAGTAAGCCACCTAACTGTTCACTGTATTATGCTTCATCATAAGTTCTTCACTGCATTATTATTTCCTTACAAGAAATTTTAGGCAAATTCCGAACTCTCAATTTTTTGAAATCTCTCAATCAGTGATACAATCAAAAAAAATGAATGGGCAACTTGAATCGTTCGATTTTCCAAAAAGTAATGAACATTTTCAGTAACACTCTTGTTATTGCTATCATCTATTAATATTATCAATAACCTGTAAGAATAAGTGAATGGAATTGAAAAACAACTAACGAATTATACAAAGTGGTATCGGGAAGCCAAATTGCGTCGGTTGGTAATCTCAATTCAGACATATTGTCGTAATCTGACGGCTCCCAGAACAAGAATTCATCATGCCAACGCTGCAAAGAGTGCAACAAGAGTGTAAATTTAATCCCTGCTATACTTTGATTAAATCCATAAAGTTTTTCGGTCCATGATGAATTTTATCCATCCAGCTGGTAACCGTGAAGACTCCAATTGGAATAATGAAATCGACTCCCAGAGAACTAGGTTATGATCTATGAAGATACGTGATATATTCACTTGATACTTATTCGCTTTCTTCAATTCATCAAACAAAACAAACTAAATGAATTAGTCAAATATGATATTAGTCATGCAGGTCAAATATGAAAATAAGAAACTGAAACAGGTCAAGATGACCATAGTTTAAAAATGGCGGAAATGGCATTTCCAAGCAAACAATATTGTTCGAATGTGGATATTCAAATGCTCAAGTGCAATTGCAATGATTTGCGGATACTCACCTCAATAATCCACGCATTCAGTAGTACGTACTGTTGCGGTTCATTCTAAAAACAAGCAGAATCAACATTACGAAATACATATTCCCTAGCTTAGATGGAATGAGGAAATTCAGTGACCAGTTTATCCAGATGAAGCGCTTTTTTGAAAATGTTCAAGTGAAGATTTTTAAACATTGAGAAATTTCAATTCCCAAATGAACGAATCAACGAACGATATTGCATAGTGTTTTTAGTCGAAAACGCTTTCAAGAATTGACAAGCAAATGGATAGGAATGTCAAGTAACACATTCAGATAATTTCTTCCCACTCAATCGTTTGCGTGATTCGATGGAAGATATTTCACATGAGAATATTTCACAAATTGATCTCGCGCGGTATCATTTAAACATTACAATGCGCGTCTAAAATTGATATAGAATTTTGCGAAAGATCAATTGAAATCCACAAATGAAGCAAAAACTGACCAATTCTAGGATTTGATACAGATCTATACTGAATGTCACATTAATGGGATATTCATGGTGCCATGTTGGCTTCGTTTTCCGATCGTACTCATCCAGCAGATCCCTAACGAGTCTCATTTGGGTTGGCATCGCAGACACATAACAACTAACTAGAAATTTCATCGTCGTAGTAATTGTAATAACAGCAATCATTAATAATAGCAGTAATGATGATGATGTTGATAATAGCAATATAAAAATAAGGGTGATATCAGTAGTAATAATGGTTGTCAAAATACTTATGATAATAATGATCACAACCATAAGTCGAAAGAGATAATAACGATAACATGAAAACAATAAGATGACCATCTACAGAAATTATTCAAGCACCAAATCCTTTAAGTATTGGGTAGGCAATTGGATATCTTTACTTATGTATCCATCAAAATGCATCACGTATAGAGATACATACGGGAATCAACTTTTTATTCTATTTTATTATATTTTATTTCTCTCCTTGTTTCTTCTCAATGAGGTGGTGATCTATCTCTATGCACAATGAAATATGGCAGATACACAGATAAGTAAATTGATCATTGATGTCAAAAAAAACTTTTCAGGAATTCATAAGTTCACTAAAATAAATCATTTACCTTCCCACATTATTGCAATTGAAATACAAACTTTGAAATTAGTCCACATCATGCTATTCGATTGGATCACTCAAGATTGTGGCATGATAAGAAATATGTTCAGTGAGCGCACAGATGGAATAAGTAATGAGACTTTAGTTCAGATGCATCATAAGACATGTTTCATGTTTCGAATCATTTGATGAATAATTTCCGATCTACTGATGATCACTCCAGTGATGTACTTCGAATAGTGATCAGCTGAAAGTAGTGATTATTAATCGTTAACAATAAGCTAAACCGTCGGCAATGCCAGCTTAAACCATTAGATGCACTCGATTCAGTTCATCACAATATCGAAACCTCAACAATAAAGCAATGAATCCAAGAATCTGAGAGGATTTGAATGGAGAATATTTGATTAACGACGAATAAAGGTCCTATAAACATGGAAAAAACCACGACAAATGCGGTCGCAGTCCAGTTGACCGCGAATTAAACGCAAATGAAATGGATAATGTTGCACTTCTATAGCAGAAGATAAACGGATAGACTAAATGCCTAAAAACGAATACGTTGTGAAATATCGTGCTCATACACAAGCTTATATTCATTAGGCAATCGATATCCCTTCAATATTCTCCATCGACTGGAATGATTTAGTATCACTTCAGAAGGAGGTTGCTCACCCTCAGGCCATCTAATCGACTTTACTGGAAACTTTCTATTAATGATCATAAATCGCCAGATGATTCATTCCATTTCTACGTGTAAGTATTATATTCATTACTTTCATAGCCACACTAAAATGGAATAAATTTCGTCCCGTAAATGCAGGCTAATATAATAGAGGTTCCTCTTAACAGGTTCCTTAAGTGATTGCAAGCGAAATAGTTTTGAGTAGTCACATTCGAATTTAGTTTGAAATAATGGAGAATAAATTGAGAGTTAATAAATGATTATTTATCGGATTCGGAGTGGCTATTCATACACGGAGCGATTGGTCTGCCGATCGCTCTGGGCGATCGGCAGAATGTTTCTCAATGTTGAGATTGTTTAATGAATCGGTCGGTATTCGGCTATGCTTAATTATGCATCTTATTTGTGGCAATGAGCATTTGTTATTGCTTGGTTGTGCTTGGCTAAATATGCCGTTTGCAAGGATCTATTCGGTTACATTATTTGCTTATCGCTGATGCCGAAAAATTACTGGCTTACTGCTGTTGGTTGTTCTAAACAGCTACTTTGAGCGATCATTGCACGCATGTTCAATCGATGAAACGGAATATAACTTCGAGCTCTTTTTGAGACCGTCTACCTAGAAATCATTGTATAATTTGTGAAAGTAACCCAAAACCTCTGCGCTGGCCAAATGTATCAATAATCGATGCAGGAATTTCATGAAGACAGATGATTTCCAGTGATGTTATTGATAGCTGCGTGAACAGAAGATGTCAAGGACTGAAGAATGTGATATTACTGATATTGGTGGTAACAGAAAGGCATTAACTCGTAATGAGTTGTGATCGATGATCAAATGAATGAATAATTAGTTATTTATCATAATTTCTGTCTCTCTGATTGACGATATCCAAAATTTCTAGTCAGGTATTAGACACCTTTGTGGACAAATGAATAAGTGCTCATAACTAATCATAAGAGAGTTACTCACAAACCCATGAAATGTCTGTCGAAATATTTGCTGCTGAATAATTCATGGCTTGGCTGTTCATTTCATCAAATTAATTTGTTCGTTTCTGTTTCATTAGAACAACCACCATGAGAATTTAGTGCTGGACGGCAGCGCGTATTTATCAAATACAGCAGCTATTCATATGATGCAGTGGTCAAATAAATTTCTATTTGAAAGCGAAAATCCAGATGAATGAGTTTAATTCATTGTTGGACGGCAAACGTATTTATTTTGACCATTCCGCAAGAATTAGGTACATCAATGCTATCAACAAAATGCAGAGTCTATCAAAACACTTGCCAAGTCGAGCAATTGCAAAGAATACCTACGGATAGAGTTCATCATATTTTCATCCATTACTAAATGAAATTTTTCTTATTCCTATGAGATCAATTAACGACAGGTACTATGCACAGTGGAATAACTAGAATTGTTTGCTTTTCGTTGTCGGACATTCGTTTAAGAACATAATTTTGGCTAATCGAATCAAGGTATCCATTAAAATTCGTTGACTATAACCGGTGAATTGCTGAAATGCTAGCGAAATATTGCACTGAGCACTCATCAAATTCCGCAGCTATTCATATGATCCAGATTTTCTATTTGAACGCGAAAATCCAGATGAATGAGTTTAATTTATTGTTGGACGGCAACACGCATTTTTTCCTGACCATTCCGCAAGAATCTGGCGCATCTAGGCTCTCGAATCCAACCATTCTGATGTCGTTTCCTTCTAATATTGCTCGTTTCCGCAAGAGAGTAACTCTCGAACCCATAAGATGTTTGTCGAAACATTTGTTGAATAATTTATGAATTGGCTGTTCATTTCATCCAACCCATTTGACTCGTTCTATTTTTAAAATAACGTTTAAAACAATAACAATAATGATGCTGCCAACAATATAATGATAGGAACAATAATAGCAATATGAAAATCCACTTATATCTAGATCCTCATATGAAAACTCAATTGGGCAATTGATGTTATATTGCTTTTATATCAGTTGAAAGGAAAACATCTTTTGACGCCATCGTTGCAAACTGCTATCGCTATGCTAATTCCTCCCTCATTTAATCCACTCAAGTTTATGTTGTAATCGTTCAGACATTCAGCATTCAGACGCTAAAATTCAGTGCAGTCAACCACTTTAATTCGGCCACTCAATCGAATGAATAGATAATAGTAATCATAAAAATAGTCAAAACTTCACGCAAACAACATTTTGTTCAGCTATCACATTGAAACAAACGATAACGGAGTAATATTGTTGAGTAGTTTTTTTTATCGAATCGAATCCAGTGAGACGTGCAACCAGGATCGTTTAGTTCAGCAACACCAAATTTGTGCAATATTCTTCTATAATAGCACAGAATGCAAGCATATCGTTTTCATTTTCAGCTACCCTCTTCATTTAATTGATTGTGAGCTTCATGGAAGAGGAGCTCTTTGGACCAGTCAAATTATGAGATAAATAATATTTCGTTTCTAAAACGAATGATAAGATGAAACATCATTAAAGGACAAGTGCTGGAAAACGACGCAATAATAGAATAGAATTGGCTGCTGCGCATTTTTTGCATGATATCCATGCAGTTTGAATCGTATGAATAGATCATAATCGTAAGTGATAATCCCAAAATAATCCTTTCATTCCAATCCAACACATTCCAAAAAATCTTCAGATTTGGATGTTAAAGCAGCATTGATTAGTTGAGTTATTTTGAATGCCTAATCTCCCAGAAGGCCTGGACTTGATTGTGAGCAACTTCTAATCAATCTTGGTCTAGAAGAGTTACGTGAAGTCTTTAAAATCAAACTCATGTCAGGGAATGGGAACGAGTAGAAATGCTGTTGATGATGAGCCGTCGGAGTTACGACTCTGGCCGATCAAATTCGCTTTTTTTGCAGCAAATTTGACGACAAAACGCAAACTGAGAATTGAAATAAAGCAAATTCTATTTCTACTCGAGTCACATTAAACGATCACTGACTGCTATGGTGAATGTTGATCTCTAGAGAATAGAAATCCAAAAAAGTTAGAACATCAGTCGAGAGAACAATTGCTTTGATGGTATACGATTGAGAATTTATTCGCTACTATGAGGGAATAGAAATTGAATTATTTTCTTGAATTCGGTCATGCGAACAACATTCAGTTATGAGTTGCAAACGCTTAATTTTGAATCAACGTTGAATTTGACTTTCAAATGCACGATTACGAACTGATGAAAGAGCTGAAACTGAATTTAAATTTCAAGAATTGTTGGGACATTTACGAGGAGAATTTTATGTGACATATCCGAAGAAAATTCCTTGGCATTATGCTTTCTGAATTCTCGCTGATCGTTTCTCAATTCTCAAATATCACAATTCACATACAAATCAGTTCATTAGCCGTTGTCGAGTTACAGCGATGAATTCATCTAAAAGCGATCAATTCCACGATTCGAAGTAATTTGACTTTTATCGAAAAGTGATCTGCGAGAATTCAAAACGCACAATGCAATGGAATTCTCTTCGGAAATGCCGCATAAAATTCTCCTCGAAAATGTCGACAAAAAACGATTTTCGAAATTTAAATTCAACTCAAATAAATTCTTCATGATGATGGATATAGATATGAGCACAATTATCGTCTCACATAGTTATTTCTGACAATGAGTGCAATTTTCATGTTGTGCTGGTGTAAAACATCGAAAACGCACCGCATTGACTAGCAATACGAATCAGCTGAGATATTCATCTTTTTGCTCTTATTACAAGCATATTTCAAACTGTTTCCAGCTGTCGACCATAGCCATAATAGATTTTTCTATTGTTCACACAGTCGAATCGCGATTTTTTTTCGGAAAAGTCTAAAAATGAAATCTTCATTTTGCAAATTTTCATCAAGTAAATGATAGTTTACGGAGAATTTGATTAGCAAAATTGGGCGAATTGAAGAGCAACGGAAAAAATTTCAAAGTGAATAACAACTATATAGACACTTCAAATTCGGCTAGAAGCGATCAATTCCACATTTCGAAGTAATTGTTTCCAGTTTCGTCACATTCCAATTACTAATCTGAATAGGCTGAAAAGCAATTGGCAAATGGGAACAGCATGCTGGATTAGTGCAGAATTTTTGATTGACTGCAAAAATTATGAACGATCGAACTGCTCCAAAAGCAATGATCAAAAGTGATTCGTCTGATAATTTTTGAATTATTCAAAATAATATCTTTTCGTCTCATTGTAAAATTTGGTCGTTTAGCTTGATAAACAACTGGCACGTCAAAACAGAAACTAATTCTATATGATGAATGGGAACGCTTTAGCTAACGCATGGATTAGTTTAGTGCCCACTAAGCCATATCGAAGCATACAATACGAAGTTTCCATCTAATAGATGCGACTCAAATGGATTAACCATCAAACAACCATCAATGAGTATTTGGCAGAGATAAAAACTTAATGGTTTCTGCTCCAATTACATGATTCTCCAAATTGATTTGTGTCAAAATGACTGAATAATCAGAATTTCGTTAAGAGTTTGTAATCATAAAAGAAATTAAAATGAGTTTGCTATGTTAGATTCTGTTTTTGTTAGCAATCATCATAAAAGATCATTGAAGAAATTGTGCAGTTCAAACGAATACACTTATTGCTGGTGAACAGGAAAAATGGAAATATGTTCTAGTGTCTGGCTTATAGAACACATCCTTTCTCCCTCCGAACGAAGAATTTATCGTGCCCGTTCCCAAATTAATAAGCCCAACTAGAGTATCGCTCGTTCGAAAATCCGGTTAAGAGATCATAACGCTTCAATCGACCTTGAATCTCAATTATCGCTATCAAGTGCGTCAGGTTCAGGCGACCTTGGACCTCAATATTTGCAACACAGTGGTATAACATGGTATCTGGCTTATATTTCATGGGTTTACCTTCTGGAAAGCATGCATGTACAATGCCAGTTACAAAATTATGCAAACCTCAGGTATAGCGTTATGCAAAAATCACGCATTGCTCTATGTGATCATAGTGTTATCAGTTATAGATCTCGCATGTTCAAGTGATCTGAGATTTCAATTTTTTATATCTTGGGAGCTATTGTATCCGGATCATGTTCTATCACATCTGGTTTCTAAGAAGTATATGTGGTGACGACTTGAAGGCTATTGACCTGAGATACTGCTTTATCTATAATGCACGATGAAGACGGAAGTCGCACATTGCTGTATATTATCACATCGTTGTTGATTATCGGCGTAGTGGATGCCAATTTCGACTCCACGGAAATATGTTTGAAACTCATCGTGCATGTGAGCATGGAATCCCTATTGTACATATATGGGCGATTCAATTACACCGCCAAAGTCTACGTGAATGCTAATCCAATAAGACTATAACTCGATCAGAATAAAAATTTTAAATTTGCTGTGAAATTCTCTAAAACAAATGAAACTATTCAAGTGTTGCTTATTGCATTGATCTATTGTTCGATCTACTTTTTTCTCGCTTCATTTATTTCATATGCGTTAGAACACTGAATCAAGAAGGCGTTGATTTCAATTTATTTATACTGATGAATTTTGGAAAGAAAGGTCTGAAGAAGACATATATGTTGCCATCTTAGAGCTAATCGTACTCTCAAGTTAGCCCAATAATATGTAAACTTCTTTGCATCATTCGATCCAGCGAAATCTCTGCATTCAGAAAAATATATGTTTTGCCGAGTAATTTTGCTTACTTGAGGATAGCTATTTTCATAGAGCTATCTCAATTAGCGTAGAGGCGCTCCTCCATATACATTGTATCACTATAGATCAATTGCATACATTACTATAGCTTTATATGCGTCACCATCTTCAAGGTACTGCTACTCTCAGGTTTATCCGGTAGTGTGTTGATTTCATTGCACCATTCGATTGCACAGAATCTCTACTTTCAGTATATCATATGTATGGCCGAGCGATTTTGCTTAGTTGAGGAGATACAGCTATTTTCTCAATGCTATACGGGTTGCCATCTTCGAGCTAACCGTACTCTCAAGTTTGCCCGGTAACATGAGAATTTCTTGGCGTCATTCGATTCCAGCGGAATCTCTGCATTTAGAAAATATATGCATTTTCCGAGTGATTTTGCTTACTTCAGGATAGTATTTCATAGCTATCTTCACTAGAGCAGAGGCGCTCATCCATATACATTGTATCACTATAGATCAATTGCATACATTACTATAGCTTTATATGCGTCACCATCTTCAAGGTACCGCTACTCTCAGGTTTATCCGGTAATATGTGAATTTCTTTGCACCATTCGATTGCACAGAATCTCTACTTTCAGTATATCATATGTATGGCCGAGCGATTTTGCTTAGTTGAGGAGATATAGCTATTTTCTCAATGCTATACGGGTTGCCATCTTCGAGCTAATCGTACTCTCAAGTTTGCCCGGTAACATGAGAATTTCTTGGCGTCATTCATTCCAGCGGAATCTCTGCATTTAGAAAAATATGCATTTTCCCGAGTGATTTTGCTTACTTCAGGAGATATAGCTATTTTCCTAGAGCAGAGGCGCTCATCCATATACATTGTATCACTATAGATCAATTGCATACATTACTATAGCTCTAAAGGCGTTACGATCTTCAAAGTGCCGGTACTCTCAGGTTTGTCCGGTAGTATGTAAATTTCTTTGCACCATTCGATTGCAAAGAATCTCTACTTTCAGTATATCATATGTATTACTGGGCGATTTTGCTTGGTTGAGGAGATATAGCTATTTTCTCAATGCTATACGGGTTGCCATCTTCAAGCTAACCGTACTCTCAAGTTTGCTCGGTAATATGTGAATTTCTTTGCACCATTCGATTGCTCAGAATCTCTACTTCCAGAATATCATATGTATTGTCGAGCGATTTCGCTTAGTTGAGGAGATATAGTTATTTCCCTAGAGCTATCTCAATTAGCGCAGAGGCGCTTATCCATATACATTGTATCACTGTAGATCAATTGTATGCATTACTATAGCTCTGTGGCCGTCACGATCTTCAAGGTGCCGGTACTCTCATGTTTGTCCGGTAACATATAAATTTCTTCGCACCATTCGATTGCACAGAATCTCTGCTTTCAGTATATCATATGTATGGCCGAGCGATTTGGTTTCACTTTTTTTTATATCTTGAGAGCTATTGTATCCGGCTTATGTTCTATGACTTCTGGTTTCTAAGAAGTATATATGGCGCCGACTTGAAGACTATTAACCTGAGATACTGCTTTATCTATGACGCAGGCTGAATACGGAAGTCGCGCATTGCTGCACATTACCACATTGTTGTTGATTATCGGCGTCGTGAATGCCAATTTCGATTGCACAGAAATATGATTGAAACTCATCGTGCATGTGAGCATGAAAGCCCCATTGTACATACATACATGGGCGATTCGATCACACTCTTAAACTCTACGTATGCGAATCCAATGAGAACATAATTCTATCTGAATATAGGTTTTGAATTTGCTTTGAAATTCTCTAAAACAAATGAAACTATTGTGTTGCTCAGTGCATTGATCTATTGCTCGATCTACTTTTTTCTCGGTTCATCTATTCGTATATGTGTTAGAAGACTGAATCAAGAAGGCGTTGATTTCAATTTATTCATATTGGTGAATTTTGGAAAGAAAACTTTGAAGAAGACACATATGAACATGAAAGATGGACAGAAAAGACAATTTCAAAATGATTCATTTTTATCACAAAACTCAACAACTTTGTTCGGTTTATGTCGATCAATTAAGTATCACTGATTCGACGACAATCATTCATATTGCACAACAACAACAAGAAGAGATTATCGCTGCTAGATCATTAACTCGATCATATCATATCTCCTGGGAAATCAGCTATGAACACTAAATTAGCTCAATAAACGAAAGATACACCATAAAGGAATCTTATTGTTATTTTCAAGTTAGTGAATATGATTAAAATTTCATTGAGCACTTTCTAAAAATTTTCTCTCAAACTTCACTAACAAAAACTGCATATAAATCAGTCACTTTTCCCCAAGACAGAACCCCAAATTTTGATCGAAATCATTCCAAACAAATCATTCGTCCAATATTAATTAGTGCATGCACTCATATACAAAAATTTTCAATGAGACGTGTAAAATGTACATATTAATGACTAAACAGGAAAACAAATTGAAATAACAATGAAACGTTTGTTAATGACATAAAGCGATATTCTACTTGAAATTAATGGACAATAAGTAGGGCTTGTGAATAGCTTTGAAAATGGTTAATTTCTATCATTTGGTGTGAGTCTTTTTAAGAATTCATTTTTTCGATCTTCGTTTACCACTTTTACCTGGTGAGTGCGGTTGAATTTCACCGACTGAGACAGTGCCTTCTTCCAATTCCTAAAAATCATAATCAACTTACATTCATCATATCATAAGCATCGATTGATCATTCCAATGGCAAGCAAACTAAATGAAACAATTGGTTTTCATAGAAATCATTGAAAAAGAGAATCACTATCAAAATCTCACTAATACTCTATACCATACATTGCGAGTAAGTAAGAATTTGAAATTTCGGCAACCGAAGTGATCCTTCAGCCGAAGAATACACGCGATAAAGCATGACAGAAGTATCTTCATCAAACAAAACACTCATAACTAACGAGGCATTCATTATCTTATCGTATTAACCATATCAGAGTATCGACCGTAAACGATTCAAAAACCAAAACAACAGAAATGGCACATGATCGTTTGCCTGATCAATGAAAGAAAACAAACAACTCGAATGAGATATCTGTGCGATTCTCGAAATGCCTCCTACCTTCTGAGTGAAACCTTCTTGATCGAGCGTTTCTTTGAATTTATTTTGGGCGTCGAAATGCATCATCAAATCACGAACTTGCTCGTTCAGTTCAGCAACAGTCTTGAATTATATTCACATTCACACTCATAGCACTCACCTCTACTTTCCATAGTCATCGACTCAGCGCTCAGCAACCAATTATGAACAATGAAACAGAAACGAAAACGAAAACGAAAAAAACAAACAATTGCATAAAATTTCAAATTACGAACAATAAATTTCAATTTCAACGATCTAAAATCTCCAATGAAGAAAAACAATTCGACACTCCAACTAAAAAGTACAAATTTCACAATTGGGAAAATTCTCAAACTCAGAGACGAGTAAAATTACATCAAACAAATTTCACATTATGGAAGAAAGAAACAAATGAAATGAAAAGAAACACGAAAAAAGAAAAGACAGCCAAACTGCCAAAACACAACAAATCAACTTACAGCAGTGAATTTATCATGAAGTGCCTCATTTTTCATTTCTAAACTATTCACTTTTTCAGTCCATTTGTTTTGATCGTCACGCAACATTTTGTTGATTGATCGCTCTTCGGACAGCTCATTTAGAACCTTAAAATGAAACCAAACAACATTCTTTATCGAATTCAAAGGATTTGTGCAAAAGTAAACATAACAGAAACAAACAATTCTTCATCTTAATTCCACTAACATTTACCGTGAAATATGAACTATCTCCCCAACGAAAAAAAACAGACTAACTAAAAAATTCCATGCGAATGAAATTTATCTCAGATACCTTATTCAGCTTATGCTGCATATTTTGTTGTTTCTTTTCCATTACTTGACGCTGATGTTCACTGTTGCTCAGTTCAGTCTTTAAGTTTTCACACTCAGCTGCTGCCATTTTCAGTTTCACTTCTAAATCATCGATCTGAAACGATACGAAAAAGTGAGAAAAATTCTTCAAATATTATATATGCAAAATCACAATTATTCATAGTCATTAATTCCAACAAAAGCTATGCAAATTTTTCAGCAACAACAACCATAACAAGATGAAAGTTTCACCTGAGCTTGTGCCATTTTCTCAATTTTTCCAAACCGTCGTTCTGCTTCACTCAATTTATTCTCAAAATAGATTCGTTGTTGTTCCAGCTGTGATGTCAACAGACATGTGTACTCCAACTGAATGGCTTCCGTCTTTTCATCGCCCATTACCTAAACCTTCACTATTCTTATTGTTGTTATAATAACCAATTCAGTAATTAAACAATCATCAGCATCAATCAAATAAAAATGTTCCCCTCAAAGAACAAAAAACTAAAACTGTCAAATTTGTACAAACAATCGCAAACGAAACGAACATCGCTCTGCGCAGTAGCATTTCGTTCGAATTCCACCACCTTACCATCCGTAGCACTCTGTATCAAACGATGAACGTAGTTATCGCCCGCATAATCCCACACCCGCTCACCGCCAATTTGCAACGTAAACGTATGTGAAGTGGCTTCGAAATGCCTAAAATTACTCCTTCTTCACATCGTGTTACCTAACCAAAAACAAATCTTTCAATTAAAAAAAAAACAAATGAACCAATAAATCTCGCATAACTTCAAACACTCATAAAATATCACACTTCAAAAAGTCATACTTCCTCAAAAGAAAAGCAAAAATCCAATCAACTCTTACGAAAAAAGTGAATAATTAAAACCGCCTCACAATAAACTAACCTATACGCATGTGCATCAGCATATCGACCACAACCAATATTACCGCATATTAGACAAATCCATAAATCTGTTGTTTTACCGCAATCGAAACATTTCTGATCGGGCGTCAGCTCGGGTGTTTGACCGTGGCGACAAACTGGACAACTGCAACAATATTTACACAATATTTGATATTATTATAAATACTACACAATATTTGATAGATACTCAAAACTATAACTATTCCAACCAATGTCCTCTCATTCGTATTATATTAACAAGTCACTAGCTACGGCTCAAGAAAACAAAACTGAAAACAATACGACAGAAATCATCTTGAGTAACTAACGTCGTATCGGCCCATTGCTGAAGGCATTTTGCATGAAAAGTGTGATTACACAGAATTGTCAACACACTGTCGTCCATACGTTCCAAACAAACCGCACAAGTCGGCAATTCGGTCAACCCTTCCAACGGTATACTGCCACTCGCTTCCTCATGAACCTGAACAATTGCTTGATTTCAACTTCTGAATACATAAAAATTTCGCACATTTGTTCACATCATATAACTTTCAACTTCACTGCGGGAATATTCTACTGCTAATGACATCAATAGAATTATTGTAATGCAAAAGTTCAATGTCAGCATATACAAAATGGTCCCTTGACTCTTAAACATTCAACAGAGATTTCTACTATGCTTTGGTTGTGTTATTAAAGGTTTATTGTGTTTTATTCTTCAAATCAATGATACTGAATATTCCATTCATCACCTCGTCATTATCTCTATGTTACATTTCTATCGCATATCACTTCAGCTATCGAAATAATCATTTATCATCCTACAAACTTTCTTAATCAAATGAATATTAAATTATTACTTCAAAAGAATTTCAGACAATTTAATTGACTGAAAAGAAAAGAAGAAACGAACAGATTCAATCGATTCCACGAATGTCAACGAACACCGCTCTGGTTCAATTTCGTTGTATCGCGCATTATTACATTCTTCGTAGAACACCATTGCAGCTTCCTTCAATTTTCACACTTACTAATAAATAAATAAAAAAATAAATGTACATACTACCAGTGTAAAAACAAATCTCTGAATATAATTATCCAGCAATCCGTTCATATGAATAGACATAAAATACATTCACTTTAAACAATGACTCTATGAACCTTTACCATTCACTGTTTCAAAACGCCTTCCTTATTACAAACATGTCAGCTTACATATCCATTTGTTCACATCAACATCAATTAACAAATGAAAATTGCGTTCATTGACAAAGGGAATCCGAACCCTCAATGGGTTTCAATATCAGCATAAAACAATGAATCTTTAAAGGATAATACAAATGAGTATGGTTGTTTATATTTTCATTTTTCATAATATTTTCATACCCCTCCACCAATAGCCATTCGCCAAACGAAAACAAACTCACGTGCGATTTGAATTTGATGATGACCATATATTGATTCGGTGTCATATCTCGAATGATCTTCATCGCACTGATTGTCGGCAGATTCGGTGCCACGAATTTTAGCAGCTCATGACACGTTATCAGCGATGGCACGGCCATCATACACAACATTGAGCATTTTCTCTTCTGAACTAAATTGCTTTCACTGAAATGATATCAACCAGTCAATATCATCGAATTTCATGAACACAAAATCGTAGGAAAATAAAAACCGAAAGAACTAAATTTGCTGCAGTAACAATCGTATCCAAAATAGTGTAAACGAATCAATTGAAATACTAAAAAGTAAGCTAAAATATATGATCACAACAACTCACCTATGCTTGTAAAAATGCAGAATACCAGATGTTTTCTCAACGAAAGGATTTCCCGAGAAATATGTCATCTTGTCGACATCTTAAAAACAATTTCGAGGTACATAAGTACTCAAAATTAAGCTTGAAATATTACACAATCATTTCAAACCCTTGCAAATTTTACTTCATGCCAACTTACTCAAATCAGATTATTTCATGATATGAATTACTGCTTGCTTGCACAATGTATTTTAACGGTTCATGATCATCTCTCCATCAGTGGCTTGAAGATGACATTCAGTATATTTTACCAGCTAGCCATAAACCTTATAAACAACCACTAAAGATTGAGAGGTGATGATGAAAAAAACCAATCCAAATGGTATCAACAGGTAAAATAATACCAACCCAATGATGGTTCACTAGCGGTTTTGGATGAAGAAATCGACGAGCCAGACGGGGTCGGTTGTACTGAGCATCCTTGAGGTGGTTCGCTACCGGCGATATCGCGATATGGCACTGTTGTTGAAGATGCAGACGACGCGGATGCAGGTGTTGGCTTGTTGCTGAGGATTTCTTCGGAGAAGGTTTCAACGACAACTTCGGCGTATTTCCGACGACCGAAACACTGCGTTTGGCTCGGTGCTGGTCTCTCCTTAAACAATTGTTCAGTTCCAATCAAATTCGACGAAATCATCTATATTCTCTATTTTGATACAACTATACAGATGCTCGCAATTCACATTCTTTGCTACTCATTTTCGATTGTTTTGCCGTCGAAATGAATTCCGATTGCAGAATAAATTTCCCTCAATGAACGTAATAATAATAATGAAAATAATAATAATAATAACAATGACAACTCCGAACCAAAACATTATCTCAATTCTGCTCTATCCAATTCATCACCAATTACTTCTATTCAATCATCATTCATCCATTCTTTCAATCACCTCCTATCAACCAAACCTTACTCCTCATAATCATGCCTCATTGAAACATATCTCAACTTCAATTCTGATTCAAACAAAAACATCAAAACAATTCTTTCAGTTCAAATACTAAAACATAATTTGAATCATTCTCAAAGACAGAACTGCCCAAATATCAATAATTTTCTACTAGATCTAACCGTATTCTGCGGTCTTGGATCAGCTGCGATTGGTGGTAAAGCTCCGCGCCCATTACTACAATCTTCACCTAACACTGGCGCTATCGATGGTGCTGTTGTGGCCGATTGCTGTGCCGTTGTCACTGTCGCTTTTTTATTGCGTCGTTTACTGGCCAACATTGTTTTTGCCGTACTCGACAGTGCGATTCTTAATGGTTCTTCACTGCTTTCTGCTAAAATTATTTCACTTAATTAATTATATATTTATTCATCGTCAGCTAATTATTGTACGTTTCACACATAAGCCTGTTCAAGATCACTCCATTGATCACTTTTATCACAGTTAATTGCTCTTCTCATCCATTTTTCATATTCTTTGAATTATCAGCTAAAATTATCTCCCACTATAGTCTAAATTCCAAAACCATTGACAGGGATCAAAAAACGTGCGATGTTATCCCCTGTTCCATCCCACATTACTGATTATTCAAAACCATCAAGATTAGGGGTGATAGTAATTCACTTACTTTCCCAAATTTCCCGAAAACCATTATATTTGCGATGAATTTCGACAGCAAAGTTCTTGGATCAAAGTTATAAAAATTCTCGAAAATCATAAACGCCAACAAGTCATCATATCAATTAACCACCCATCCATCTATTATATCGCTGACGATAAAACTAAATGTAATTAGATATTTGCTGCTGCTTACCGTTATCGTCAGTAGTTGAAAATTCCAATTTGAAAAACGGTGCACTCTTCTCAATTTCCAACCGTATAATTATTGGTGTTATTTCGCTCATCAGCTGAATTTGGTTTTTTAGGAAAAACCACTGAAAGCACAAATACAAATATTCGTGCGGAAATTTGCGACGAAACAAACGAAAGTCGTTTCAACTGAACAAAACAAACGAATGTAAATGTTCACATCCATAAACGGCAGATATATTGTTGACTGTCACCATGTTGAACAGATCTTGCATATGCACTGCAAATTGTACGAAAACGAAACCGAAGAAAAATCACCATGATTTATTGAAAATCACCTTGATTAATTCTCACTAAAATAAGTTATACAGCCAAAATCAGTGAAACTAATAATCAGCTACTACTGAACTGCTCAGATTACACCGACTCGCAAGTGATTCTTACAACAAATCAAAAAAAAGAACAATAATGTCAAAGAAAAACGCACTCCCAACTTACTATATACACATAAACTGCTCCAAATTTCCAGAAACTTAACATAAAACACGTTAATTACAAAAATATTCACCTAAAACTAAACAATAAGACAGCATATTTCAAACATCTTCAAAGTAACAAAAAACAAATTACAGAAAACAATAATATCAAATCACATTAACAAAAAACAATAGTATCAATATTAAACAACATTAGTAATTAGTAATCAATGAAATAGTACAATTGAAACAAAAACATTGTACCTGAACAATACAAAAATTGCAAATTCTTAACCTGAATACTTACATGTGATATGAAATTAGTTCATAACATTACTCTTCTCCAAATTTGCCTAAAACATTTCATCTTTCTATCCGACTCACAAATGAATAGATATTTCCCTCATAAATACAACGTTTGAAACAGATTTCAAATTGTTTCAAGAAGAAAGATGACTCTTCTCTTCCCCCCCCTCCAGATAAGAAATGGAATCCGCATAAAATGTTCTCGTTTCTCGTTATAACTCACGCAATTTTCAAGTGAATTTCGCTCAAAGACTCAAAATCGGTGCAGCATAATAAAGTCCATCCCAACCCAATTGCAAAGCGCCTCGATAGAGTCGGAAAAATGAGTATTGTCCTCTCCACTGGTTTCCACTTGACCACAGCAGTTGATGAACTTGCCACCAGCTGCTGCATTTCGTCGATCGTAAGCTCCATATCGACGACGATCGAACGTTCAGATCACGAACCGGTAAACTGAAACAGTCGAAAGGTTGCTATGAATACATAAAGATCAAGCATTAGATGACTCACAAATACACTGAAACTGATCCATGTCTTATAAAAATCCTTATTGCAATTATACGATTGCAAAAGATCAGAGTAAAAAACTAAAATATCTAAGAGTTTAAAAAAAACTTGAATAAAAATTTCACAAATCACATTCAAAACAGTTCAATTTTTCCACCATCCAATCAACTTTTCATCATCAACGACTCAATCGAAACAAAATACATGAAATATAAAAACACGAGGCTACTTCAATGAGCATTACTCATCTCATCATCAGACCCATCCTCATTTCAATGCTTTTCATCGCACAGAAACAATGCTGACCATGACAGTGCCTTCAACTGCCCCAAAATATATGCAACAATTTCATGCGGGAAAATCGAAAGATGACAGAAACTCAAATGATAAAAATATGATAAACAATGATAGCAACTTCTAAGAAAGAGAGGATTAACCTCGAGCCAAACGTAGACATTAAGATGGATGTCAACGCGAACGGATACGTGATTGATTTCCTCAGAAAGGAACAAGTCACATCCATCAAAGAACGCAGCAACTGCCGAGCATCTGTACCAAACGGATTGCCAATCTTAATGAAATTTTCATAGAACCTTTCTTTTCCACGAGAAAATTTCTCATTTCTCCTTCTTAAGTGAAACTAGCCACACGCTGAACTGCAAAATATTTCAATGAAATTTCCAAAAAAAAATCATGTTCTCTACGAAGCATCATTCTCTTACCCAAACAAATTTCTAAACTGGAACGAAAATCTTTTCAAAACATCATTTCTTCATGATAAAATTTCCAGTCTTTCAGACAAAATTCTCACGAATACTGCAACACAACGACGATGCAAATGAAAACAACATTTGAATAAGACGTATCACAAACCAATTTATAAAATATCACATCAATGGAGAAGCTCATCGCATGAGTCAGAAGCATACCCAATACTGACGATACGAGTAATGGTGTGAATCCGCTGAAATCTCAAACATCTACTCCAGATATATTACTGGCTCAAAATATAAACCACTTATAACATTACATAACTTTTCCTCGCAGATTTCATCAACAATCTTCAATTTTCACAACCTTACTAAACAATCATTTCAGCCAAAATCTGAGGAAAATAAAAGGAAATCAACGCAAAGAATCGCACCTATACAACGACAAAAGTCCACTTTGCACATAAACTGATGAAAAAGACTCGAATATATCCTCATGAACGTCCATATCACACACCAATTGTGCCACCTCTCGAGTTTGAACCACTGAAATTTATTTATGGCTGCTCTCAAAATTATTTCCGTTACCACTACTGCTCTTATTTTTACCATTGTTAAAATCAATATTATTACAGCTGCTGTAATTATTACTACACTGTTGCAACCAAATCGCTATATAGCAGCCAATAGAGAGCAAAATATCGAATGCGTTCACAAACAATACCACGTAAAACGAACTCATTAAGAAGAAAAAATTTTTCATAAACTCAAAAAATTCATCCAGTAGAATTCTGTTACAAATACAATCAGCTGAAAATCAAAACGTGAATAAAGAAATACAAAGTTGAATGTGTTTGGAATTCACTTCATAAATCATATCGCAGACAGCAGGCACTAAACAAATTACATTACACCTTAACAATAACGAATCAACCAACGAAACCAACTAACATATGAAAGGGAAACTGATCAAATCCATCGCCACCACAACAATCGCTGAACGTGTCACAAATCGAATCAACAACTGGAATCGCTCGAAAACATTTCGCGGTCCCTCTCGAGCTATATCACCGGCACCACCGAACTCGAAATGCCGTAATCGAAGTTGCTAAGAATAAAACAAAATCAAACAAATGGTAACGGCACATCATCAATTCACTCAACACAATCGCTTCATAACGAATAATAACAGACGATTGGATAATAGATAATTGGATAAGCCGGATCATAGCCTGGCTCAGGCTCACAACATTAATGACATTGGTACACCACTCGGTTTTGAGCAAAACTTTCCTCCGCGAACGGGAAAGTTTTCGTTCGCGGAGACCGAGTGATGTACCAATGTCATAATCGCTTCAACAAAATTGCTCAATAAAATGTTCTCTCCTTAATAATAAGATATCCACTTTCACAATTCCTCTCGTACCTCTCATAATTCCCCAATCCCACTCACAATGCGTTCACAAGAACACATTCAACTCATTAATAAATTATTACTTCTCCTATTCCAATCTCAATCACCTGCGTATTTCATTCATATTCAATCACAAAATTATTTTATATTTTCGCTTATGCATGAAATATTTAATCTCTATCGAAAATGTTCTGAACAAAATAAATTTCATGCAACTAAACGTGAAAATTGCAAATAAAATTCTGCAAACTTCATTTCAATTTGATTTCAGCAAATAAATTTCAGCTTTACAAGAACGTGACAAAATGTGAACATATTGGTCAGCAATCCTTTCTCGTACCCTGGCAACGATCAGTCGAATGGCACACGCGAGCACCTCTTTCACTAAGGCTATTTCTGCACCAACCCATAACGACCGAAAGCCATACAACTGATACAAATGCCTGGCTGCAATTAATAGTTCTTAAGCACAAAACATTCGAATCCTTTTCTCAACTCGATTTTGTAAATTGTCCGATAAATTCCTCGGAAAAAATAATCTCCGAGAAGGAAGATGAGAATCATGAAAATCATTTTTAAAACAAACGACAAAAAATCACGGAAACTTCTCTCGATTCCACTGTGAACCCAAAAAGAATAGAAGAAATCTTAAACAATTCAAGCAAGAAATGAAATAATGAAATTTCACTTTTGTCTACTCACCATACGAGAAAGCGTTCGCATGAAAGAAACACGACGGTCCAACCACCAAAAAATATCTGCCTTTAGTTAAGGGTAATCGATTGTAGCCTAACTGTGATAGGGTTCGACTCACGACGGCGATTGGATGCGATAAAAATGCACCGAATACTATACTTCGTACTTCACGTTCAGCCATTTCTGCCTAAAATTAAAATATTTTCAACGCAAAAACTAAATTTTGAAGGCACAAATCAATGTGCAAAGAGGTACTTCTAAAAATTTCCGGACAAATCATGACAAGTCAAATCGAACCTCTTCACCAATATAGCCAAGAAACCGTATCTCCCTTCGAATTTCATCGTTCTCTACTTCGTTTTGCATTGATGTCGTTCTGGAATGCTTTAAGAGTATTATCTAAAAATGTTCACTGCCTTGAGATTTATTTATAAATATACACATATATTCATACAACTCATTTGATTACTTTATCACCTCAAAACTGAATATTTTTAAACACTTTCATCACTACAAATATTCAAACAACCAAACTGAATGAAAATGCAATTGCTACAGTTTACATTTATGATTTCAATGAACAAAAATGAAAGCTTACCTACTGTTAAACAAGAGAAAATCACCTAATCCGAAGTGTTTCATTAGTTTCTCCAAGACCTCTTTACTCAATTAAAGGAAAGGAATTCCTCCACAAATTCACTGATTTCATATTCTCTTCATTACATTCGAACTTCTATTGTTTTCAAAGAAATGTTTCAGTTTTGCCTCAACTAATATTCACAACTTCCAACAGAACATGCGATTACACTTGCGATTATAGTTCATCATCGTAAACAGATACGCATTGAATGCTTTGAATAAGACGGCAACAATGTTAAATATCTCATCAGTATAATATAACTGTAAACTGCAGTTTTATTCCACCCACAACAGTTTAACAATCTGATGATAATAACAACACACATAAATAATAAAAATATATATCAAAATCACAGCAATTCACACAATAAATTAATTCACTGTCACACAATAAATTAATCATATCAATACCTTTCGAAGCAATAACCTTATCAATACCAATTCATCAAAAACACTTAAACAATCAAAATCAATCCATGAAGACGTTCCAAGACTTAACAGATTCCCTTCACCCATTTTTATCCACCACCTCAAAAAAGAAATTCCACTTCCCCGACTATCAACCCTTTCCAGTTGAAGCATGCAAAAGCAACCGAAATTAACTGAAACTATACGGGTCAAGAATGTGTTTGATTGCAGTCCTCAGTTGTTTATTAATCGTGTAAAGTTCATGACTTTGAGACGATGATGAAAGCGAAGAAGACTGCGGTGGCAGATGCGGAATGGGCACCAACAACGGATCGAACACTTTGAATATCAATACGAAACCTTCTTGCGAGTCTGCACATTCACCTTGTGGATACTGCAATTCAATCAAGTAAATCTGATACCTTCACTTACAAATTTCCAAGCATTCACACCATATTTGCACTGTTATTCTCAATTGTATATCACTAAACAAAAATAATTATTTTTACATTATTCAAATTAACTAACCAATAATGATACATTACACACACTACACTGCATCACTTAATTAAATCAAGATTCATTAATGCAAAATGCGAATAATTATCAACACGTTTTCAGATAAATTTGTTTCATTACTTCTGCTCAAAAAAAAACTAAAAATAAAATTTTTGAAAATGAGAATAAATGGACAAAATATGACGCTGAACTGCACTGAGCGACGAATCAAGCAACGAATCCTTACCCTTTCCACATATTCAGCCAACGATAAACACTCCATCAGCATCGCTCTACCTACGATCGCACCACTCGGATAACTTAACGGATACTCTCGATCCAGTCCTCCATATCCGCCATCAGCCTCACCTCAACCAAGCAACATATCACTCATGCCACAATCTATCTTCATCGTACCGATTCCCATTTATGTAATGGCTACGAAACCAACCCATCCACGAAAACACTTTCATTTATCACATGAACAAACTTCGCAAAAAATAAGGCAATAACAAAACCAATATCAATTTCTTGCCTCTCACTTAATGAGATCACATTATAAGATTATATCACATTATTAAAATTATTATTATAACACTTATATCACATTATATATATTATATTATCATATCGCATCATTACTATTATATCAAAATTATTATCATTATATCACATTATTATATCACTTCGATTTATCACATTATTAAAATAACTGATTTCATTACTTTCAAAAAACAACAATAGCATCGTCTAATACGCGAATCAAACCATCAGAATAAATCATCCAATAGGAAAATTCGCAACTAACCATAAACATTCTGGAATGCCAAATCCCGACATTTCTGTACTTCATCTCTAATTTCAGCCTGTGTGGCTGCTCTTGCTGTTGCAGCGATGAACAACGGTCCACGAAGATCCACATCCTCAGGCCATGGAATATGCCTGAATTCGTTTTTCGTCGACTCAAAACCATCTTCAATATCCGATATCAATACTAAGCAAAAGATTTTTTAACAAATCTTTTGCTTTCAAATCAATTCATAGATTCTCAATACTCATTTCATGCATGCTCGAACACCTCACATAAACGCACACTCCCCTTCATCCATCAATAAGCACGCACATCTGCTATAAATTAACGAAAAACATCTTCAATTCCAATCTATTTCATTTCAACTTCACATAACTCTCAACTCACTCATTTGCTCAAGTTGAATTTCCCTCTACACATCAAACTCCATAGCAAAACAAAACAGAAACCAGTTCTATTTGTACAATCAAAAAATCAATCAAACACAATCAAAGTTGAATACAACATCACCGTCACAATACACCAAATAAGATCACATTATAGGATTAAAATAAATGATTTCATTATTTTCTGAAACCACAACACTAGCATCGTCTAATATGAAAGTTACACCATCAGAATATAAATCATCCAAATAGACAAATTAAACCAACAGCAAACAAACGAACCTTCTAATACCAACAGCTAATAATGAAGCGAGTGGTTGTTGCACGGGTATCGCATAACCTTTCCGTTCCACTTCAGCGTATAACATCTCTTCACTCGGTATCAAAAACATATCGTCAATTTCTAATCGTTCATCGTCACTCAACGCTTGCACATTCTTACTTCGGTGACCGTATCGTTCATCGTACTGAATATATTATTCACTTTCTGAATGCTTCCCAAATGGTCAACCTCGCAAAACCTTGCGGTCGACATTTCTCAGTAAAACCTTACTTAAGTGCATAAATGAATTCAAAAACAAATGCCGCTGTAAACAAAACATAATGATCCAATAACCAACGTTGATTTCTTTTACTCAATGAAAATGCTATACTGATTGCAACTGATTAAATCAAAAAACTGAACAACTGAAATTCTTTGATGCTTCTAATCAATTCAATCATTCTGATGGAAATTCCTCCACTCTTTTAATTACTCTCCACGAAACGACAATTTGATAGTGAAGTTGCAAAAATAAAACAATTAAAATTGCATACTTTCGGAGTAAACGAAGGGAATAGGGAATCGAAATTCGGTCTTGACATCAATACACCACTTTCTTGTTGTTGTCTCTGGTGTGATTTACTGATGATTGACTGGATTACAGGATCGCTGGCCGCATACTCATGCTGATCTTTTGTCTAAAATCAAAATTGTTGAGTTGAAAACTTGTCTGAATTGAAAAATTGAAAAAAATAGAAATTTTTTTAAAAATTTCTGAAATCTTTCGTTCGAAACTGAAAAACTGGTCTGAAGTTACTGAATCTAGACACATATTTACAGGTTTATATGTGAATCTCCTCATCGGTTCAATTGAATCTATTCACTTGAACTTTCTTCCAAAGTATTCATAGCATCCAAATGAAACAATGCCATAAGATGCGAAGAAAACAATTCGAATGTGAGTTAGTCATCGAAATCAAACACAAAACTATCATATCTGATGGATTATCCACGTACCTCATTCACGGTTCTCTTGTCCAAATCAAAATCCACAATCAACGCTCTCTTCTGACGTGCACGCATTTGTTTCAGCTCTTCTTTTCGGGCAATTATCGCTTCTCGTTCCTTACAATTACAATACCAACTGTATGATTTCAAATGCATGCATGCTCGTTACCGTCATTTTCAAAACCATCACAAAATACACCTAACTGTTGATTCAATAAATGAAATACCACTCACAAAAAATGAACCGAATCTATTTCTGTGATATGTAAACTGGATACTGATCTATTGAACTTTCAATATCTTATGGTTGGAATCTATCAATGTTGTGATTAAATATTCAGCAAATTTATGCTAAGGGATAAACGATATTTCATGAAGTTACCCAGTCCCCTCTCACAACTAAAATGGACAAACTGAACTGATTGAAACATCAAAGTCGATCATTTAATGTGCCATTCCCATACCTCTTTTGTCAAATAAGCATTGTTTTCCATATTATAATAATCCGACTCCAAATCGTGCACGTGTGTTTGCCGTTCCCTATCGGCATCTGCTGTCAACAATCTATTTTTGAATTCCTCAGCCTTCGATAGTGCATTCCCCAAAGCGGCCAACGAAAGCGGTTCGCCACTCGATGACTTTCCACTCAACTCATTTGCCTCATTACCAGCCATCAGTTTTCCATAGAGCTCTGCTGATTTCTTTGAATTACGATTTAGAATCTGAAATTATTCGGTGGAATTTTTCGATGTGACTGCTCATTGACGGAATCATATTCTTATGACTGTCTTCATCATGTTGAATATTACCACTATTCTTATTTTAACTGTTATCTGCTTTAGTTTCCAAGATTACAGTTACTTGCATTATTATTACTGTTGTCATTCTCTTATTATTATTACTATTATTATTATTTATTGGTACCATTCGGTTTCCTTCTATTATTATCATTACTCGATCAAAAACTGTAGTTCAATTGCAGCCCTGATCACTGTTGATCATTTACTATTGAACGCATTTTCGCGCGAACTCATTGATCTATCTTTTTTTCACCGTAGATAAATACTGCATATACCTATCTGCATGAACTCTGCGCATTTCTCTCCCTAATATATTATATGATATGTTTCGTATACGGATGGTTTGGTTACAATGTTGGGTTGCTTTCTTTTACTTCTTAGTTCCATTAACAACGATCAGATTATTATTTTTATCATTACTATGATCACTTCTAAAACATTATCCTCACTATTATCATTTATCAAAATTAACATCTGCAACAAAATCAGTGATTCTTCTATCCTATCAGCTACCAGCTATACTACTCCATTACTATTAGCATTGTTACTGCTATCTCTATAACAGTAATTTATCATCGGCAAGATATACGTTGCTTTATCAAGATTTGCAATTAACTTCGACAGTACTCTAGTAAGAAAAAATTTCACATTTCATTTCTCTTTAAATTGCTACAATTATTCCGTTCTAATTCCGTTACTGATATAAAATTATCGTCATTGTTATTTCCGTAGTTACGATCGAAACGGATACCTGTCGTTCCTCCCTTGTGCACACCAATTCGCCGCAAGAAAAACACGGTCCACTGCCTTCTTGCTCACAAACTATTCGTCCACAACCCATGCAATTCCGTATTAATCCATGAATCCGCGCTTGACAATCACACCTGTGTCGTCCTTCAATTTAATTATCACTTATATTAAATCACTTCAAACGTTACGTTTCGTGCCATTCAATGAGAATAACTATTTTCATACGGTTTCGAATAATGAACCACCACTCAAATGCGAATTGCAGTTTCAGTGAAATGTAACTATCATAAATTCAATTGCTACGTAAAGCGGGATTATAAAGGAATTACAAAGATGACTACCGATTACTTCGGTGTTGAATTAGATTTAGAAAAGTTTTATGAGGAAACCACAACAGCTGTGTGTGTTTTTTTTTGGAATATACCTCTTTCTGCTCAAGTTGTTTTCACGCATAAACGAATCGAAATATAATTGGAATTAAATCGAATCAAAAGCTTTTCAAATATTATTTTGGTTCATTTACAAGCCAATTTACGTTAATCAAGATAGAGCAGCAATTACTACTTCGCTGTTTAATGAAGTTATTATCGTACTTGAATGTAAATTTTGAGAATCTTTGAAACGGAATCAAACAATTTTTGTTCTCAAAATGACAACCGCTCTCATTGTCAGACACATGCATCGTCTGCATTCAGCAAAGCTCGGGCTCTGTAGATGACAGAATTTAAAAAAATCATTTGAAAGGCTGCAAAAAGTCTGCAAATCTCGACAGATGAAAATGAAAGGAAGCATACCAGCGCGTAGCCTTTCCGCCGGATTGCTGTCTTTAACCGTTACTCTTCTGTTTGGCTGCTGCTGTTTCTGATGTGAGGCACTCAACGACTGGGCTACGGACTGCAGGGACACTCCACGACGACCTCCTCGGTTGCTTTTCATTGTGGACAACACACCTGGAATGGGTAAAAAATGACCTTTACAGTTAGTTTATCTGATTTCTGAACATACCAACTAGCCACTGATATCATTCACGTACACAGATAGCATTTATGTTTTGGAATTATTCCGTTCTATTCCCTGAAATAGAACAGCAACTGACTGTTCTATTCTGTTTATCTGATTAGTTTGTCTGATTTCTGAACACATCTACAAGCCAATAATATGACTCTAACATGAAGTAATATCTGAATTTTTATCAGTTGCATTTTGTTGCATAAGTAAACTAATTCACTGAATAATTAGTTCGTTTTGAAATGAATAAATGAACATAGTAAAAATTAACGAACAGAGTAATTAATTAAACTTGAAAACAACATTTCAAATCGTAACGATCAGTAACAATCTAAGTAACAGCAATCTGTGGTGTGTATCTTCATGTTTTTACCACAAATATTTGATAATCTCAATTCGTTCGCTACAAAACTTTACGAAATCACTTTACACTTTTCAAAATTTCAAATTATGAGAAATAATATTCTCCGAGCAATTTCAAAAAAAGGCAATTTCAAATTTATGACAAGCTTAATAATTAACACAAGTCACATCGAAAATAAATATAGTAATTAATTGTGAACATTGCTCGGTTGTTTCGCCAAATTCACGTTATAGATATCGTGGGCAACTTGAGACTACGGTAATATCCATCGTAGACAACTGACCAATTGGTTTGCGACAAATCTACAGTATCCTAACTGAATATACAGTGCTATTTGTTGAATCCACAGTAATGTTGGTTTTGTTCCACAATTTTTTAAAACTGTTTTATTCTGTTATTTTTCATTCTTCGGTTGTTTCGTTATGTTCTAACATTCTTTTTTAAATTGTTCTGTTCAATTCTTTAAAATAGAACAGGAATAGAGCAGTTTAATTGGAATATAAATATCGCCAATCCATAATGATGGTTGCTGGACCAAATGAGCAGCAACAGTTTTCCCCATGTTCAGTTTTGTGAATGAGCAATCTGCAAGACTTGTAGAGGTTTCAGCCATACCTAAGAATACATTTTAGTCAATCCACTCGAACCAGGTTCCAGTTCAACATTGCTTTCACATGCAGACTTAAGCTTACAAGGCTTGTACTTAGCTGTGAGCCTACAGTTGAACTTATGACTGAAATGAACCCATATGTACTAGGGTTTGCAAAATCCCGGCGTTTTTTCAATCCCGGGATCAGGATTTAATCCCGGGATCGATTTTTGATTCCGGGATAATCCCGGGATTGAACAATTTTTGTAATATCGATGCGGGGCATGTTCAAACATATTTTTGTAAACCAATATGTTCATTATTAATCAGGAGGGAGCTAAATCAACAAACTATTGAACAAATTCGAGGAACCAAGTTGTTCAAATTCAGATTAATATTTCATACAAGGTTGCTAATGATCAAGTCATAAGGGCATACTACATTTTCTATGCTAAGGCATCTTGTCGTCTCGGGTCTAACCTGCATGTGAATATGAAATTCTTGATTCTCAAACACTTATTTGCAGTGCTTCAAGTCTATTTTCTCGCAGTATTAACGTCAGGTGAATTCTGCCGTTTCGGAAATTTCGATTTTGGAATGAGAATTTGGAATGAGTGTATTCGATGGAATGAGAATTTGACTTTAATTGCTAAGTGAAGTGAATGAGGACTTAGCAAAAGAGAACACTTTTGGTGATAAAAGCCATTAGAGCGATTGTAACAGCATGGAAAAGAATGCAAACTTTGTTAAAACGAATAAAAACCCTGTTAGGTCCGACGAGTTAATAAGCCAATACTCAGGAGAATGAAGAGTATTGCCATCAACTAATCGCATTTACATACCCAATATGAAAAACACCTTCAAAATGGTGTTCTATCATGACATAAAAGCTGCATAAAATACTGATTTCCTGACTCCCTCCACTGCCCCTTCACACCTCCAAATTACCCAAAATGGGTAATTTCACCCCTATGAGAAATGCATCGCATAAATTATATCATTTGAATTTTGAAAAAATTAAAAGTTCAGAGTTTATCTAAAAAGTGAAAAAAATCCGCAATGGATTTTCTTCGAACTATCGAGCACTTACATGTTTGATAATTTCGATCAGAGATTATGGAAATGTACTTGATAGTTAAGCTTAAGATCTTTTTGAATGGAACAATTTCCCTCACTTCGACAGTGAATTCTCACTATGAGTGAACTCAGTGAGAATTAATGTACATTTCGATCGGATGAAAGTGTTACCAAATAGCGAAGTAAAAAGACTTGCAGTCTTTAGAACATGCAGTTGAATTAACAAATGGAATATTGAAGCCGAAAAATCGCGTTAGAGGAAACGACTCAAAATTTCGTTGAATTTTGTTGCTGTCGGTTCTTATTAGAAAATGTGATTATCTGCGTTATTCTACTTAGAAATGCATTCAGATGAGCGTGATATAAAGCAATGAAGAGCAGAATAATCAGTTGAATATTGAATGAAATATTACGTAAAAGTTCATCGAGCTGTCGTTGATCATGTCATTCGTCGAACTTGCGTCTATTTCCTTAGCTATTCATCAATTATAGAGGGCAGACAGCAAAGATGAGTGCATATGAATGGGATGGGAATGATTAAGGCTTGCTTCAAGATGAGCATACTATCAAAATTCACGCAAACTGACATGTTTCATCAAATCCTGAAATCCCGAGATTTTCCAAATCTTAAATCCCGGGATCGGGATCAGAACTGAAATCCCGGGATCCCGTGCAAACCCTAATATGTACGTAATGATGAATCGTTGCCATTCAGGTGCTTTGCCCTAATATTTTGTTTCATTCTATAGTACATTCGGCCGATTTATAATAGATGTATATCTGAATTTTAATGGATGTTTCAAAATTGAATCAAAGTGTAACGTTGCAAATTCTCTCCTGATGATGTGTAGACCTGAATAACTAATCAAAATTATTATTGTTGTATTCATATACAACTGCTGAACTATGAAAATCGCAGGTGCTGACTAGGGTTTGCAAAATCCCGACGATTTTTCAATCCCGGGATCGATTTTTCATCCCAGGATCGAACAATTATTGAAATGTCGATGCGGGGCATGTTTAAACACATTTTTTCGAACCAATATGTTCATTATTAATCAGAAGGGAGCTAAATCAACAAACTATTGAACAAATCCAAGGAACTAAGTATTCAAATTCAAATTAATACTTCATACAATGATGAGAATGATCATGCCGCAAGGGCATACTGCATATTCAATGTTAAGGCATTTAGGGTCCAAGCTGATAGCAGTACACCTGCATGTGAATATGAAATTCTTGATTCTCAAGCACTTATTTGCTATGCTTCAAGTCCATTTTCTCTCAGTATTAACGTCGAGTGAATTCTGCCATTTCGGAAATTTCGATTTTTTACAAAAAAAATGCATCGCATGAATTTTATCATTCGAGTTTCGAATAAATTAAAAGTTTAGAGTTTAGCTAAAAAGTGAAAAAACATCCGCAATAGATTTTCATGGAACCATCGAGCACTTACATATTTAATAATTTCGATCAAAAACCATGCAAATGTACTTGATATTCAAGCATAAGATCCTTTTGAATGGAACAACTTTGCTCACGTCGGCAATGAATTCTCACTATGATTGAACTCAGTAAGAACTTGAGTACATTTCGACCAGATGAAAACGTTTCCAAATAGGGTAGTAAAAAGACTTGCAGTCTTTGGAACATGTAGTTGAATTAACAGATGGAATATTGAAGCAGAACAAATCTTGTGAGAGGAAACGTCTCAAAATTTCATTGAACTTTGTTGCTCTTGGTTTTTATTCGAAAATGTGATTATCTCTGTTAGTCTATTACATAGAAATGCATCCAGATGAGCGTGATATAAAGCAACGAGAAGCGGAATAATCATCAAAAACTGCAAGAACCACCTGCTCACTAAAGATTTGAATTGAGGCAAATGGCGAGGTGTCTCAAACTTTAAGAAATCATTGACACTGATACACTAAACATAACGGTGGGCGAACGTTAATCGTCCATTCAGAATTTTGCTGTAGTGGTTTTTTGCTTTATTGCCCAACGATCATAACATTGGAGAAATGTTATTTTCACTCAGCACATCTTAAGTGAATGTTATTTTCACGATTATAAGTTCATTGAATTTCATTAAATATTACCGAGAGCAGCTGTTCCGTGCAAATGACTGAACGAACAAGATAACAAAGCTAATCTTTCGCGGCCACGACAACGACGCTAATCTTTTTCAACTCAACCAAGCGTATCGTCAAAAACTTGCGTCCGCCTCATTATTTAATCAGTTTGTCGAGTGAACTCATTCACCGGGTGCTACACAGCTGTCTCTGAAACGCATTATCACGCTTGCTTCCATACGTCCAAAACAGAGAGAAATCTTATTGGGATTTGGCATTCCACTTGAACAGCGACTAATTAATTGAAATTGTGCGTGCTGTTGTGTGTTCAACAGGATTTAATGAGATCTTCAAATATCAACGAGGATATCGCTGTGATAGTGATTACAGTTTGTGTAGGTTTCTTTTGAGTTCGTACACTTAAACTCAAAACTGATTTTACATCATATTGGCAGTCATAATTCATTTTAATTTATTTTACGAAGGTGAACGTCATCAGTCATTGCGTTTAAAAACTTTTCGGAACAAAACAAAACGAACTAATTGAAAGTTATATTAGCTAATTTCGTTGAACTTGAAGCACCTGATCGTAATTGATGCTGACTTGTACTCCAGTCAGGACATTTTTTGAGTATTCAAAACTTCTAGGTCACAACAGCAGGTCTGGTGTTGAATGCAATGGCGTTAAATGTGATTCGTACATCGCGGAATCTGCATAATTCATTTGGAATTCTTTGTGGTGGCTTCTTGCTGTCACATTTCATTGTGTTGCTTGTCACACTTCTATGGATTCCGCCCGTCGTCGCCATGTAATTCAACAACTTTTGATTCAATTCCTCACTCGTTTTCAATGAATCCCTTCGCAAGTTTCATACAGTCATAAGTTTATGCTTGTACGACTCAACTTTATCGCAAAACCCTTTCAGTGGATAAAAAAGTTTGCAAAAAATTCTAAAATTCCAACTGGATTCGGACTTAGCATGGCTCGATCGAACTAGCTCATTGATCAGTTATGCTTCTGAAGAAATTTACTAATTATTGACTGTCCAGTTCAATTTCTAACTTCATTTTCCTAGTTTCAATAACTCCAATTGTGTTCAGCGTCTCTTTAATTAAATGTTTATGATCGTTCCCTGGACGCCGTATACAGCTTCCATTGAATCATTTTGGAATCGTTTCGCTTGGTTTCTTTCTGCTCAACGGAGTGCTTTCAGAAGAAATTGAAAACTCTGAATCCACAATAATAGAATCATTCATAATTTAAGACCTGGAACTTGGGCTGCATCTGTACTGGCAAGCGTAGTGGCTCATATCGTCAATTCACAGTTTTATTCAGCCGTCACGATACTGCTGTTGATTGCGTTGAATCGCTTTACCGCTATAAGTTTTCCCACTAAATACGGAACATTGTTCACGACTAAACTTTCCATTGTATGCGTTGGAGGCACATTTGCTCTTTGGCTGACACTTTGTTCTATTTATTATATTGGTGAGTGAATTTAACTGTGAACTTCTCATGCTTTTTAGTTTCATGCTTTCAATGCAAATTCTTTTTTAAGTTTCCGCTTTATCAAATACTTGGGAATATTGCATTGTCAAATACGTCATGGCATTGAGCAGAAAGCTCTTTCTTCAAAGGGCTCTTGAACAATAGCTCGAAGATTCCATTGAATTCTTTGTGAGAAATCAGACAGTTGTGTACGACAAATGTAACACGTAAAAAAACACAAAGAGAAAGCATCTGAACGAGTTTTAGTAGCATTGATTGGTCCATTTTTTGTGCTGTCTTCAGATGGCTGCACGTATACATTTCATCGAGATACCTATTTATGGCGTTTTGACAAGGCCGGCTGTGGGAAATTCATGTCGTTTTATGTGGATTTTGTTTTATCACTGATCTTGGCTATTAGTGCACTTTTAGTGGACGCATGCGCATTTTTTCGGCTCCGAAACTACACTGAGGTATGCATCGTATATTTAGATCACTTATCGTATCTTCATAGGAAGTTTGTGCAAAACATGAGGATCAGAGTGAAATTTTTGTTTATGATCAAATTACTGGTAACAATTACCGACAAGCAGTACTTCGTTGATCATAACTATCGCCATTAGCGCCTGCTTCTTGTGGTAATTATAATGATGAAGATTTACTCTTGCGGTCATCGAGTTTTTAACTTTGCTTTCAGCGGATGCAACAGTGTTCTTCGAGGGCATTCGTTAAGATTCACGCAATTCGGAAGCGTCGACGAGAAGTTATTTTGTTCGCTCAGGTTCTCCAAGAAAATTATTTTCCAAACGATTTATGTTCTGTGCATGATCATCCATAATGTTAATTTGTTGACTTAATTAATTAATGTCACTATTAATGTAATTGTTAATAATATTTCCAGTAATGATTTTATGAATGTTTTGAAATTTCAGTCATGTTTATACACACTGGTATTTGTGATTGGCTTATTCTTGTTTCATATAGTTTCTCACCTCACTTCATCACGTTTAGCGACATTCGCTTGTGTCACGGTCGCCTTTCAAATGATGCACGTCCTATGCGGGTTTGTTTCTCATTAACATCATTAGTGGACGCTTTCTTCATAGGAATTCAGAGGGAACATAAAAACAAAACGATTTCAAGCGTACTAAGAAACATTGCGACAATATTCAACGTTTCGGCTTCATGCCATCTTAAGTGATTCAAAAACGATTTGGATTTTGCTCAGATCAGTGAACGTATTTGATTGATCCAGATCAAACGTATTGTTCAGAGTGAATATAAAAAGAAGCAGATAATTGAATCGCTCGAAAAAGTTCGTCAGTTATAGTCACGATAACAGTCATTATATTAAGCTTACTAATCATATACTCATAGAAATAATAATTTCATTTGAACGGATTTTCTTTTTCGCGAATATTTGTCATGTTAATATAACATTTAAACATTTAAAGCAATAACGTTAGTAAGCGCTCAAGTTGCTGATAGTTTTTGCGAAAATCAAGAGGAACCATTAAGTTTGATTGATCATCAGTGATTCAATTAATTTATTGGTCTCGTAATTCTCTCTATTTCATTTCATTTCAAACTTTTTAAATCTAATGTAATCAAAAGTTGCAAATCACTACAATACAAGCATTAATCTAAATTTATTGTCAACGTTTTATTTCCTTCTTTCATACCTATTCCCTCCAAATAGTCCAAGTTAGTCTAAAGCTCTGAAGTCCAAGAATCAAAGAATGCTGTCAACAATCCATTCGTCATCTTCAGTCCTATATTAGCCATTTGCTAATATATGCAAATTGAACCATCTTCCTAAATCATTCACAAATCAGTTTGACAAATCATTGAATTCCGAACTCGACGTTAAAGTTCAAGCAGCCAAATTACATACTGATGGAATATTTATCAGACTCTGTATCGCTCAAAAAACTATAATTTGTTTGTTGTTACTTATTTAATGCCTGACCCAAAAATGTTTCAGTGTTATATTCTTGTCATTCAACTGGAAACGAAACGTGCTGAGGACCGAAGTAAAGTCATTGAATATAACGTGATAAATGCTATCGTTATGCCCTCTAAATATGAAGAGTCTCTCTCGGAACACTTTTCACTCACCAATCTCAGACATTAATACACTTGTATAAAGTTTGATGCTGATTACTGTCATATAATAAACTATCATGTTTGTATGAATATTAATGGTGATTACGTCTTGTACTGATATTAATACCAATAAAACGGTAGCTTTATTTTCTGAAGTGTGCCATTTGTACTGAGATTGATAACAACAACAAGGTCAGGAAGATCTTCGTATTCCTATATGGGAAGGCACGAGGTTCTTACCGTGCTCCTTGCTATTAAGATGCGAATTTCTTCTCAAAATTGATTCAACCAGACGGATTCCTGGAACCAGTAGAAACAATCTTGCAAAGCAGTTGGAAATTTTAATCAAATCTGAATTTTATACCGCATGACACGTTTCGCAAGAGCATTTCCGTTGATGCATATACGCAGTGATAAATAAGACAACAATGATAAATTGAGTAGAACATTGATAAAAGTTATGAATATTGAAAGATTAGTGGAAACGATATGACTGAGTAGTTATTTATTTAATCAGCAAATCCAACTCATCACGAGTTTATGCCTATTTGTTATTAGCAATATCACATTCTTCCTTACTTGACGTCCCTCTTTCCGTGCAGATAACGATAATAGCGATGGGAACCATCTGTCATCATGAAATTCGAACTTCGATGAGTGATTACAATCACGAGCGAAAATTGAATAATTTCGATAGCACTGAATATGATCACGATGAAACGAGCGAAATCTGTGCTCGATCAAGACAGAACAAAATTTTTGGGTGATCCATATTCGGAATGCGCCATATCCAAATCCATAAATTCGAGATCGTTAACGATTAGAGGATGAAATGCTGTGTTGCGCAGCCGATCTGTGCTCTGGGGTCGATTTAAATTGGCGAATTTTTTATCGATAATACCGATTGTGGCTAAATTGAAACGTGATAACGACTCCAACTGACTACGACCCAGCATTAGTCCACGATTCATGTTGATGCTCTGTGCTAACTGCAAATTTTCTTCAATTTATTATTTCCAAAAAGGAGTATAATTAATGTGAGTAGTCATTCACTGGCTCAAGAATAGCATGCAAGTTCCTCCAGAAATTGATTCAACTAGACTCCTGGAATCCTGGATTGATTCTTGGAATTAGTAGAAACAATCTAGGAAAGTGGTTGGAAATTTCAATCAAATGTGAATTTCATATTGTATGACACGTTGTGGTGAGATTAGAGTATGCACATTGTTTTTTTTTCTTTCATAGAATTGAATCCGTTCAGACTTTTCATGGTTAGACATTAAATCGGGTGATTGGGGCAGAATTTTATTCCCTGATCCAATTAATCAAACAATTTTGATTAATTCAATTGATTGATTGAACTGATCAGTTCGTTGATTGAATCGAACTCATTCAATTTATTGATCCAGTTGATTGATTTATTGATTCAACTATTTCAATTCACTCAATTGAACTGATTGAATTGATCAGTTGTTCAAATAATTCAATTTTTGTTAGTATCTAAGTGGATAATTAGTCATAATCTCTCTCTTTAAAGAATGTCTGTGGGCGATTTCTGAACACTTGTGGTGCTCTATGGAATCAGAAATTTTTACCTCTTCATTAACTGCTTAACGTTTGTTTAGTTCAGTTTCTAGAGGGGACTGTTTGATCGGAATTCAGAAATCCCTTTCGGAATATATTTTGCGTAAGTGGCAAAAAAATAGCAATCAGCGAAATAGGAAATGGAATCATCAACCAACTTGAATCATTTTGTTGGCGATTCGTTTTGCAGTGCCCACATGTCTTCCCATGTAGTGAATATGATTGATGGCTTCGGCTGCCACCAGCTCAACCGTGATTGTCACCAATATAACACCAACAATTATGAACAGAATCAGATATGGAATTGGTATCGGCGACTGAAATCAGGGCAAAATTTCATTTCAATTCTCAAGATTCAAGCAAAATTTTCTCTCTGATTTTCATTATATTTATGATGCACTCACATGCGATTCGCTTCACTGAAATAAATTTTCCATTGAACAAAATTTATTTTCAATGTCAATGATGAAACCTTATGAAAGTGCGCTTCTCATAATGGAAATCAACTTTTTAAACTGGGAATATAGCTCTAATGATTCATTGCTCTCGGCAGATCATTTTGGTCATCTTGTGATAAAATGAAAGCCCGAACGATCATTTGCAAGAATGGAATTGCAACGGTTTAATGATGTTCACAAACCGGTATATCTCCGAAACCAATCGTAAAAATTGATGTGATTGAAAAATACACAGCATTGAGGTATGTAAGCGGTGAGAACAACCAGATTATCCATGCGGCAAGGAACAGGTAAACGAGTAAAAATGCCAGGAAGCATATGCCTAATATTGACTGAAAATATCACAAGCTGTTAGTTATTGCCATAAGAATTAGTAGTGTCATTACGGTGATCTTTGTAATCAAGGAATTAACGGTCCTATTATTTCAACCTGAGTATCTTCACCTCAGTACTCGAGGGAAGCTTTACGCTCAACTTCCATGATAGATTATCTTCGAAGCATTGTTATCATCACATGCACCTTAACTGATAAGATCACGCTCTTCTGCAATCGTCAGACAGAAGATAATCCAAGCTACGTGGGCTAACAAGGGAAGGTCACGAACTTACCCCCACGTTTCGGGATGAGATATATATCATTTTGTAGATCTCGTCGAGTTGATCACGAATATGTAAAGCATTTTTGCGAAACACAAAGGGGAAGCGAGATATGAGGGTGAAAAGTAACCCGTATGCATGCACGCATGGCTGAGCAAAATCTCTTCATTAGAGAATTATTATATTTTTCAGTACGTTCAGTGAACATGGCAAATGGTGCATCGATGAAGATGTTTACGATTGATATTATAAAGATTATCGTAATGCACTCATAACGAAACGTTTCCGAAAGATAATTTCTACAGAGCTTTTTGAGCCAAATTTTGTTTACTTTGTTTATTTGCTAATCGTAAACTATGGCAGTGATACGCCATCACAATTCTAAGCCTTTCTGTAATCAAGCAAAATACCACCAAGATCAACCCATTTCTTATTTTTGATATCTTCTTTTCGTACGGCTACATATCGATGCGAAATGTCATCCTCCATTAAGTTCAACTCAATTAATGGCTCAGTGATCACATAAATAGCTCAGGTGCCACTCTTTCGTTTTGCTAAAAGATATCGAAAACGTGGGTTCAAACTAAATCCAAAAACAATTCAATTAATTGATTGATTGATGAGCATGAGGGTCACCATCTTCAAACAATCGCTCTTCTCAGAGTTGCCCAGTATCATGGTGATTTCTTCACACAATCGGATTCCCTAGATTCTCTACTTTCAGAAAAGTATATATTTTTTCGGGCAATTTTGCTTTCCTTCAGAGGAATAGCTGATTTTCTGAAGGTATCACATCGTCAGTTGCTCGGCGGCGCTCGTTTTAGTGCAATGTATCACTATTGATCAATGTGTACATTACTATAGAAGCAACAGCTTCGCCATCTTCAAACTAACCGTGTCCTCAGGTTTGCCCAGTAACATGGTTATTTCTTCACACCATTAGATTTCTCAGAATCTCTATATTAAGAAATGTATATATGTTGTTGGGCGATTTTGCACACTTGAGGAGATACAGGTGATTTTCTGAATGAATCTCAAGCAGCTCGGCGACGCCAGTTTCAGTAATCAATGCGTACATTAGTCTAATAGCAATACAGTCACCATCTTCAGACTAACCGTGTCCTCAGGTTTGCCCAGTAACATGGTTATTTCTTCACGTCATTAGATTCCTCATATTTTCTACTTTCTACACATCAGATTCCCCTTATGGTTTCTCACAAAATCAGTCTGGGGAGAGGAAAAATGTAAAATCAAGTCCAAGCAGAGTTTTCATAACATTTCCGACATTTTGAAGCCATCAAAAATTTCTCAGTCAGAACAGCGAAGCACTTACGTTCGGAAGTAATTTTGTTGAATAGTAACTGATGAATTTTCCGACATCGCTTACAGCTATCAATATTAACGGTGCACCAATAATACCGTATAAAATGATCAGCAAACGACCAATTTTCGTTGTTGGCGTTACGAAACCATAACCTTGGAATTAAGTGTTGTTTCATTAAATTGCTCTCTTTCTTGAATTCCTCAAAAAACGAAAAACATCGTAATTGATGTTTCGAAACGTTCCGAATCGGAATTTTCTACCGGAAAGTGTTATCATCCGAAGATGGGCAAAATTGTTTGTGTGCGATTTGGAAGGATTGTAAATTTATCTCTAACCAACTGGTATCACTATTGTTGTAGCGAATAGAAATGATGTCGCCGGTGTCCATTGATCCAAATCAGTAGCGTAATCCATGAAATCCGCTTCAAACACAACTGCGGCCTTAAACATTTGACATTGAGACGTAAGATGTAAGATTGTAACAAATCAAGCATTTTGATGCTGCTGCCTTCCATGATAGATAGGTTGCTTGCATGAACTAACGGCAGAAATGCTTACGATTCGAAAGCCTTACTTTTGAGGAAGTTGCAAGAAAAAAACATCAAGAATGGAAATTGCTGGCACCTAAAATCTTCAATTCAAAATTTTCCCGAAAGTTTTCAGTCGCTCACCTGAGGATCACCAAAAAACTCGAACATACTACCGATGTATTCATCCAACAAGTACCCGATATCGAATCGAGTCAAATTTTCCAGCGCACATTTTGCAATGAATTCCTGGAATTATTCACGATCAAACTGGCCTTGTTCGGATCAATTTTTTCAATTATGATTATCGCTCATTCGGAAATGTGAATTTAACATTCGAATGTGAATTTAACACAAATTTTCCAACTTATTCGGTGCAACATTTGAAATGAATTACATTCGTTCAATTTTTTCCACTTCGCTGAGTCGAATGTTTTAAATTCAGCGTGAAATTTTCCACACTTATACCAACAAATGAATGTGAGCTTTCGAGCATTAACCGACAGCATGAATCTTATCTCGTGATAGGAATGTCCTAAATCCTAAATGTTCCGCTCAAATTTTGCTCTCTTTTCCTCAGTGAACCAATTACCACATCAAAATATAAGCAAGCAGCAATATGACATTTCTTTCACTCGATTCGTTCTCATATAATTTGCTAATGTCACTCTTTATGAGATTGGCACTATTCTCATTACTATTCATATGATAACTAAACTCTCAATGCTGCTTTCTTCTACTTGCTAATCGTATTCCTATGGTGTTATTGTTTCTATTGCTAGTGGTTATTGGTACACTTCTTATTATCAGTACTGTTATCATTTTTGAAAACCTTTTGGATTAGCCGTTAAAATCACCGCTACTAAAACTGAACGGATTTCGAGTTTGATCTGATCTGATCGTACAATATCGCACACAAATTTATGTATCTACTCTTAAAAACGAATTGTTCAGTAAGTTTAAAAATTATATCAGTTTAGATCAATATTTTAGGTTCATGAATTCATCTGCATCTGATTGACGGAACAAGATTATGAGCAAACATTGAACATTGCGTGCGATGTGATGTTTTCTTATTGTACGGGTTCTTTTTGGAGGTCTCTAACCTGAATTGGATGGCAGTTTCCCGAGAGAATTTCAAAGAAAGTTTAGAAAAATATACCATCTTGAGCGTTGCATATCGTGTGCGAATAAATTGGATCTGAGCGATTTCGTTGGGTCTTTCAATGCGATGAAACACAAACGCACCCATGCAAATGTACAAGATTGAGCATAGCACCAGGCCAAGATGCGCTAATAGCGAACGTATCTGAATCTTCCTTATCACGATTAATGTGATCATTATCATTATCATTGATCTTTCAATCGTTATCATAACTATCACTAGCAATATCGATACTATCATATGATCATTATCGATCACATAATAGTAATCATCGATCAAGCTAAATTAATCAATCTTAAGCAATTAACCAATCAATCACTAAATCAATAGAGCTATAAAAACGTCTTTCTTTCATCTGAAGCCCCAAAAATCCGAGTGATCTGAATTTCTTTCGATACCTTTTGAAAACCGCTAAAAATTTGATTTTTTTAGAGATTCTTTCGATATCTTTTGAAAACTGCAAAAAATTTGAGTTTTTAGAGATTCTATAAAATGAACTGCATATTTAGAGATTGTAAACCTCTCACTAAAGTTGATCTTAGGAATCCGAATGAAAGAAACAACTCCATGAAAGCTACGAAGCTAGCAACTGCTTTCAGCAACACAACAAAAAAATTTTTTAAATAATTGATCCAAAAAATATTCATCTATCATTTACATGTATATTCAAACTTGCCTTAGAGCTGATCATTTCATTTCTATTAAAAACTGATGAGAGAGGTGATCAGCAAACACTTTTGTGCCATTCAATAAAAACAACTTGTCAAGTTCAAGTCCATCTGAGTGGCGGCGTTCTCATCAGAATGCAGTATTAGTTTGTTGCCGTGTTCAACGACCGAACAGTCATTTACATTCTATGTCGATTTTTTATCACAGTTTCATTATGTGTTCATTCATTCACTTAGTTATTCATTGAAATATCCAAGTCATGCGTGAACCATAAATTTATTATTCAGCAATGAGCAAGATATAAGGAATCTGAAATTTTATCGTTGATATGGAGATGTTTTAAAGTTTAAAAGATCATCGTTATTATACGTCGCGAAAGGTGATTTTAATGTGTATTTGAAGCAAATGGTGTATTCATGATCGGATATTGCAAATCATGTAAATAAACCAATAAGCACAGTGGTTCTCACGTTTGGGTGCTCCATTACCCTTTTGATGATCCGGTAGGTCACCGTTACCTTGCCCTTGATTCATAAGCTTACTGCTTCTACGTATGATGTCAGGAACAACCGGAAGAAACGGAATTGCATAAAAAACTATTGTATATGACATGTTCACTTCAAACTGATTTAGAAGGGTTCTCATGCTTTGCAAAAATGTTGTATTTGTACTTTCATAGCTATTTACATGCGAATATCGTTCTCTTGACGAGTTTTTCTCATTCACTTCGTCCTACTTCACTTCACAATTCGAATCAATTTCATATTCTGTAGCATATACTATTTACTGGAGACGTTGACGAGTGTTGACAGCCGAAGTCAATAATACAGCAATCGTATATTATTGCTCAATGACGTTTGGCAGTCAAGTGATCAATTATAGAGTGTATTCGATAGAATGAGAATTTGACTTTAATTGCTAAGTGAAGTGAATGAGGACTTAGCAAAAGAGAACACTTTTGGTGATAAAAGCCATTAGAGCGATTGTAACAGCATGGAAAAGAATGCAAACTTTGTTAAAACGAATGAAAACCCTGTTAGGTCCGACGAGTTAATAAGCCAATACTCAGGAGAATGAAGAGTATTGCCATCAACTAATCGCATTTACATACTCAATTTGAAAAACACCTTCAAAATGGTGTTCTATCATGACGTAACAGCTGCACAAAATACTGATTTCCTGACTCCCTCCACTACCCCTTCACACCTCCAAATTGCCCAAAATGGGCAATTTCACCCCTATGAGAACCACTGAATAAGCACGATAATGAGCAAAGGTGATCAACGTTAGCACTAGTAACTGCAAACTTGACAATAAAATTGCTGATTGTGAGCAAAACTTAAGAATAGAACATCTTTCAGATAATTCCAAGAAGATCATATTGATCAATTGTTGGAGCGAATCAGCAAGGAGAAGGAATCGAAGTCATATATTTGAATAAACAAATGATCATTTAGGACTTGTAGTTATGAAGAGACGGAAACATCGTTCATGATTATAAGGAATTTGTGCCCAATAGCTAGCGATTCGCAATAATTGGGAACCTTTCGTACCATCACAGTTTTTCCAGGTTCTTCAAAAGCTGGTTGAATAGAGGTGCAAGGCAGAGTTATACTAATAGGCGTATGATAGCAGTACAAATTGGGGTGGGTTTTTATGATGAATTGAATGTTTGAAACTAATAATGATTTATAATAATCTTCGTAGACGAGCCTTGAGGCCATCGAATGCTTTCGAATAATATGAATGAGTGGTCGTGCCATTATTATTGAACAATTTTTGAGAAGGTTGGTCATTTTGGAATTTTATTCATACCCTCACAATAGGCGAATAATCTCGTTCAGTGAGAGATTGTTCTCGGTTATAGGGCCAAGAAATGAAAATAGTGACTCTAATATTCGTATGCAAACTTTATATAGAATGTGCATTCAAGATTTCATTCATCGTCAGTTCCGAATAGGAAACAAATGAAAACTGCTTACTTAATAGTTGATTTATGCTCGATTATCCTCGCGAATTTCCACAAAACATTTCGAATGCCTCACCCTTTCCTTGCTTATGATCAATCACATATAAATTATTGTCAAAATTTTTCGCATATAATCAATCATACCTAAACAATATTTATGATCCACTTTCTAGACGAATCTATCTCTCGTCAGACACGGATTTTTGCAGATAAGGAATTTATGCTTTGAAACGGAATAACCAGGAAAATCAAACGATATGACGTGAGCATTGTCATCTTATCCAGCACTAACAATAAGCACAGAGTATTTCCGTTTAACATATGATTATCATTCATAAGTACCAGCAATTGTCGCGTTTATGCGACAGATAGGCGCATAACTGAGCCAAGGAATAATCACAAAATACCGGAAAACATTTGAGCGATTTGAGATTATATCCACTCGAATATTAGCTGCAATTGCAAAACGATATTTGTGTTCTGTGGTGAATATTCCATATTCGATTGCGGTCGCTTTTTTTTCCAAACATTATTCACTTTAATTTATGCATTCGAATCGTATTCTCAAAGGAATTGATGGAATCTACATAGATCACTCGATATCTTATGAGGTCCATAAATAGTGAGCAAAAGTAATTTTGTTGCTATGATGATGATGATGAAATAAGCTTTCTTTAAAGCCATCAAAATGAGCAAATAATTGCCATCCAATTATTCGATTTGACTGGAAAAACGAGCGAAGATTGATTTTGCTCGAATAATTTCTGGTTAACTGCTGAGCAAATTATAGGATATGTCACAAAGCATTATTCTGTCCTCGTCATCGTCATCCACATCGAGATAAATTGCACACGACAACACGTCAAAGAAAATGAATCAGTTCATTCCATTCCATATAATCTACAAATCTGAAGTAACTCTTTCGCGAATACTACTAATTCAAGCATTACTTTTTGAAATACAATGGAAAAAGTTGTGAAGAATGTTTCAAAATCATTCATTGTTCAGTGAACATTCTTACAATAACTATTGATGTTCATCATTTATTCAAACCTTGTCACGCAAGTCGATTCAAATTCAAACGATTCAATAGAATAGGAAAAATTTTTTAACTTCTATGCCTTATATTGTATTAGATTATTCCAGGAAATAATGATTAATTTGCACAGTGATGTTTGCTTCTCAATAGAATGGATGTATCGATGAAATGATGCGATTGTTTCGAAGGTGACAATAAAATTAAATACCATTCAAAATTTGCATAACCAATTAAGATTCTCGGCAGATTTGTGCACACGTATAATGGAAAGCATAAAGTAGTAGAAAAACATTCTTATGGGAAATCATACCGTTGGTGTGCTTCTTCTGTGGAAATGATCAATTTCACCTAACAAGGGAAGGTCACGAACTTACCCCCAGGTTTCGGGATGAGATATATATCATGTTGTAGATCTCGTCGAGTTGATCACGAATATGTAAAGCATTTTTGCGAAACACAAAGGGGAAGCGAGATATGAGGGTGAAAAGCCAATGTTCCAGGTTTTAGCCAATGGAATGTTCATATAGCCTAAGCCCTAGAACCTATTTGAATACTAAACATCAACAAAGTGCGCGATATCAGCGATCGGATCCACGGAGGCTGGTATCTGTTATATTCTCCCATTTAAGAAAAAACATTTGATTCACACAGAGAACAAATGTTGTGTGGGACAATTGACATGAAACAATCTTGTGACCATATATTCATGTCATGAAAATGATTGTTGTAAAAGCAGGCTTTATAAGTTCGCAAACAGTGATACCATAGTCCTTCTGATTCTCTAGTATATCCGCCACTTAAAAAACAAAAAAATAAAGAGATTTCTGCCTAAAGTGAGCGCAGCGATATTTGAAAAAACTCTTCGTAGTGAATGACGTTCGATAAACATCGCATTTCGACCCAATTAGTTTGTTTTGAAATATTTAAAGTAGCAATCTAGCTAGTCATGTAGCATTAAGCTCCCAGGAGGCTCAACAAACAGCGCATTTTCAATTAATACCAAACAGATTTACACCAATAAACACGGACGTAGTTAATTAATGATCATGAATTCTGGAACACATTCGATGAATCTATTGGTGTGATCACACTTCAACGAAAACACTATTGAACATATTCGAAACAATTTGAACATATTGAAGCATTTTAGGGATTCAGTGTCATCTCTTATCCAATCGTTGATCATAGATCAGTGAAGATGAAAGATGCACATGTCGATGCTCTCTTCCAAAATTTTACGATATTTATCAGCTATACTTGTGTGGAATCAACATTTTAAACGGGGAATTCAATGCAATTTGGGGTTGTTGAGAGTCTTTTGAGTTGATATTACATTGATTTAGCGAAAAAAATCAGAATTGTTTACGAGCAGTGCTACAATATTTTATAAATTGCGAATTTACATCAGTAGCTACCAAGGAATCGTTTTGCGGAAAACATTGCAATTATTGATATGCGAATGGATTGAGTTGAACAAAACGAATACTTGAATCGATTTTATTACATAAATCTCGAACATTCCGCTGAAATTCTTCAAAATGGATAATTTACTTTACAAGCATCAATTTTATTGAATGGGATCACGTGCAATTCATTTATTGATCGATTTGATAGATTGATCGAGCAAAGTTGAATGATTACAATGGAACAGATTAGACTGAAATGAGGAAAGAAGACGAAATGGCGAACCAGAACATAAAAGAATTGTGAACGATCTTGAAGACGTTAGCGAAATGCTGAGGAATTTAGAAATTCTGATGGAATTATCGAAGATTTTCTGATGAAATCTCTTCTGATGAAGAGTTATTTTTGGATTAATTCGTACGATTTGGTTTGTTCTGCTGAATTGCCGTCGAATTTGAGAGTACAAATTCAATTTTTGTTTGATGAAACTTCGCAATTATGTACACAAAATGGGAAATGTTTGAGAATTGCTCAATGATATTTTCTCAATCAGTTCACTCGCTTACTCTCATTGAATTTGTAGCGAGTGACAATGAAACAGTATTTGATTCGACTCAATTCTGTTAGTTTTATAGCGCAATGGAGCAAGTCTTTTAGATCACACGTTATCTGATTGTTCGTTATAGAGGCATATCATCAGTGCAGAATATGTAACTTGACTTATTTTAACATATAACTTATGAACAAGAAGCATTTGAGAATTGAAGTAATTAATGCAGTGGTTCTCAGCCTTTTTTGCTCCGTGAACCTCTAGAAGATTTTAAGATACCCTCGTACCGTCCTCCTTATCTCACACCCCTTCCGTAACCCCGCTCACCCCACCCTCTTTCGGACCCCTGACATGTGCCGTCATGTACCGGGGGGTCCATATACCCCTGGTTGAGGAACCCTGCATTAACGCAAGCATTTGAAGTGGACATATATATCTACGAAGAAAAGCAAACTTTTTTCAAAATATGTCCCTTGGTTACTTTACAGAACGAGTGTACCAAAATCATTTGAAGCAGTAGTAATATTAATTGTCTTAGTGATCTGAGATAAGAAGGTGATGATAACAATGGTAATGACGATATGAAACTAGAGCCATTGATAATAATGAATGAACAAATATGATAAAGGTAATAACAATATCAAAAGTAATGATAATCTCTCAAAATATTATCTTTACAAGACATAAATTACAACGATAATATTATCTTCCAAAATAAACGAATTTGCATATATATGAAAAATGGGAAATTTGATCGTTCAAAAAAATATAACATCGAAAAAATCGTTCACAAGCAGCAGCAGTTTTCGATCAGAGTTCAGGTTTGATCTGCCTGGTCAATCCGTACGGGGTCATTCCTTTCTGTGATGCGCATTTATTCGTACCGTATTGCAATGGGATCACCATCTCACCTTGTCTTATCACTGATTCAGGGAAACTTCTGGGACGGCCTTGTGAGATTTTAACAACCCAATTTGGGAAGACAACTGGAGCGTTCTTGGATTGAGCCTTAAATATCAGCATTTTATAATTTTGACAAACATTTGACCGAATTCAACTTTATTTTTTGAATATATAACCCGGAAAACAAAACATAATTAATCTCTCTCATAACCAATAGCTCATTTTATCATCCCGGCTGATAATAACCGATAAAGACTGATAACCATTCATCACCAATTATATTCACTGAACTATTTGTGATTCTAACGTAATGAATATACTGAACGAAGTCTTCTCCAAAGTAGACAAATCAAATTGATTCTTTTCAGCCTTTTCCAGCAGCCAATTTTCTTGCCCTTAGGCTAAGATTGTGGCCAAATCATTTCCTCTTCTTCAAATTGCCTCATTATTCAATGAGTACGTCGGGGGCAGTCAAGAAAGCAATTAGATGGTCCTAAAAATTCCTTCTTCCACGGCTAAATTAGTCTTTCCATGAGACAATGTCGATCTCTAAAGGGCAAGATCACCCTTTACGAGACTGAGCAAAATCTGCGGATTATTCCAGTTATTCCATATATCATGAAAGGGGTCCCCGTTCTCCACGCGATAAAAAACTTCATATGCACGTCATGCAAACTTACAACTGCGGCCAGTGCTCTAAGGCATTCGATCACCTTATAGCACTGTTTATTCTCATACAAATCGACCGTTTGAAAGCAGGAAATCTCAGGAACACCATAGGCTTTGATTGCTTCCAAAAAATTACTGATGTTTTCCATCTGAAAAAGAAACAAATTCATTTGTGATTCACATGAATAATTTTCGAATCAAGCGAAAGTTTTCAAGTTTCACCAAACATCAGCAAAAACTTGCTATTTTGAGAAGAATTGGTGATGTTCTTAAGATGCTCAAAGGAGCATTTTTGAAGTGTTTAACAATGTGAACTATTCTGCGGAACACTGTAAAATGAAAATCTTGAATTTTAGTTATAAATTTGCTCTTGCACGAACAGGTTCTTGCTTGCTTTTGCTCTTTTTGGTGTATGGTGCGAGCAATGGGAAACATTCCTTTGCTGATGGCAGGGTGGCAAGTTTATGGTTAGTTCGATTTCAAAAAAGATGTATCGCCCGCGGCAATCACTTCATCCATCTGTTCATTTCTATGCTCACTCAACAAGACTCTCATACAAAATACAATCTTAATCGTAATTATACAGCCAACGAGTGTACTTTAGTGGTCATTTTATGATACCGTTTTGATGTGCTCTGTTTTTGATTGAAATTTCCCTTGTGCATTAGATGAAATTCCATGATTCCATTACCCGACATCTCCAGAAATCAATCACGATTTTACAGAAGAACAAGGGCCTCGCAATTGACTTCTATGAGTTGGAAATTTGAAAGACATTGTTCGGGCTATCTCAAGGAGTGGATCTTTAAGATCGTAAAGTATATTTTGGGAGGAAAGACTTTTGAAAAGTAATTTTGAAGAGGGATTGGGTACAGTCCTATTGGCCGATTGGTACTTGATTAGGAATAATCATCTGAACTCTAAGACTGAACTGAATAAATGATCATTATGATGATCAATTACCTATAACAGTATCGGTTTCTCAGTTAACTTTTTGTGCAATATAGCAAACAAATTAAAACTCAGAGCAGATGAAAAAGCTAAAATTTAAGCGTATTGGCTGTGGCTAGCTAATTCATGTTTGCAAGAAAGCTTATCTTATCGACTGTGAAACGACCGTTTTATTGCATCGACAATGGGTGCATCAGCTAAGAAGCAATCTAGATTTTAGAATTTGAGGTGAACGAGCACCTAAATTACTTACTTACGTATATTTGTTATATGCATCAAAATTTTGGGTGATCGTAAGAAACTAAATGAATATGCGACAAAATTTTTGCTGCTATTTGTTTATACTCTGTATGTGCATTTGCTCGACAAGCATTTTTGTGCATCGCATTCCTACAGATTTAACTACACCAAATGCAAACAAGTCCTAAAACCAATTCAATTCGCTTCGAAAGAGAATCGAATCCAGATTAACGAGTGATCTTTAGCGCACTTTTCAAATAATTCTTCCTAAATCATTAATTCATTCGATTATCTATTGCGTAATGCTATTATTACCTAAATATGATGCTTTCATTACGCACACACACACAAATCATATATTGTATTGTCAAAGCAAACATTGCATTCATGTTTCATATAGTTCAAAAAGTATTATTTTATAGTATTATACAAGTTTGATGGTAATCAATTTTGTATCAAGCAAATTCCTTTATAGTGCATTCAGAAAAATCTCTCGACTGGTGTTAAAATTGAATTCGCAAAACACATTATTTAATTTTCTATCAAGTTTTTGTGACAGTTTTGACGATAATATCTCGCAAATTCATCTTATATTATGATGGAGATTATTTCATATCAATTTTGTATCATCGTATCATACACATTGCAGCACGTCATATAATGCTTTTACACTCCGCATCTTATAAGGCATAGACAAAATATTCAAGCATTATGCAACATTACAATCTAACAAGCAAATATTTCGTTTCGTTCTACTTTAAGAGATCATTTAAATGGTGTTCAAAATTTGCACCGATTCATTTTTGGAATCATTCCGTGTGTATTTCAATGAAAGATTCCAACGTTCAACAATTTCACTTCATACCGATCATATTTTCATCATATCATAAAGTCAATGAGCTCAGTTTTGAGTTCTTCACTAATTTGAGGAATTTTCGCCGCTGTTCCGTTTGGTTACACTTCAGAAAAGGAATTTCGCAGTTGGTTGGAGGATAGCTTGAGAAAATGCAATAATTTTTAGTGAAAATTTAAACACAAACCTTATGAAATGGCATTTTAGGGTTTCGATTGTACGGTAAAGCATTTGGATCATTCATCAGTCTGCACATTAAACTGAAATATTGTAGAAATGCAAAATAACCACGACCGGGAAAGGACAAACAAATTAATCAATTCTGGTAACAGCAAATAATAAAAAGCAAGTGATAGCTTCAAAATCCTCTGAAATCCTGATTGATAGAATGTTGACAAATATTACAGTTCGTTTTGTCAGGCAAACGATTGAATTTATTTGAGTTATTGAATGTGTTGTGCATTGCACATTTTGGAGATCATTTATAATAGTCAAGATAATCAATTCATTAAGGATTGTGATCAATAACGTGATCAATATTGCCGACACTCCAACAACAGGATCCATAACTTATAATTTGCAAGAAGCTTGTCGAAAAAAGTGTCTTAAGTGATAAAATTTTCAAATTGTTTGGATGAAAACATCTCAGCAGAGAATTCAATGGTACTAACTCGCAGAGTTGAACACCATCTTTGAGTGCTTCAGCCACGTCTTGTGCCGACTGCAGTGTTAAAGGATCAGTTGGAAATTGTACATTTGTGACTTGTTCAATCCATGAGAGCACCTCTTGAGCTTCATCGATTGAAAATCGTGCTTGATTCTGAAAGATCACAAAAAATGAAAATCTGTTTAACAAATGCTCAAGTAGTTCTTCTAGCAGAAAAGAAGACTCTTAGTCACAGTTACTCCTTTATAATATTTTATTGTTGCTATCGTTTCTGCTATTGCCAACACCATCATAATTATTCTGAACATAAAATTCTTACATAGGAACGGTTATAATAAAGTTATTCATAAGCTATTGATTCATTCTTAATGAGGTCATTGAAGTGCTCCATATGCTTCAATATCTACGTTTCAAAATACTTTATGGAATCAGAATCACCAGGAATAGATTTATCTCTTTATGCGAAATTCTCATTAGAATTTATTCACATCAGGATTTTCAAGACGTTTGCTCATTCTTCAAGCTAATTTTCTTCAACACTCCCGGAGTCACTGCGCAGCCAGACAGAGGAGTTTCTTAGCTATAAGAATAGCGAATGAATTTTTGAATTCACTATTCCGATAGCCAAGAATGATCTATGACTTTTTCATGACTTCAGGGAATCGGCTACATTTTAAAGGCGTATTTTTGAAGGCATCTCGAAGAAAACGATTCAAGGATGGCCCCTGACTCCATAAGCTCAATATTCACCTAGTTCTTTAGTCTATTTGTTGTCAATTAATGCGTTACAATGAGGACCATGTGTGGTCATGCCACTGGGCATGCATGATTCTTATCCAAAAAATTTGTGATGTTTCGTTATCAACGACTAAACGAAATGCTGAACTTTATTGGCTAAATCATTCCGGCAGCAAAATTCCGCATGATCCGTCAGAAATTTTGATTGAATTTGCAATGGTTTTGACCGAATTATTGATTATCGCAAATGATACTGCGGAACAGATCAGAAGGTCATCGTTCACATTGAACATCTGTGCACAGTTGATAGGTGATCTGATTCGTTGACTGATAATCCAACACGAAATGAATAGGTTATTGATAATTTCTCATCTCAACTTGAGTGAAATCGATTTTGAAGAATTTAAAAATATTTAGAGAATATACGAAAACCGGAGTGTATCGAAGGTAGTTGTTATCGAAGATAAATTATCCCTTTAAAATATTCCGTCACCTTCGAAGAGAATTCTCGAAAATTAATTTTATTGAGTCCCTCGGAAAAAATGCCTCAAAAAAGATGCCCAACGCATCGAATAGGTTAAAAGATGGACAAAATGGACAGGTAAAAGGCCATTTAATATTAATACTTTGGGACATCAATCTTAATTCCTACTCAAAATTGCGTTCGTTTAATGAACTGATGAATGAATGTTTCATGAGAAATTTTAATTTGATTTCATCAGATTTATCATGAACGTTCCCTGATCACACACATTTTCGATAAAAAACATGAATTCTACAGGCCGGAATGAAGAGAAATGAGAAGCTTTCAGTGCGATTTGAAGGTCATTTTCGAGTAGATTATTGATGTTATGTGAGGCAGCCGTAAATTCATGTTCATTGATGTATTGTCGATAAAAATATTAGATTCACATCTAACATAGACACGAAATAATGATGGTGAGAGTGGTAATAATGATGATTTCATGATGACGATACGTGCATTCATCAATTAAATTGTTTTGTGGCTGTTGTAAATTTTCTAACATTTTGCTTTGCAATTATGAGATAAGTTATGCTGCTTCATTCATCACATACCAACTCAGTAGCAATGAAATCCTCACTCCTTATACAGTCAAAAGAGAATTATTTATTATGCCAAATCCAACTGATAAAATATGCATCCAGTTTGTAAAAAGAGTTCATAACTATGAAAGTTGGATTCTAATTTTGAATTTATCATTCGCCAATTGTACTTAATTCTTGTTATGTTCGGAGATATATCCACATAAGTGGATCAAGTTTGAAATTTTGCATCCCGAATGAATAAAATTTTTTGAAGTTGAATTGAAGTGAAGTGAACTTGAATGCGACTGGAAACTGGAATTTTCATGTGATTGTGAGAAAATTTGAGACAAATTTTGAAACCTCTCGAAAAAATTCATGAGAAAGTCATAATTTTCATCGAAAATTTACGTTTAGTCATTGGTTTTGGTGTGCTTTGATTGTGAGAATTGGTTTGTTTCGTTGGCTTACTCATATAGATCTGATGATGCTCAATGCTCAATGGCAAATAGCAAACACGATAAAAGAGGCAATCTTGATCAACAACTGACTATAACAATACCAATGAATCATGATCGATGATGCAGTCAATATTATAGGAAATATTAATAATATACGGAATTTAGGAATAACGCTTTGTAGGAAATGTTACGGAGAATATTTACATTGGATGCTTTTAGCATTTCTGTAAATAACGACTCGTGACTACACAACACCCTTATCCACAACATCGTTTTTGTAATAGCGCTTTCATTTTCACAGCTCAATCACCCAATTTTCTGAACTTATCGGTAAATTTTTAGACTAAGAGACTATTTTTTGTATCCGACATAATTTTAACTTCAACTTCTGTTCATTGCGCAATGCTGCTGAATTCACGCAGTTTCATTCGATGAGATTATCTACAATTATGGTTACTGCTTGCGCTACCTGCCAATTTCGAGTAATATTCGATTGGTAGCTGGGTTCGGAGATTCTGATGAGTTTGATGGGGAAATTGAATATATTTTGAAAATATGTTCGATGAATTTGGGATTGCATATTCTTATGTTGGTGATATGAATTGATCTGATTGAATCTATTGGAAATCGATTAGAGATAAACAGTATTGCTAGAATGATAGTGAAGATCAGTACAATACATCTTATTCATTCCACACGTTATTGTCTCTTAATATATTCATATTGCATTACATTAATAATAATTAATATATTACACTGAACGCATGCATGTAGTATTGTGCAAGAACGACATAGAGTTCGTTAATGATAATTATCATTATTAATATTATCATCCTCCTTACTGTTATTACTATTATTGCATACAATCAACGGTGACATTAATTCGCAGCGCAGCGCATCAACATAATCGCACACCATACTGAATCTCTTCTGGGAGTTGTTCTTATGCATGCAACACTTCAGCATCAAATGATGCGAATACAGGTTTAGGCGATGGAACGAACGAAATGCAAATGCAAAATTGATTATATAACGCATATCTCAACTGTTCAATTTACTGTTTTCTTACTGAATATTCATTTAAGAAAAATCTGCAGTGCAGTTTGAGAGGAATTGATCAGCTCAAAACATGTGTATGAATCAACATTTAATTAGAAGTTTCTCAAGAATCGCTGAGATTCTCAAATATGGTCGCTGTTTTTTGCGTGATGAAGCATTTGCATCAGATTAGATATCTATTACTGGTTCTGTAATCGATAGAACGCGTTAATAAGATAATTCGATAAGATGGTGATGATGACAGTGTTGACGGAGGTGACGGACGGTGTTTACGAAAAAGAAGAAAACGATCAAAAATATTTGTTCGATCAAAACAACTTACTTTTCGTTCAAGTTCACGACTGAGACCATAGCTTGGTCCATGATTGGCCATTATTCCAGATGAATTTTGCTTGAAACTTTGAGATTAAACAGTCAGATGGTGGACAAAATAGCAGATGATTATAGATTGGCAGCGAATAATTGAATAAACGAACAGATAACTGAATATGAATTTGTATGAATCCGTCTGTTTGATTTTAGTTTCTCGTTGAACAAATGAATATTCAAAATAAACTTCGAACAAGATCGTAGCGAATCCAAGACTTCTAAAAAGAAATTTTGTTCATTTACACATTACATACTGTTCTGGGAATGATCAAAATACGATCGCGAAGAGACATTCCGAATTTTGGTTCCGAAAATAAGGTATAAATTTTGTTGGTCAGCAAACTCAAAAGAGAACCCTGTGAAGTTTGGAATCTAATGCTCACGGAAAAATTTCGCTATAAACGTTTGAGAATTTACAGTGATTTCATTTGTTACATTCATTCGAAATAATTGAACACGATTGACACAAAACAATAATTACAATGCGATAATTCCATTAATGCTCACGGTAAAATACCGTACTAAAAACATGAAACAATCTCAATAGTACAACAATATAGCAAATGATAGTAATATTACTGGTGACATTAACTAGTAATAATTATAACAATAATAATGATAACAATAATAGCAGGTAATTATCAATGAAAATAGCAAACTGTCTACAATTAAAACGAAATTTCAAGTGGTAAAACGGTAGTATATTGACGAAGGAATCAAATAAACTTCGTCAATGAGTGCAGCAGAAGGAAGTGAACGTCTTTAAAAAGGAGTTCAGTTCATCTATCCGTCAACGAAAGTGCTTTCCGATCGTAATAGTGATCAACATCACCATCGTCGTTGCGTTGTTTGACAGATGCGGGTGGGAGGAGAATTCGAACATTTTCAGATGAGATGACGATGACGATATTTATTTTATTACATATTTCAGTACAACTTTGCATTGCATTATGTTGTGTATTTAATGACACACCTTAAAGTCGATTGATTTTGAATTAATTTTATGACAAATACAAGAAAATGAAACAATAAAACGCAATCCTCTAATCAGTAATTTTATCAGTTTTTTGATTTACACCACTAATTTTAGCAGCAATATCATCACGACTCGTGGTGTCATTATCAATCCTGTTGCCATTCGATATCAGGATTAAATCGGAACACGAGTTTTTGCCTCTCGGATGATGAAATTGACGAAAATGAATTCGTCGAAAATGTTTTTCCAACATCGTTTGACTTCTCGTTTGGTGTTAATGATGGTGTTCGAGGTGTCATTCGGAATTAGCAGAGAAATAAAATATTTATTTTAATTGCTATTGTCCAATGCAAGCCACCAATAAGTCAATACACGACCATTCGAAAAATCAAACGAAACAAGTTTCCATTCCTAAAATCATATGAAACAATAAATAATTTTTTATATTTATGATTCAAAATTTCGAAATATTCATCCGCGCAGACAATATTCCATTGAATCATTTGTTGAATTGTTTTTTTGGGATTTCATCACATATGATTCAATTTATTTATTTATCTCAGCTTTAGATCATTCCATTATTCATGCAGCTGAGCGCTATTAAGAGCCATTGTCACGATGAGGGCCAATGGGCAAGATGTCGATACATTTAAGATTATAAATTAGCAAACACCTCGAACAAATAGCTGAGTTGATCGTGCAAGTCTCGAAATATTCCTTAATCTCGAAGCAGGATGAGGTGAAATCTGAAATTCAATCACGTCGGTCTGATCAATATTGACTCTCTCGGACGGATGCATGACTTCCTGGAACCATGAGATGTTCCTTGTTGGTGTGGCAGCTTCTGTCAGTCATTCTGTGCAAAATAAACTTAGAGATTCGCCTTCCTGAATCTAGTTAATCCTCTACTACTAAATAATCATCATGAGCATGTCCTGATTGTCCACCAGTGTCTCCAGAAACTTCGCGATTACGTTACATCACTAAACTCTGTGTATTTGATCTGTGCGTTGATCAGTCACGCATATCTATTGGAATATCATTGGTATCATATTCAAACCACCTGTATCCTTAGGTTTGCCCTGTAACATATAGATTTTTTTGCATCATTAGATTCTCCAGAACTTCTGCAATCAGAAAAATACATATGTTGTCGGAGGGAAATACTTAGTTATTGAGATATGGCTGATTTTCCAAACTCTATCATGGAACTCAACGATTTCACTATACCGCCAAACTCTATGTATTTGATCTGTACGTTGACCAGTCACGCATATCTATTGGAATATCATTGGTATCATATTCAAACCACCTATCCTCAGGCTTGCCCTATAACATACAGATTTCTTTGCATCATCAGATTCTCCACAATTTCTGCAATCAGAAAAATATATATGTTGTCGGTGGCAAATGCCTAGTTATTGAGATATGGCTGATTTTCCAAACTATATCATGGAACTCAGCGATTTCACTATATCGCCAAACTCTATGTATTTGATTTGTACGTTGATCAGTGACGCATATCTATTGGAATATCATTGGTATCATATTCAAGCTACCTGTATCCTCAGGTTTGCCCTATAACATATAGATTTCTTTGCATCATCAGATTCTCCAGAATTTCTGCAATCAGAAAAATATATATGTTGTCAGTGGCAAATGCCTAGTTATTGAGATGTGGCTGATTTTCCAAACTCTATCATGGAACTCAGCGATTTCACTTTACCGCCAAACTCTGTGTATTTGATCTGTGCGTTGATCACTGACGCATATCCATTGGAATATCATTGGTATCATATTCAAACCACCTATCCTCAGGTTTGCCCTGTAACATATAGATTTCTTTGCATCATCAAATTCTCCAGAATTTCTGCAATCAGAAAAATATATATGTTATGGGTGGAAAATGCCTAGTTATTGTGATATGGATGATTTTCCAAATTATCTCATGGAACTCAGCGATTTCACTATACCGCCAAACTCTATGTATTTGATCTGTACGTTGATCAGTAACGCATGTCTATTGGAATATCATTGGTATCATATTCAAGCTACCTGTATCCTCAGGTTTGCCCTATAACATATAGATTTCTTTGCATCAACGGATTCTCCAGAATTTCTGCTATCAGAAAAATATATATGTTGTCGGTGGAAAATGCCTAGTTATTGAGATATGGCTGATTTTCCAAACTATATCATGGAACTCAGCGATTTCACCATATCGCCAAACTCTATGCATTTGATCTGCACGTTGGTCAGCGGTGCATATCCATTGGAATATCATTGGTATCATATTCAAACCACCTATATCCTCAGGTTTGCCCTGTAACATATAGACTTCTTTGCATCATCAAATTCTTCAGAATTTCTGCAATCAGAAAAACATATATCTTGTCGGTGGCAAATGCCTAGTTATTGAGATATGGCTGATTTTGCAAACTATATCACGGAACTCAGCGATTTCACTATAATCTGATGCTGTACGTTGGTCAGCGGTGCATATCCACTGAAATATCACTGGTATCATATTCGAGCTACCTATATCCTCAGGTTTGTTCTGTAACATATAGATTTCTTTGTATCATCGGATTCTATAGAACTTCTGCTACCAGAAAAGCACTTAGTTGTCAGAGAAAGATGCCTTGTTCTAGAGATACGACTGATTCTCCAGGAACGTCTTCTGAAACTCTGCGATTTCGTTCTGCCGCCGAACTCTAGGCACTTCTTGATCTGCCCGATGACCAATGATGCATAACTGCGTTTACCCTACCCGTATCTTCAGGTTTGCCCCGCAACATATACCTAGCATCTATGCAGAACTTGCATTACCCATGCAGGCCCCGGAATTTGTCGTAACCTGGAACGACGACGTGGTGAAGCCGGAAATTCAATCACGTCAATCTGATCATTACTGTCTCTCTGGAAAAAATGCATGACTTCCCGAAACCATAACATATTCCCTGTTGGTGCGGCTGTTTCTATCAGTCACACTTTACAACATAAACTTAAAAATTCATTTTTCTGAATCTACCTTATCCTTTATTACTAAACAGTCATCTTGTTCTTAATTTTGCAAATCTATAAAAGTTTCCAAACCAATTCTATTACCATTCATCAGCAAATTCTATTACCATGCAACTCTTCTGTTGTCACTGCAAAGCGATTTCCCCAACAGAGTGTAGAACAGGTCGAAAATTTATTTTTCACACGAAAGTGCTTTCATTTGTTATTCAAAACGAATGAAAAAGAAACCAACTCGTCAGTCAGAGCACATAAAAAAGTGTTTGACACGAAAATAGACTCGTTAAAAATCTATTAGCAACGAAAATTACACCGTAAACAAAATGATTAACTGCTGCTCAACTGAAAAGAGAAACAACATCATGTGGGTTAGCAAAGCTGAAAAACAATTAGGAAAAATGTTTGTGAAGAAAATTTGAAAATAGCCAAAACGAAACAATGAAAGCAGTAATTGATTAGATGAGATGATAATATCTGATAACAAATCCTTGTCTGCACTCACCAAATAGCACAGTGTAGCTGCATAAAATAGACGAATAACCGCATAATGAGATACTGATAATAATGATATGATAATAATGCAAACAACAACAATACACCTTATCAATAAACTAACGCGTGTTCAATAAGCACAGCATCTAATCTCTTCAGGTGTCTCAAAACAGTCTCTTTAACAACAATCCAATAACGTCTTTGTACACAAATCCATTGCCTTAACGAAAATAGACCTCTAGAAGCTAGGATGATATCTGCATAAGCCTAACATCATATATACGGTAAGATGTCTAAGTTATCAAATAGATACTATAACATTAGATACATGTAAAAATTACTAGATATAGAAATATATCTATACTAGATACATGTAAAAATTCACTATAATAATCTTGAACAGTGAAATACAATAATGTTTTAAGGAAGAGTAGCAAGAGTAATAAGATGGGATTTAATCAATACGATTGACTGGAACGAAACCATACGCTGCCGAATAGAAATCTGCGAGAAAACAATTATAATCCAATAACAGCAAAGTTAATGATAGAAATAACATTAAACAATAATGATAACGCATGAAATTATCATAAACACGCCGTCTACATCATATTACTGCTATTATATATCGACTTAGAATCTCCAACAAACAAACTAAAAGCTCAATAATAAATCTCCTATAACTTCTAATAAAAAAACAGTACAAAAACAAAATTTTCAATTTACAATTAACATTCTTTACATTAAACACCACACGAAAACAATTCAAAATTTGCAAATTGGGCCGAAATTAACGAACGCAATGAATGAGCTACACTAAAACTGCATTATTTTATGAAAAATGAAGCATATATTTTTAGAAACAATTTCTTCATTCACACACTGAAATTTCCGAAACCATTTTCAAAGCTCTTTTATAACATCGTTATTTTACTCGTATCCACTTCGTCCATAAATAAAAATTTGAAGACAGTATCAGCAAAATCTGGATAGTATGCACAGGCTCGCTCGCAATCAGGCATGAAATTGCCCTCAATTATTGACACTTGAACGTTTCGGGTCTTCTCATCTGCAATCGTTATGATACATTCTCTTTGGCATTACCTATCTCTTTTAATCGTTGCATTGGACTGGATGAACCAAATAATATATGATTACACATTTCAGTTTGAGTTAGATGAATAATTGTCGGGTACGAACGGAGAAAATGAAAAGAAAAAAATGGAAAAATTTTTCATTCTTTAAACAATTCAACAAAAAATACCATCAGAGTCCCATTTCAGCATAACATCGATTCCATACATTGCTCTCGATTGTGCGTTATGTTTCATTGAACGTGGAGGTTCACCACTAAAAACGTTCAAATCAAAACCATAATATCACAGAGCTCAATCTTAACATTCTGAATATTCACACTAAACAATTCAAATTTTATGACGAAATGATTTTCGCTCCAAAATCAAAACTTCACCTGGATATAGTCAAGAATAAATCTTTTACGGCGTTATTAATCTTCTGCTGAATTTCAGACCACTTCAAGTTTGCATACAACTTCTCCAACTGGCTTGTAAAATCTTGACATTTCATCTGCAAAAAGATATTCCTATGTCCAAGCCAAATTCGACAATCATGTGCTTAAATTCTACGGGAGAAAAAAATAAAAATCCATCTGTTCATACCAAATTTATCTGAAATCCAAAGTAAAAATATATTGGAGCGATAACAACAAAACATTAATAACCGTAACATGAATCATATTCAAAAATTAAATAAAAACTCTCAAACGAAATAAACACGAAACAAACCTCCAACACTTTCGATGGATCACTGTAATTGAAAACTGTCAAATGCGTCTCACGATCGTCCAACTCAAGCAGTGAAAAATCACTGAAAGAAACAGAATATGAGACCAACTATGAATGCGCGAATTTACTTCTAAAAAATTGATAAATCATTGGAAAATTCTTCTGCATGATCTATTCTGCATCATAAATCTACAGTTCATTAGGGTCCTAAATTATTCCATGAAACCATGAAATAAATGCTTATTTATCAACAACAATGTGATCATACAAAAACAAATATCCCAAATAAAAACTCTCACTTGATTGCAAAACGAATCCAGAAATTATTATACATCGCCATCACTAGTGGCTGCAAACTTTTCACCAAGACAATATAACGCAAGTCGAATTTGACCATATTTCCGTTATCCGGTCGGCGGAATAGCACAGGTCTTTCGATATATTTACACACGATCTGAAGAACATTGAAAAGTAAAAATACAAAAAGCTCCCATATAACATCAAATTAATTCCCTTCAAAATCATATCTTAACAACACCCAGCATCAAATTAACACACAAATATATGACCAATTGCTTGCCACTCACCTTTGGTCCACTCTCGACGAGTCGTATAATATACGAGAGGTTATCCGTAACGTGCATATCAAGCCCACGTGCCAAATTCCACGGCTTCACTATCCAAGTGTTATCCAATCCTCTATAATACCAATTTGAAACTAACCATATTGAAAAAACTTGAGGTACTAATAATTTTGCTATAAATAAATATTAATAAATGTTAATATTGAATAATAATAAACAAATATTCATACTAAAATAATACTTCGCTCATAGTAAACGAACACACTCAACTAGTGAATGTTGAATAAATATCCGATTTCGTGTACACAGCTGCAAAGGACATCAAAACAAACTTCCGAGCTCTGTGTTGATAGTACGCGACGAACTGCGGCAATTCAGTGTACAAATTGAATGTTGTTTGGAACCAATCCGGTTTCCAACGCAACGTTTCGGTGTTCATCGATGAATCTCGATTCGCGTATTGAATCGACGCCGCCAAAAGATCTTTCACAGTTAAAACGGCTTCGTATGGGAATTGATTCACTAAGGCTCGAGGATTCTTTTCGAATAAACCTCTGCAATAAATTTCTAACGTTTCATTTTGCAAATGCTAAACAACTAAACACTATAATATCAATTTTTATGTCAACTATAGAAGTTATATTAATCAATCATAATAACAACAGAAGCAATGCAGATATGGATAATCCTAATCCAGTGTGGAAATCAGAGTAAATCGTCAACCGGATGAACACTTGGACTTAACTCTTTGATATGCACATTTTAGAATGAAATCAAAACAAATCTCGCACTTACTTATAATCATTAAAATGTTTTCGTGCCCAAATAACATCTGCATCTTCAATTTTATCCACTTTCTCGTATTCAACTGATTTCAAATTATCAATCAATTGAAAATCTTCGGCCAATAAACGAAGTTTTTGTTTGCCTTTATGTCCGCTCACTTGATTTGGTGCATTCACCGGTAGAATATCGACGAGACGACCTTCCTTCAATAACAATTACCTTACAAATTGACGAATCTCACTTCTTTCAGAAGAATCGCAATCAGATGACCGAAATGCTGAGTGATAGTTGCTTAAAGAATCCACTTTACAGTTCGAGGGCTATTTTTATAAGCCATCTAGATGGATGGCATTATCTCTTATTACTGAATTTCTATCACTACTTCCACGGAACGAAATTTCAACAGCTGTCACGAACAAACTTCTGCAGGACTATCTCACGAATGCTTCTTCGTTGTAATGTCTACGTCTCATCGCACGAACGTTTCACTGTTGTAATGTCTATATCTCGTATCTGTTGTAATATCCGTATCACATCATGTTTTTAATCATATATTAACCAATATCGTTCGCTGCTAAGGATATTATTACGAAACATTATTACGACTGCTCGAAATATTGTTACTATTATTATTATTATTATTATTATATATTATTACGGATAAAGATTTTGGCTCGTTATCCTCTCTCCTTCTTCAGCGCTCATATAAATAGCATCCAAAATTCCGAGACAACAGCAGTGAAATGGTTTAAATTCCAACAGAACAAATTTGCAGAATATTTCACTCTTCTAATCAAAAAACAACGAGTGAATGAAACTGACTGTAAACAAATTGTAATTGTAACCCAATCGTCATTAAATCGAACAACTACTAACCGTGAAGAATTTCTCATCTAGTATTACATGCTCAAGTTTTTGGCTGCTAAGATCAGTCAGCTCCCAAGGATGCATCAGCACTGTGCGTAGTTCGGGATGCTCTCGAACCACCATATTATCCACATAGTCTCGCGTTACCACTTCTGTACGAAATTTTTCGTTATCAATATAAAAATCAACTTTTAAAATTGCGACTGAATTCAATCGAGTTGAAAACTCGCAAACGTATCAGCGCTTAAAACCACAACTGATATTTCACTGACATAAAACCACATCAGCTTGTTAGAAACTTTGCAATTCTGCATAAAAATATCCGGGAATGAATCGAAATAATATTTGAATCAATCGAGCCGAAAATGAAAACTGACAAAATTCTCCAGAAAATAAAAAATTTCTTCACAAATTTCCACTCACCATCAGTTTTCACATCACGAATCGGGAACAGAAGACTGTATGCGCAACCTTGTGCACTATAGAACATTGGTACCATTCGGAAATTCGGCTCAGCGCTATGTCCAATACGCACACCAAATTCATCGGGCATATACCAAAGTGGCATGTCACTCTCGTCAGGTTCCTTCAACAAGCCGAACAGCTAACGTCAATGTATTCAACATTGCACAGGTAAATGCAATTTTCATTTTACCGAACTGCATGGAAAATGATCATTTTCTACAATATCAACTAAATTCACCGAAAATCCGTATACAAATGAATCTTCATGAAAGATCTCCAACAAAATTGCAACACCTTGTTAGTGAAACGAATCGTATAAGTTTGTATGTGTTGCCACATATTGTGTAAAACAGCGTTGATACGACGATCCTCTTCAGTTTCTACCGGAATACTACCACACGAGGCTGACGCTGGAATACTTTCGACGAAACTTGCTAAAAAATTTTCCGAAAAATAAACGATCAACTGAACAAAATAAACTTAAAGTATACGAGAATTCAAAAAAATCAACGAATTTTCGAACAGACGAATGCAGAGGTGGGGAGATTTTTGAGAATTAGGAAAAATTTTTTTGAAAACTGAAAAATACAAGTCATTGAAGAATGAAAAATTCCTCAAGTGAATTAAGCTTTCTGCACTTACAATTTGGTCTAAGCTGAGGACGCGATCCTCCAGCCGCTTCCTCTCCGGAGGCCGCCGCGCCGTGTTCTGCGCCAGAATCACCATTTTCCGGATTTTTCGTTCCGCCGTCATGTGGCTGTTCCGGTGTCGCCTCTGTTTCACTTCCATAATCCGAAAAGTTTTCCGCCTCTTCGCGATGCTGAAATTTTGATATTGATTAAGATGAGAAATATTCATCTAAAGGCATCTAAAGGCTAAAAGTTCGGATCGGAAGACTCAAAACTCAAGTAATAATTTAAGAATGAATTTTTCACCTCAATGTCAAAAACAGCGCAGATTCGGTCCAACAGACCGGGTATAACACGAAGTTGCTCACGAGCCACTTGTGGCCGGAATGTCCACGCATGATCGATCAAAAATATACTGAAACTTCCATGATTCTGACGGATATGAATGACTTTTTTCACGATCTCATTTTTGCGGCATGAATCCCGTTGAAAATACAAAAAATAGGTGCAATACACAATCATTACTACGATCTAATAACAACAATAATAATGACAATATTCGTAACAACATTAGTAATAAACGAGTAAAAAACCAACTTATTCGGATCATCAGCCTTCAGATCAGCCAAAGTGATCACCGAATAGGTTCGAGTGCCGTCCTCACTTTCTTCAGCCACAATTTGAAAGAATTTTCCAGCGTCAAAAGTTTCATGCAGCAACTTTTCATAAAGTTTCCTCCAGAAATGTTGCGGAACGGCTGCAGATGCTAGTTGCGTTATGTGACGTGCTTCAAACGCCTCGTATTCTTCATCGTCTATCTGTGCCGACTTCGAGTTTGAGTTCGATGAGGCAGCAGTGGCCATCGTTCGATGCAATTGATCACTTCAATACTAAAACTCAAAAAAATGCTTAAATGCGCTTTACTAATGCTTAAATCAATATGCTTTGACGTTTCTCTCGTACAAATTCTATGCTTGCATGCGAATAAATAAACTCGCAACAATCAAATGACGTTCAATCATTTATTCGTTTGAAGTTTAAACAACAGAATAAATGGTCTTCCGATTGATATCACTGGCATTTTTTGGATGATCTACCAAAGTACGTGAGATACTAGGAGGAAATAGAACTGAAACATAAGCAATGAAGAGCGGGGACCGGGGAGGGGGGGGTGAGGGATGATCGATTAACGAATTAAGTACAATGTATGATTGACTGAAGTGAATCACACTCCATAAACACTTCCTAGGAAACGGAAAAAAAACTTTAAAGAACTGAGACTTCCACGGCAAACTTGTTTGAAGAAAAGGATTATATCGGAAATTAGAATGAAACATTCGCATAAAATCGAATTTCTCAAAAAATCGAATCGAATTGTCAACAAATATTAATATTGACATTCAAATTCGCACAAATATCAAATAAATTCACTCTTTCCAAATATTATTTACCGATACAATGAATCATTTTTGTGCTATATAAAAAACCGTACTTATACTCACCATAACTCTTTGATATTGTTAACCTTTGATATAATTTTATTATATGAGTATGTAATTAATGCAAGTAATGTAACTGTAGCTATTTTCACTATTATTCCTGTTGTTGGTATCGCTTTTAAAATCGTTTCCTGAATCGGAATTAAGATGAAACTGCTAACACATGAAGGAATTTTACTGCTTGCAAGCAAATGTCAGTAGTATACATTTATAGAATAATATCAATTTACGTAACTGTAAAGAAAAACGATTATAACAGCCCGTTTGTTTTTAGTATTATTACGAATATTACTTTATATGGAATAACACCAATTTACATAACTGCTAAGAAAAATGACCATAACATTCTGTTTGTTTTTAGAATTATTAAGAATATTTATTTACATAGAATATTCCCAATTTACATGGCCGTTAATAAAACCGATCATAACAACCCGTTTGTTTTCAGTATTAGTACGAATATTTATTTATATAGAATAATACTAATTTACATAACTGTTAACAAAACCGATCATAACAACCCGTTTGTTTTTAGTATTAGTTTTTTACCTGGATTACCTGGATTGGCCAGGCTATCAAACGTTTGTAACGTTGCTGGCCACAATGCTCGCGTTTCCGTTCGCACTGTTTTAGCCTTGATTGTAGCCACCCCGCTGGCTAGGCGAGCAGGCCAAGTGAGTACAACCGAGTATTTAATTAGTTGCCGTGAATACTTTGCACAATTAAACGTAGCCAAATACTAATCCGATAAATAATCATAACTCTACAAAATGAACATTCTGCCGATCGCTAACCGCGGTCAACAAAACAACCGCTCGATGTGTAAGTAACAATGATAAGTCTTTTAGTATTAGTACGAATATTTATTTACATAGAATAATACCAATTTACATAACTGTTAACAAAACCGATCATAACAACCCGTTTGTTTTTGGTATTATCAAGACACTAATTTGAGTGATCAGAAACATAAGGAAAACATCATCCGTCTATAAACACTTTAAAATGCAATGGCCAGACAATACTAGTAAAATTAGTCAGTTCGAAAAACATTTTGAAAAAACACCAAACATTTAGGCATTTAAACACGGAGACATTCATTGAATTCCATTCATATAAGAATCCTAATCACATTCATAACTTTCATATTCTTATCTATGTAAATACGTTTGATAGCAAAAAATAGCAATGGAGACTAACATATATAGTGATATTAAACGCAGTGAGTGATTCATTGAACATTTTGCCACCCAGCTAGTTCCTCCAACCGCTATTATCACATATTTCCGATGATGATGATGATGATTACTATTGCTATGGAACAATCCGGAAAACAGTAAACAAGACTGTTCTTCCCAGTCGTTCAGAGTAGTCGTCAACAATCTTTTGTCTGCATCCACATCCCTTGATTCTCTTCAACTGTGACCAACTTTTGCGTTGTCTTTTACACTTCTCATGTCTATTTCTTCATCGCTCTAGTCTGCTAACTCCATCATTCAGCAGTCATTCAATCTTCTCACAGTCCATGTGATATCCAAAAAAACGATTGCTCCCTTCCTGTCCTGTCCCACGAGAAAATTTTTCATGTTTTGAAAAGTTCAGACTTGTTCCACTCGTTTCTATTAGCTTCGGATTATTTCAGATGGTTCATTCTTTGGACATTGTCGTGGATGTTCAGTTGTTAGATTGACTTCATTCAAAATTTTGTTATTGAAACGATACTTCTGCGATTCAAATCATTAAAGCGCGAAAACGCTGATGCTCAGAACACTGTAACGGAAAGGATGCGAGTAATATGCTAGTGACTAATTGTAAATCAAGAGAGTCAGACGACTGCCACTATTATCTTTCAGCCTTCACGAACCGACTTTGTTACTTCGTTTCTACGGAAACCTAACAATGTGTGATAGAGACTGACTGCAGCAGTCGATTTCTAGGAGGAGAGTGAGTACTGTGCATGTGTATGCCTCATCATTGTGGAACATATGAATTTTTGATGATATTTCGCATGCACTCAGTTGAAAATGCTCTCTCGTTTACTGCTGCTGCTGTTTTTATTGCAGAATTCAGTTTGTTTGTTCGAATGTTTTTCAGATTACGTTTTTTATCGCTGCTTCGTTCGTTTTGTGCACTGTCTGTGTTTGGGGTTTCACAACCGTAGTGAATTGCGTTGTGTGCGTATCTTTGCGCCTTTCCATCACAAATATTTCAGTCTCTCTCTATTCCCTCTGACATCTTGCAGTGATGCAGTAATATTGTAGTGTTATGTAGTAAAGTGATTTTATTAGTATTCATCGTCGCATCACAATAAACACACATAAGTTTTTAGGTATAACTACAATTGGTCGTTGTTTTGACCTTATTGTTAGCATGTTTCCAAGTGATAGTAGCAGTTTAACGGAGATTGTTTTGAGTCGTGTGATATGTTCGCTCTGTTCTCGCAAATTTAGGTTTTGTACCGTATTCGAGTAAGGTTTGGTTATTATTTGTGGTCTTATAGTTAGTAGCACATTTATAATGTCAGCGATCCATTCATTCAGTATTGTGTTGAGTGTACAAACTGCTCTTCTCGTTTGGTTGTGGTGTGTTCGTTTGATTTTGTGTTTACTTGCAAATTTTTTAAATATTCGACTGGTATTCCTTATTTTGTGGTGGTTGATGGGTGTTGTTCTGTTGTCAGTTTGTTGGGTTGTGTGCTGCTCGTCTGTGTGTGTATGTGTGCGGAAACATTTGGATGAATGTGCTGGTGGTTTCTCGGATGAATAGCAGCTGGACAAAAATTATCGATTTCGAATCGAATATTTGAATGCAGGGTGCTGCTGGCAAGCAAGGAAGCATATGCATCGACTAGGAATTAGGCTATTCGTTCGCTTTTTTGTGAGGGGGTGGGCAAACGAGGATGGTACTGCATGAAGCGCAGAATAAGCGCATTTATCGTGCTCAAAATTGTTTATTTCTTTGTTGTGTAAGAGGAATTAGTATCGTTTAATGTGAAGTTGGATGGTTAATGATCAGCGGAATGGTCGTGTTGTTCGTTGTTTCATATTTCAAGATTTTTTCAATTGATTTATGGAATAAAAATGTCGATGTGGGTATGAGATATCCGTTGTTGAGGGCTTTTAGCACTGAAATGCGCAAATGATTTTGTTTAGTTGAATTGATTGACGGTTTGCGTTGAATACAGTCAAGTGAAGGTTATTGTTGAGTTTTTGGTGATTATTTACTGGATCGTAGGTCAAGAAAGTATGGCTCGTCCAAAGGTCTTCTTCGACATTACGATTGGTGGCAGAAGTGCCGGTCGCATATTGATGGAGCTGTACTCGGATATCGTGCCGAAGACTGCCGAAAATTTCCGCTGTCTTTGCACCGGTGAACGAGGAATGGGCAAGAGCGGTAAACCGTTGACCTACAAGGGTTCCAAATTCCACCGTGTCATCCCTAATTTCATGCTTCAGGTTCAGTTCTCTTCAGATGCTTTTCATATCCTTGTTTTGCGTTGTTCTACAAGGTTGCAAATAATGTCAGATCAGTGATACGAAATCGAGTGATCGGAAAAGTGTGATGTATTCGAAGGATCGACTGCACTCTTGATCATTTTCATACTGATAGAATTGTTGATTGCAGGGTGGAGATTTCACTCGTGGCAACGGAACTGGTGGTGAGTCGATTTACGGTGAGAAATTCGCTGATGAGAACTTCCAGGTGAATGCTTTGTTGGTTTGATTAAGACAGTGGTGTATCGTTTGGGCAAATTTTTGAGAAATATTCTCTGATTTCGTGTAAATGTGCAGTGAAATAAAAATTTTGTGCAGGAAAAGCATACCGGACCTGGAATCTTGTCGATGGCAAACGCCGGACCGAACACGAACGGATCACAATTCTTCATCTGTACCGTCAAAACTGAATGGTAATTGATCATTATTGCTTTATGAAAATATCTGGCGGTGATTCACTGCAGTGTTGTGGATACGTTTAACCAGTCGAGTGAAAGTGTCAACCCACGAGTAGGATATGAATCGGAAATTTTGAATAACCAATGACAGCGGTCAGGTCATGCTTGATCAGCATGAAATTTAAGGAGTAGAATGGCAGATGTTTTTTTTTTGAAGTGATTAAAATTTATTCTTTGTTTTGAACGAGTGTGGTGAATTGAAGGCTTGATGGGAAGCACGTCGTGTTCGGCAGAGTTACTGAAGGTATGGACGTTGTGAAAGCGATTGAAGCGAAGGGATCTCAAAGTGGAAGACCTTCAGTGGATGTGATAATCTCAGATTGTGGACAACTCTAATTCTGTAATCATTCAGCAAACCCTTCACCCACCACCCATTCCTCCCGTTTTTATTAATTCCTTCTCGTTTACCAACATTCCTTGCAATTGTTCTTGTTGTTTGATAATGCATAAGTATGTTGCGGATTCTTTTTAATTTTGTGAAATTATCGTATGGTTTTTCTTTGAAGTTGTATCCATCATACAAGGTTTTAACAAGTGTGTTATGCTCTCGTTTCTTTCATGTAATATCGGTGTTGTATGGGTGTTGGCGTAGACTTTCCACTGTTCTTGTTCTAATAATAGTTTGCCAAATTGCTATGTTCAGAAATTTATCATTTTCCTACGGATGAATTTTATAATTGTTAAGTTTTTTTCAGTTTCCAATAGAATATTCTTCAAATATTTATTTCAATAAATTTATTCAAACATAAATGTTGAACTGTTAACATTTCATATTCTAACGGATAGAGTTTTGTATAATTTGAAATTTTACGGTTATTGGTTTCTCGGTAATTCTTTTCTTGATCTGTTCTATTGATGAAAATGTAGCCAGTTAATTGCGTTTTCGTCGTGGTCTCGTCTCATATTTAAGATTTCTCTCATTTCCAGTAAATGGTTTTGTTTGTTTGGAAACTCTCCGCACACATAAGATTCTTTCCTGCACAAGTTTGTTTGGAGTTGAGAAGGATGGTGTTTGAAGAAGGTGACCTTGAAATTGATTAGAAAGAGGAAATTGGACACGATGGTGGAAAACATCAAACTTTATGTGTACAATTACACACGTATGATAACTTTAGTTACACGTTAAAGTAAACTTAAGCAGTAACCTTACAAAGCATAAATCATATTAGTACATAAATAATATCAAAATACGGCAAATAAACCAGGAGGTCATAATATTTGGATGAGGAGAGTGGAAAACACTAGGAAATAGAAATAATCTTTGGATGTGGGTGTTCGGAGATGTGACGTGGTATTGCAATATTCCGAACGAAGAGCATAGTACACTCGGAGAGTAGTACTATGTTCTTCGATCGGAACATTGCAGGTGAAATATATGAAAGAGTGATTAGTTGACGTTTTTGAACAAGAAAACGTTTCCCTTCTTGTGGACTCAAAAATTTTGTGAAATTTTCAACACATTCCAGAATTTTTTAAAGGCATTTCATGGTGTATCGCACAGAGTTAGCTATTGATATTGGTTGTTGAATCTGACAGAAGAAACGTCAAATGTGTTTAAGTGTACATGATCTGTGAAATGAATAACTTCAAGAAATTAGAAACCATAGAATTTAAGTTGAAGTGTTACTCTGATTAGGTTGCATAAGCATATCAGTAAGAACCCTTGATTTGTTCATCAGGAATTAGATAAGTGGTTGTTTATAGAGCAGCATTGGAAGAGTCTTCGACGAAATTGGCTGTTGGTGAAAGATACTGAAAATTTTAAATTGTGTTCATTCATCACACATTCATCTTGACTCCGAAGGTCAATCAATCAAATGAGTCATAGAAAACAAAAAATGAACAAGTTGAAACAAACAAGTAATATATTAAAATGGTGAATGACTTACTGCACTGTCATGCATCGATGAATCATGTGCTACATTCTCCCTAACTGGACTATGATCGTCTTCGGAAATATCAACTGTAGCATTTTTTGATTCGTTTGCGGTTTGATTGGGCAACGTTTTGTTCCTGCTTGAACGTCCATTCATAATGCTCAAAACATGCGTTGGTGTGTTGAGGAAATGAGCCTGAAAATGGATGCTATCTCAAGAGGAGTGTACAAGCAATATTACTGACCTGATGCGTTTATGATAAAATTTACATTTTGATCTACACATCACGCTTGATAAAAGTAATCTCAAAGATTTTGCTTGTAACATTTCAGCTGAATGAAATATTCTTGTGAATGATTTCACTTTCACAAAAGCAACAGTAACCATTCGGCACAGCTTTCCATATACGATCTACTCTAACTATACGATCACTGCAAGACATGCGTACTGTAGCAAACCGAAGTTCTATCATAGACTACAGTAACAACGAGTGTACGATGCGATTACCGGAATAACTGCTAATGAAGAGGAAGCCAATGGCGTCTTCTGATTGGCTAAGCCGAAATTACTGTGCTGATTTGTCTCGTCGTCTGCCATCAACTCCGTCTCCCGCTCAGCGAACGAAGTCTGTAGAATGGTTACTGTAGCGAACATTTTTCAGAAGCATACTATAAGATTACTGTAACAAGTTGTTGTCGCATGATTACATAGTGGTTTGCATGAACTGTTCGATTCAGATCTCTTGTAAGAGATCAAAATAAGATAACAATCAAAAATAATTGCAATATGGGGGTTATTAATGAAAAAATGATGATATGAACAATAAAATAACAAAAAACAATTGATACAATAAAACTAATCAAAGTTCACTGAGAATAACGAACAGAAGCAATAGTAAACGATATCGATAACAATAAGAACTGTTATAATAACGCTACCTTCTCCCATGGTGCTCTTGAAGTTGGTGTTGAATTTGTTGTTTCATCGTTTTTCATTGAAGCATTTTGTTGGGTTTGATTATGATTTTGGGACGTATTGGGACCACACGACATATTCGCATTACGTCTCGGTGTTTTCAATCGTGCAGTTGATGTTGATAGGTTTGGTTGTGGCGATTGCATGTGCTCATCTTGCTCATTTTCCTCGTCAACTTCTTCCAAAGGCTGAATCTGGATTCATAAAATTTTCGAACCCTCCATTGGATTTTCGTTTCCTCTTTACAAATTATGACTTGGAAACAAATTCGGTGAATCGGTCATTGAAATCTATAGGAGTTTTGGAAAATACATTTTTTGAAGAGTGATGCGATGATGGAAAGTTTTTCAGTTTCTAAGTGAGAAATCGATTCATTTGGGAGAAATTCGCTAGAAAATCTTTTGAGTGGAAATTTTGAAAGAGGTAATTTTTAGGAAACAAACAGAATCATAGCGAAACACTTCATCGTCTTCGGACGTATCACCACCAATGCCAAGTGCTGAAAGGTGCGTTTGCTGCAGAAGATCATCACAAATGGATGGTCCCATTTCGTCACGAACTGAAAATCATCCGGAATTATTTCCGTGATCAGACTGGATTGGATTGGAAAATAGATATCGCTAAAAGTTTTAAACTAGGACGAAAAAGAGAAATTCATTGGGAAATACGGAAAATGCGATTAAGTTACCATGAATAAGAAAGAAATTTTACGTTTTAGAGAAATTCGAAGAAAAGAGAGCAAATTTTAGAAATTTAGATCAAAATGAACAGGAAACCATATCAGAATTCACCAAAATCAACGAGGTGACGTTCTGGTCTTGACGAACGCTCCTGCTCGTGAGTTTGCCTTAAAGAAAAAAGCATTTTCAAAATCGGTTTCATTAATTGTCAATGATACAAAATCGCTTCTTAACAGCTTTTATGACCACATTTGTTGAGACTTCAAGAACCGTTTCAATTTGATTGAAACTGTATCGAGTAATTTCTATATGATTTCGTTATGAAATGAAAAATTTCTCGTTTTCGTACAAAAACTTCAATCTTCTCCATATTTTTCTTGCAAAAACTGGTCCTAAATAAATGATTTTTCTACGCTTTTCTATCAACCCATCGGATTTCATGACAAATATAACGTTTTCTATTAACATATAGGCAAATATTTGCTAGTTGCGGTCAATTTTCATTTAAAAATTGCTAATTCACAAGCGATTCAATGACGAGAGAAAACCAAAATCGTAATGAACCCAAGTACTGAGTTCGATTTTTGTTATCTGCTAATGGAGGAGCACTTATTCTTTTAACTAAATGATCATGCAAATGAGTTTCGTACTAAAAATTATCTGATTCAGCATATATAAGGAAAATACGGCATACAACTGAACAGCTTCACTCAAAAATGAGTATGAAAAACACTGCTTGAAAAAATTTGATCTGTCTTACATATCAAGGAATTCCTTCTGCCGATCCAGTGGCAAACGAGCGAAAAGCTTCAAAGCAACACGTTCTTTGTCTTTTCTCTTGCGTTCGTAAATCATTTTCATCTTATCAATTACTTCCGATGAGCAATCTCGAAGTATGTTTTGAAGTTGTTGTTCAGATCGACCGCATGTGGTGTTCAGAGTTGTGGAATGCACTGATGGTCTTGTCATAAAATTGTTAACTGCGTTACGTCGAGAACCTCTACTTGGTGCCAGACCTCGAACACTGTTATTATCTGACGACTGTGATGTGGCTAGAGCTCTTGGCTGATATGATGAACTCGCGGTACTGATATTATTTCTGTTGCTTGTGGTACTCGAATTGAAATTGCTTTGGCTAATAGACGAGTTGGCATTGATATGGCGAGGTCTGAAACCAGAAATGTTGCTGACAGAAGAAAATTTGATATCAGAAACTGTGAAGTGAATATCACGAGCGTTTGAAACGGATCATGAAACGTGATCAAAAGTGATCGTTCTACATGATATGTCTCTGCTGGGGACGGCGCAAGTACAAGCAGTTGCAGGCGATTATCGAAGTAGCTCTCTAGGTTTACAACCTCAAAGAGTACTATTCAATCGATCAAGGATTTTCAATCATAATAGATTTCACCTCAAGATGTACCTTCAGAATTGCTTTTGTCAGACCAGTTAATAAAATATTCCCAACCTTAATCATTCGATCGTTTATGGAACGTTTCTTTTGCACTTACAAGAGAACAAATACTTGAAAAGATGCAATGCAATGGAATTCCTGCGAACAAGTCAAAATTCATGTTTCGAAAGAAGAGGTGAAGTAATGAATGCTGATCGCAACAATACCTGTGATCATGTGGTCTTCCCCCGTCGGTAGTCTTGCCCATAATTTGACCGTTTGCGATGATCAACGTGAATTTATGTGAGCATTTCACGTTTTGGTCCCAAAACGAATTACACAAATAATATTGCTTAAAGCCACCTTTACGCCTTCGTTCACGTTCGTAGACTTTTCGATAGCCATTCGTTTGCACGTATCGCTGAGCCGCCTCAGCGCTTGGAAACTCGATGGAATGATTGTAACTGTAATGATTCACAGCTAATGACATATTCCAATAGGTTTTGAAATCTTTTAGATACCCTAAGAAGCATGATGAAAATTGCATATTTACGGATCGAATTTGAACTTACAAGTAGCTTAAACTAGTCTGACTTATGAACCAATAACGGAAATTAGATTCTTATGAAAAGTGATGATTTCGTCCTATATCCTTAGCTATGTGAGGAAACAATGTTTTCAAGCAAGTGTAGTTTAAAGTTATTGCACGAAATCCAAGCAGCATAATGAATTGGGCTAACGATAATCGAACTTATAGATAAGAGCGCTACTTTAAGGATTTATACAGAAGACTACAGATGAACACCAGAAGGAAGCGTATCTGCAGGATATCAACCAATGATAAGCAAATGCAACGAACCTGCTATCATCAACCAGATGTGCAGCAGCCATAATAGGATCTGTTATTTGAAATCTTCAAATACGATAGATCAGCACTGAATCTACCGACTAATACGATGTTGTACCGTATTGAACAACAGCAGATGCTATAATAGATACTATAACGATTTAGAAAGTTAGCAAGAGACCACGGTTGAGTGCAGTAAAATTTTGAACTAACTGAAGAATTGTGGATGTCAAAATTCGAATGATACTATATCAGATACTCAAGAGCTGCATATATTGCTCTCGTTGATAGTGATAATCAGTGAGACTGTTCTCTTAGAGGATCGTCGTTTGAGTGATCGGAGTGTTAGTTTCTAATGAGGGATTCTTGAGAGGAAACGAACAGATATGAGAATGCGGAACAGATTGAGGTGATATTCTTCGGAATTGACAGACAACCTTTGCGGGATAGAAGATGATCATAAATGTGAAAGTGATCATAAAAGAACACAGGAATTGCCCCATTCAAATCTACCTATCTCAGATTGCTCTGTTGAGAATTTTTACTGCCACATAATCTTTTGGATTAACTGTGCAGAGATCGATGGCAGCGATTTAGAGAGATTTTAAAATTTTTTCACACTCTTGAAAAATCACTTTGAGCTAAAAATTCCTTATGCTACACCTTGAAACAAAATTCCTTAAAACTTGATATACGATGGGCATTCGAAGTGCCTGAGACACGAACTGCATAACTTTCGTTCCCTATGGCTTGTTGTTTCAAATAGTTGCGAATTATCGCCAGATTTTTTCGATTACGACTAAAACAGCAGCATTGGGAGACTAATGCATTCCGTTCGTGAATCTGACTATTACTAGGTGTGATAATTATTCAGTGAGGTAGCTATCAGAACCAAAAATGATCTCTGACTGTATTTTCTGATCATTACTTTAAGGCATCGGTACCTGGCTGAGTTTTCTAAGCAGAAGAGATGAATAATATTATGAATGGATTGAATTTGAAACATTCAATCAAGTACATATCACTACATTATATCTATTCGTTTCAATCGATTCAGTTTTCGAATTGAAGCAGCTTCTACTGACTGCACCCAACTGTATTATTATCTTCCTTGTTTACGATCTTCTTTCTGATCATCGAACAAATCTTCAATTATTTTTCAACATTTTATTGAAATAACCACAAAAATCAAACAAATTACTTGCAGTATAATACAAATAAATGCAAATAACAATAAAAAATTTGATACAATAATATCATTTAGTGAGTGCACTCTTTAATATGTACAAGCAAACTATTCTCAATGATGTACTAAGACATTAAAAATAATTATGGGACGATAACAAAACAGAGGTTTATTCGACTTCATGCAAATACATGACAAATACAGGAATACCTCACAAAAGTTTTAAAATGATCACTATTTTGGATTCTATGCTATATGATACCAAAATCTATTCATAACTGAGGAAATCGAAAAATTTTCTGGATTATCTCCTTCTTGTAAACTCATCCTTCAACGATATCAACTTCTTTCAAACCTTTTTGGATTATGCGAAACATCCTTCTTCAGTGCATTCACACATCAGCTTAGATAAACCCTACCATAATCGGGCAGTAAGAAGTGAACTCGATCAAAATTTATGCTGTTCATAATGCTTTAAATAAGCCATTCCTGTATTTTCAGATTAAAAACATCGAAAAAATTCAAATAATACTCGTGGATAACAACAACAAAATAGTACACAAATACTCATCCAGATATAATTTATCAATAAAGTAACCACTGAACTTATAATACCTTACAATTAACAACACATTACAATCTAGTAACCTAAACACTACAATCTACAATACCTAAATATTACTGTTAACCATTACCTTTACATTAACTTAAACATATTTAGCCAACTACGATGCTATATGAGTTGAACTTATAAAATTATACATAACAACATGATAAAACTTTATACTTTATCAAGCCAATATGAAGTCAAAATAAAACAAACAAGTTATTAGAATTTCCCAATATAGAATTATATTAAAACAAAATACATCCCTGAAAAGTCTTAATCATGAGGTTATAATACGATAACATCAAAGAGTCCATTAAAATGTAGCACAATAATGACTCATGAATCCATTGACACACAGATCAAAATTGCACTGAAAAGAAGAACCGATACAAGTCAGCATTAGACTAGTCCTGTTCGATGCCATTACTGTATCGTCTTCTGTGAAACTTACCCTCTAGAACGGATAGTCTACTTAATAGGATACTGTAGTCCTGTTTCAGTTATCCTTCTTCGACAAATTTATGCGTGGATTCGCAACATTATTTGGAGGCACCCACTCACTTTCTAATATAGGACAGAAAGACGGGGGGGAGGAAGGAGTTATAGTCGAGTATTTCAACAAAAACAGGTGTTGCGATTTCAAGTTAAAAAATAAAAATGTTGGTAGTTGTGTAGCGATAGAATATTGTAAGTGACATGAATCTATTCTTCCAGACATCCGTATTTGGATAGCAAATGTTTTTGTTTTTCACTAGGCATTTTCGCGAAAAGTTTCAGTGCTGCCTTCTCTTGTTCCTTCTTCTTACGTTCATAAGCATCCTTGAGTCTCGCCAACAAGTCCTGTGTCGAATGACGGATGATCTGATGCAGTTCCAACTCGACTTTATCCACCTCTGACGATGTGCTAGGACCATCACCGATACCCGTAACATCAGCGCTGTGTAGCGCTCGTGTGATATCCTGAATTACAAGATACTAATTCATGGAAGTTTTATGAAAACGTCTTTTAATAGTGTATATTTTGATACTACGATTGATTTGAGTGTTTAGATGTTACGATCGCATTCATCCTTTTGTACTAATATCGCTTTATCGGGTTGAAAGAACATTACTGAGCACTGAGGATTTTACTTGTATTGTTGACAATATAACTGATGTCAGAGAGCTGGATATAAACTCATATTGAGTTATTTGATCACTGATTAAACAAAATCAATAAATGGATGGATAAAATCGATCGATCGGCCACAAATCGATCAAATGAACGCAAAAGCGGTCACTAACCTTCTCGGTAGTATTCAATGCAGACATAGGCGCACGCCTGAAATCAGAAGGAAATTATTGAACACAATAGTTCAGTGCTTCACTTTGAAAGGATCACGCTCAGTTCCATGAGATAATTTGTTTAGAAAAGGAAAGATAATCAGCTCAAAACTCATGAATTAAAGCCAGTAGCACTTTGCTTTGCAAAAATCGCACTTTTAAAATAACATAAAACGATGGCTAGTACATATTTCTTTTCGAATTATTCCTCAGAAATTCATACTGTCACTTTGCAAAGATACATGGGAACGATGGTGTGCTAGACTCAATAAGAAAGGTTTACTTTGTCAGATCAAATCTGAAAGAGCGATTCGATCATAATAACGAAATGTTAAGTGATGGAGGTTTGGATTTGAGATGCTCAACTAAATTCAAGGCAAACTAGGCAAAGCGACCAATATATTACCAATGCTCATGTGGTTTTCCACCGTCAGTGGTTTTTGCGGTCAAAACACCATCTTTCATAATCACACTCATTTTATGATTACATTTGATGTCCTTTTGAAAATATTCCTTGCAAACGTAATTGATACGGAGTGTTCCATTACGTTCATACTCGTTCACACGTCGATAGCCCTTCTCTTGAATGTACAGATCCAGTGCGACCTCGTCTTCGAATTCAAGCACGTAGTTGAAACTAAAATTTACTTCTGTGAAAGTAAATATTAACATCGTACCATCATTATAATCATTAATATTACTAAAATCATAATTTGATAATAAGAACTAATTATAATAATTGTAATTAATATCATAATTATTATAACTAATTAGTTGTTATTATCAAATTATGATTGATAGGGTGATCATTTAGCTGAAGTTATCAGAAAGCAGTATTGGTTATTTTTATTGATAACATATCTACTGTAAAAATCATTTCGACGAATATTTTCATTTCCACGAAACTGGCTTATTTATTGAAGTATTATTCCATATTTGAAATTGTGCACATATAGCCAGTTGATAAAGCACTTTATATACCATAAATACATTTTATTAAGTTCAATGTGATCTGATAAAATAATATTGAATTCGAAGGACTCATTGAGAACTATAGATTTTAAGGCTGTAATAAATCGAAATAAAATGAATCAAACTGCGATGATGAATCTTACTATCTGCATGGAACATAAGAGCCCATTATCGTGGAATGTTCTGAAATTATCGTAACAACTCAATGAATAGTCAGATAGTTGAGTCGTATATCAAAATGGTTAATTTGTGATTGACTGTAGCGCTGATCAGCTAGTTGATCAATATTGTGAACTGAAAGGAGAAATTTTGAATGAATAACGAAAAATGATTATTGGCTGTTGTTTAATGAATCAACGTAACTATAATCGTTATTAATGATGAATAAGGCTTGAACGATTGAAATGGAAAATCGAAATGCTGACTTGATAGTAATACTACAAGAAAGTAAAAACATTGCTCATAATTTAAAATCATCCATTATCATTTTTAATCAAATCATTTTATCACTAGAATAAAACATGGAATTGTCTCGAAATTAGCGACTGATAAGGAAATGAATGAAGAAAATGTTGTTGGTGAAGATATCAAGGAGATAACAAGGTAGATGATCGATCTTGCAGGGCCAAGGAGTGACTGATCGGTTAGGGCAATTGGCTGAGTATTGGACAGGAGACGACCGACCTACTCAAGCGAAAACAACCAAACCGAATGAAAACGTTCGAAAACCAAGTGAATGGTTGGAATTGCTTCGAAAAGATTCAGCAACAAATCATCACTGTTTCTTATCGAAACAAACGCAAATCGCACAAGTTTTCGTCGGAAAGCATCGTTTCGAGGTCATTCACAATCTTCGCCGTAAGCCAATTGTGTCTTCGATTGAAGATTTTACAAGGCAATGGGAGGGACAAACGTAGCGATGTATATAGAAGTGCTTGTTCATTTATCCATTGTACTCTGGTGTGAAGACGGAAAAAAAGTCGGGGAACTTTGGGGACGGAGAATACCCCGAAAATGTCTACGGCTGGAAAAACGTCGAGGATTCGGGGATTCTGGACACGAACCTCGAAATTCCCCGATTTTCGCACCACATTAATCCATAGCACATATCATTACTGTAGACGATTTCTGATAGTGAATATTTTAATGTAGTACTGATTATTACAGAAACGCAGAGCAATGAAGGGAGGTTGACGCGTCTAAATGCATAATTTCAGAAAACTGAGATCCTCGTCGATCGAACAGTACCAAAATACCCATTTGTAGATTCGGAAACCTGAGGAGTAGGGTCTGGCCAATGTTATGCTAGACACAATATTGTCGGGACCCTGGTCGTCACATTTGCCAATACATATATTGATATTTTGGTTCTGTGAGATCGAGGAGTACCTCAGTTTTAAAAATATTTATCTTTTGACCGGTCCTTCTTCCTCCATTACTCAGAGATCCTAAATTATCTGAAGGTATGTCATTCAAAATACCCAAACTATCGGTCCACCACACAACATGGGCGAGACCGTGCTGCTCAGACTTCCCAATTCATATACTGATATTTTGGTACTCTTAGGTCGAGGAGAATCTCATCCCTCTAAAAATCATTCAATGGCATTAATATACCATTCGGTTCTGAGCAAACCATTCGGCCACGATCAAAAAAGAGCGCTGTACCAATGCCATTGATTTTACTGATTGCGAGCCTGAGTGAGGCTATGATCTGACTTGCATCGAATTATCTATTCATGTTATCACAAACAATAGTTGTTTATATTATCATTCTTATCATCATTGTTATCACTGCAGTATAATACTAATTGTTATCTTATCCACAATCGATATTATCATTGTTTATTGCATTCCGTTATCAGTTCTTTGTCCGAAGAAGTTCTCAAGTGTATTGTGGAGCACAAATACGGATAAATATGATACAGTTTTATTGCATAGTTCGACAAAATGAAATATCACGGATTATTATTATTATCTTATTGCTGTTATTATTATCACTATTATTATCATTAGTATTATTTCGATTAGATATGATTATTAGCAATATTACAGTTGTTTTTATTAATGTTGTTGGATTATGAAACAAATATTAATGGTTACGAAACAAACACAACAACTTTTTCAATTGATAAAATGCATGTGACGATGTGTTTTACAACATCTTCTTCATATGCTTGTTTAATATCTTTAAGCTGAGTTTTTGAACGAGTTTCGCGTTATTGCACTTGTTCACACGTCATGTTGAAAATAGTTCTTGATTGTGAAATCAAAAGCGATACGGCTCAAAGTAATGCGATGATGATGAAGTAGTACAAATTAGGTAGATCAAATCAAAGTGTCAGAACAATGGGTTATTTGGGATGACGTTTACTGAGGATGACTTTTATGTGCTGATTTCATTTGATCGGTTATTTGATGGAGTTATTATGAAGCAATCAGTTGGCGGCTATTCATGTGATTAATAAATAGCTACGCAGAACGATGGAGCCTCAGGTGCCTCGACAGGTGCCAACGCTGTGGTAGAATCGCTAGGGATTTCAGTGGTGGCTGGCGCCGGGTCACCCAAAAGACTCCAGAGGTCCGAATTCATTCCACCGAATAAACTCTGCACTTGCTGAAAGTATTACCGTCTTGATTGTGACAATTATCGCTATTAATCATTATTATTAGAGTTACAATAAACTATGATAAAATCATTGCAAATCAGTACTCTTTTCGATTATAATGAATGACACCGGATGTGATACTGTTCTATGAAATCGGTGATAACAATAACAATGATAATGATAAAACGATGATTTTAAAGAATAGAGAATATTTTGAGTAACGAAAATAGTTATAATGATAATAGTAATGAATTTCAAATTGATGAAGACACACCTGATGAATGCTCTCCGAAACGTATTTTTGGTAGGCACTCATTTTAGTGTCGAATTCCTTCAGCTGTTTGATCTCGCTCGGTGACAAGTCACGAGCATATTCACGTCCAACGTAGACTTTATTATTCTGAAAAGAACTTTTTGGAATATTTTAAAAATTGAACCATTCATAAGTCGGTTGTGATAGTGAGGTCACTCTTTCAAAAATCATCGATACAGAGTGAGACGATAACCGACGTGCATTGTGGGAAAGAGCCTTGAAGGAGGAGAATATTAAAACATTTGTCGGAGTTTATTGAGGAATTCATTTATGGAGCAGTATATTGAGGTTTGTAACATTGAGGGTTAGATAATCCAGGATTGCTAAATATTTCAGAGTAACAAAAAGACTATTTTCCTAAGAGATGAAATATTTATCGATGAAATACGTTGGTTCCCTGAGCATTTCGAGCTTTTCAGATCGAAACGTTACCAGTTGTTTTGATTTGACAAATGAAAATGCACTGTAGTCCAAGGCATCATCATTTCAGTAGCTATTGGTAGAACAGATGCGGGAAAATTTGTTCATAATTTGCATGTATCACATAAATGTTCACCATATTTATGATGACTCACATCACATGTATCATAAATATTACACATCAAATATCTAATCGTGAATTCATAAACTTATGATGCATATGAATATTTTGAAGATTTTTCATACGTTGATTCAGATCTATTGTTTGGATGAATTTTTTGAGTTGAGTTTTGATGGTTTGAGTAGAGGAAGGAGATTACTGAGGGATTAGCTGAAATGAGAAGGGACACGGGACTAGATAAGCAGATCTGTCAATAACTATTGGGAGAGATAGTATAAAGATATTTTTGTTGAAGCATTGTTGGTTGTTGATTTTGTAGTTTTATATGATTCTTATGTATATTTCACGGCATTTTCTAGTTTTTGCTTTCTTTTTATCGATAAAATAAAACCTCTCTTCCTGTATCAATAAAACGAAACTTTATTTTCTGTCTGACTAAAATAATCTCAACTGAGAAAAATTTTTTTGAAGAAATGCACCTGTGTTGTGGTTATGCAGCTGCAGTGATTTTGAAAAAAGCAACTACGTTTTGCAAGAGAAATGCGGAAATTGAATTGCAGCAAAAAAACAGAAAGCAATTTTAGAAATTTTAGAAAAAGATAACCACGATGATGGAATATTGATAATATTGACTATATAATCTTAAAATCTATATTGTTGATTTTATTGCATTTAATATCACATCATTCTCGCCGATTGAATCAAATTTCACTGCGATTTTGCACATTTGAATTGGTCATAAATTCCGTTTCATTCATGTGAAACTTCTTGAAGGAAAATAATTCTCAAAGTTGAACCGATAAACTCGTCAACTTTTATTGGGAGATGATCAATCGGAAAACCTATACAGATCAGCATACGTGCAATAGTGAATGCTCACGAGCTGAACTACGATCGATCACATATTGTAGTTCACTCAACAATTGCCCACCCTTCAGCAGATATTCATCAAAACAAAAACCCTCAGCCCATTCTGTACTGCTCTCTAGCAGATTCCTCATTCCAATATCGAAGGAATCACTTCCTCCAGATTCTTAATAAAGGAATAACGAGATATCCGAGATCGCTAGTGTCATACCTGAACCATACATCCGTCGAAGTAGTATTGAGTAGTATCAATGTCTGAACAGAACGACGGCTTTTCCGGAGCTTTCGGGAATTGACCCTTTAGGGATTTAGCCACCTCAGACACTTTGTTTGACTTGAGTTTACGTGCCGAGTGGAATTCTTCACGTTTATCTTCCATTATCTTCTTTACTTCCTGGAATGGAATTGTTACTTCCATTTGAAGAGTTCATTCATTTTCAGTTTATTGTCGACAGATTATGTGTTTCATGATCACATCCTATTCACTAATCTAGATGCTTTAATTGGGCTGTTGTATCATTTCTATCATCTTGGAATATGGAAAGAAATCGTATTAGTTTTGTTATTTTTTTTCAGTGGAAAGTTTCAACGAAAAACAATTTTCTTCAGCGAAACGTTTCAATAAACGTTTGACTTTCGTCGAAGAATTTACAACATGAGAAATAATCAAAGAAACTATGACCAATTTATAGTATAAACTCAGAAAGTTTAAGCTCAAGTTCGACGCAGACCTCTTTGTATTTTTTGACATCTTTCTCGTATTGTGCCATTTCTTGCTGTTCGGCCGATGTCAAATCTCTCAGGAAGATACCATTCGCGAACAATTTATTTCCCTTCAATTACCAACACGAAATCATTACATTTTTAAAAATTATTTTTCTCGACTCCATATACTTTGGGACTTTTTCGCATTTCAAATGGTTTATGATCGAATAAAAACACAACATTTGATAGTGGGAATCAACTGAAAACTTAAAAAATGTCGCTCAAAAATCGAGAAATTTGCCCAAAAAGTAGGCTAAAGCATACCGTAACGACACATCCGGCTGCGCCTCCAATGCCTCCAATGCTTCCAATACCAGCAATTCCCAGACCTGAGAATCGTTTCGCAGGACTCGCCTCAGTTATACTCAACGCAGCAATCACGACCAAGCTGAAAGAAAATTTTTTACCTGAAGCAACATTTCAGAGAGGGATTCTCAATGAAGATCGAATATTTTAAAAAAATTGAAATCGGATAATCGGATTGAAAAGAGTCATTCGGCTGGATTTTCCGATGGATATCGTTCACGGTTCGACTCAAAGAGAATTTCACATTTGATCTACATAATCCACCAATATCTACCCATTTATTTTTCTTCACGTATACGTCCATTACTAATGTAGTCATATCTTAATATCCAATATCTATTCACAGCTATCTTTATCCAATATCCGTCTATTCCACAACCTCCAGTGAACAGCCCATCGTTTCAGTTGAGTGACTCATTTACAAGATGTACAAAAAACTTGATGAAGCGAGGTAATTAAAGGCTATCAATTCAATCAGAATAAATTATTCCATTTTTCAATTGAAATTCTCATACCAAATGAAAGTTTTCATTGTTGCCGTTGTTATGATTATCGGTGTTGCAGCGGAAGTCTTCTTATGAGCAAAAAAGTCGTAATCTCGTCACAAGGCACACACAATGAGAACAGTAACGATGATTGCTTTAGAAAGCGATTACTTCCCAACTGCAATGTAAAATTGGATAATGAATTCAAGTATATAAATAGTATCGCGATTGTGTTATGCGACCGAATGGATGAATCATTTTGATGAAAACTTATTGTTGAATTCAAAATCACAATACACGGATCAAAATCACGATGATCACAATGACGATAACAATAAATACGAATGCAATGACTAGGATGATGATGATAATGCCATTGATGACACATAAAAAACGATCCTTTTCAAATGGTACATCAATTTGGTTTTGAATGATGGTTACTGTGCGATTATTGTTGGTCGTCGAATGAATGAATGTATGAATGAATGAACAAGACAAGAAGAATGTTATTTTATAATGATAATATTAATGCCAATATTAAACTTTCAAAGTTCCATTATTACCATCTGTATTACTCACTGACGTTTTAAAATCAAAAACTATTCAGAGTGAAGCGCAGAACTGGTTTTACATTTACACATCAAAATAATCGGTTTACAGTGCGAATGAACCATGCATACAGGCATGTACTTATTGTTATGCGAGTGCATGATGAAATTCATAGAGTGATACATTTTTGTACTGTTGCATGCATTAACTTGAAACATTTATGAAACAGATAATGAAAATCTGCAGCCAATTGCTTGGTAGCATTTGAAAAACGAACTTAATTTCCTTCTAGCAGATTAAGAAAACCAATAGTAGATGAGAACACAAAAGGTTAATCAAAGAAATGGAATGATCCTGGTTGGGATCAAGATTTCACGAAGTCTCATCAATGTTGGATCAGCTCACTTACATTAGGTAGAGAATACGACTGTTCACCGTCGTTGCGCTCGAACGAATGATTTAGAATTTGTAGTGTTTCATAAATTTTATATTCACAAAGGAACACATAAGTAAAGGATTAGAGTTATGAATAATGTAAGCAAGCACAATAAATTCTGGTTCTTCTAGATATTCTATGATGAATTATTCGGTTCGAATGCGAAACAACTAACTTCAATAACACATTGAAGCGGATTTAGTTGACTACTGCGCAATGGCAAATTGTTTGAGAAACAACTGATGTTGGAAGGTATTAAACGACGGTGTTTTTGAAGTAAATTGGAAACAGAAGTGAGTTCGAATTGAATGAGGTATTATAACTCGAAAACATTTACGATAAGGCAACACCAGATGATACGTAGACAGATAATAACAGATAATCACTGATTCAAGTAAAATTTCTAGAATTTTCACGTGTTGTTGATCACCGAATGAATGCTAATGATCAAATACATATGGAATTGCATTTAAGTATCAAAATCATAAGTATAAACATATGATATTGTTTACAGCAATACGTGTTCTTTAATGATATAAATTTTATATGAATATCATATGTTTCGTCAACGATGAATTCATACGAAGAGTTCAGGAAGGATCTATGAGAGAAATGAAAAGACGGTTGTTCTGATGACGTAAATTGTAAGAAATGGTTTTTAGCGATGCTTATTTTCGAACGTTTACATTCTTTCGGACAGAAAATTTCGTAGAGTCAGGTGTTCGAATGGTCGATTTTTGAATACAAACACCATATGAATAAAACACGACTTTGAAGTAAACATAAATTTATGTTTCTTTTCGAGCGATTCGTGTTCAAATCGCCGACTAACAACAATAAGTTTGCATCGAATCAGTTACAAACCTTTATATTTGCGATTTTTTTCAAAAAAAAATTTTGTATTGCTACAGCGTTGTTTTAAACATGATTCATTCACATTTTCTCTCAACTTTTGCTACAATCTGATGAGAAATAAAGGGAATTTGACGGAATTAAGCTCCTTTACAGTTGGGTATACGATATGAATAGAGGAAGAAAAACTTTTCCGACTGTTAATTTGGAAAAACCTGCTTAAGGTATGGGGAGAATTTCGCAGAAAAACGTCCTCCATTGTTAGGTACGGATTGAAAGAATTTGATTTATCATGAGTTGAGTGGGATACATTAATGATTCCGAATGAACTTCTATACGAAGTGTTGGTTAATGAAGCCTAGATTCATAATTGAATGTGGATATTGATGGGAGAGGATCATTCATACGGGACAATTAAACGAGTCGTTCGATTAAAGGAGTGATCGAAAATGTGATTGAAATGTTTCAAAATGGCACTTATATAGGCTGTTTGCGATGAATCATCGCTGTTATCCAGCATATTATTATTGTCATGACTATTGCGATTGAAAGGAGAACGGATTGAATGGAGCGATTTAATTGAGATTTTTTATGACGACAATAATAGCGATTGTAAATTCGATGATGTTCAATCGTGTTTTATTTCTTTGTTGTGGGATTGATTGATTTTATGATTCGTGATTCTTGATGAATGTGAACAGTGAAGGCGAAATGAAAAAATTCGTGATCTCACGAAAGAAACTTCGCGAAATTTGTCTTTTCAACTGTTATAATCACTTGAAAATCAGCATATTCAAAAGAAAACATTTGAATCAACGCTTATCTGGCACTATTCAATGCATTCTTAACACTACAATGCATTCTCGTTGAAATTTGCACGATGTCATTCAAGATGTCATTAAAATTGGAACCGAATTATTGACGACATTCGGTGTAATTCATCAATCATACAGTTCAAACTGCTGAACAGTGAAGTTTTTATGAGTCAAATTTCGAAGAAAAATTGCACACTTTAAAACTTAATTGAAGTTTAACGAATGGACTTCAAGTGTTGCTTTTTATATTGCAGTCCAAAACACAATCATTAGTCGAACGAATTGATCTTATGATCGCAAACTTCAGAATGTTGTTAAACGAAGTTGGTATACAATAGCAAGGTAGGCAATCGAATGAATTTTATAAATTGAAAATTAAGGAATCACATCATATGAATTCGTTTGGCTCCACGCTCACAAGCGCAAAATTAATATAGTTGCCTTGGAAATTTTAAAAATGACTAGGTTTAGCAAAACACAAATAAAAAGATGCCTCATAGATACATATCATCCATCAAATTCATAACTTTGCTCATCATTAGAACTTTATTTGATCGAATACAATAAGAAAAATGTTTCAACGGTAGAAGAAAAACGCATCATTTAATAGCATTTTGTTCCAGCTTTGTTAGAAAATTTTCATTGAAATCAAAACAAAAAAATTCTTTGGTCCAATTCTTTGAGGAATTAAACGTCTGATTTTGTTTTGATTCTAGTATTTCCTTTCATTTATGTTATTTAAATGTATTTATATCATATTTATATTGACATTATGAATGAATAGCAATTGTGTTTCAATATCGCTTGTTGGAGAAAATATTCTTTGTGATATTATTGTAAAGTTTTGGTATTTCACACAAACGTAGACATACACATTCGATGTTTCATGCATTCGCTTTACAGTGAAAAACTTCGGAATTTTAAGCTGATAATTTACACAGAGTGAACGGTTTTCCAGTAACAGTTGTGTGTTTAGCAAGAAGTATTTCTTATGTTCTATGTAATGTTTGCTTCGTATAGCAAATGAATGTTTTTAAGTTCACATCAATTGATAATCGACTCATCTATTGCTTCGTATAGCAAATAAATGTAGCAAATGCCGACATTTGCTCAACATATAGATCAGAAGTCCCCACGCTCGGGTGCTCCATTATCCCCTTCGATGGTCTTGCAGGCCGTCATTACCCACCCCTCCTCCTCCGCCACCACAATAGTTTACCTATTTCTACACAAGTTAAGACTAATTTCCGATTCCCCTCATTACTTCCCTGACACCTCCAAACTACCCAAAATGGGTAATTTCCTTCCCTGTGAGAAGCCCTGAATACAAAGTCACAGTGAAAGGATTAATGAAGAAACAAATGATAAAATGCTCATTAACATCCATCATAACTCCACATTGCTATTGTTTCTAAGCATAACTTCATTAGAGCCTATTCTCATAGTGAATCTGATAGTTCGATGGTTCGATTCTCATAGCAAAATCCTCGAAATGTTTCACAAATTTCCAAATGAATGATCATTTGTGAACAAAATAAATGTGTGTTTGAAAGATTCGAGTGATGAATCATGACACAACGACTCTATCGTTAATATCACAAATCCTTTGTTAATCATCTTATCGAAAACAGACCAACGAACACATGACATCAACAAATGACGCATCGAAACCTTCGTTTGTTTTGAAGTGGCGAAATTTGGGAATAAATTAAATGGATATGCCATTTGATTGGATATGAACATAGAGACCTAAATGAGTCATTCCGTTGATCACAATCGAATCAACGCAGATCAGAATGAATCATCGATAGAATGATCTTTCGTATATGAGCAACATCAGTGAGCGAATAAATTTTGGCCCTAGATATAAATACGAGTAATTTTGTTACTTGGTACATTAGAGGTAATAGAGAGGCATAAACTCGTAATGAGTTGGATTTGCTGATTAAGTAAATAAATGAATAAATAGTTTTGCCACTGAATTCGTGGCAGTACCGTAAGCCTTTCATTACTAACCGGCAACTGTGATTACTGCTTTTGTGACCATCATGACTAATATTATTTCAGCTGTGATAATCACCATAGTTATCATGATCATGACTACCTACATTCATATTAGTTTCAGTTTAAGCAGAACACCATATAACAGCACATTCATACATTTTACTTCATAAAATTATACATTTACTCCGCATCATGGAAGAAATTCATTTGAAAATAAGATAGGGCATCGAAATGACCAACATGATCATACAGGAGAATGAGGCTCAATGAATGCACACTATATTAGGTTGAACCGATCTGGACTTGAAGAAATGAATAAGAATGAGCAGTTACTGTCAGAAAATTTATTATTAATGTATGAATGGGTTATCTGAAGTGGAGATGTATGTATGAATTGTTGTTGTGAGTTCATGCATGTGATTATTTAATGAACACAAAAATGGGCGATAATTATTCAATCGGAACGACCCCATGTGACCCAATTTCAGGTCGTTCCATTTTGCTTTTACCCTTGACCAAAATGTAGGCTAACTTTTTCTCATTACGCACTCATTATCGTGCATCTTAATTAAATAGTTCGCATATTTTGATTGAATTATTACAAATTGTACGTTCAAAAAACATTCATTGCGTTGAAAATGTAGAAATTTGAAATAAACAAGTGGAAATTTTTCCGCAAAAATTGTTAAATGAGATTGAAAACTCCAACTAGTCGACATTGTCCACTACACATTCTTCTTAATCAGGCAGTTCAACCAAGGAAGGACCATAGCAAATGCTAAACTAGTGTGAGCGAATTAACTGATGTCAGCTAAAATTTTGATGATGAGTCGAGCAATCAAAGAGTTCACCGAGAATTTGTATGCTAAAAATGTGTGAAATTGAATTCCAACCGTATCATATTGGTGACAACTCAGCCAGAATCAAAATGACCTGTAATTAAGACACAATCACTGATAATAAATCAGTGGTGACAAGGCCAGTAATAATTCATAACCGTCATCGTTTTTTCAGCAAGGTCGCTATTCGTCAGAAAAGTGATGAATTATTTGTTACAAACATTGAATTCACAGTAATTTTGAGGTCAATAAAGCAAAAAATTGGTGCGCCCATTACAGTCACGAATGATGAAATCAGTATTTCAATATTTCTATCTAAACTTCATATTGCCTATCGATCTCAACGCTACAAGTGCTGCAAAGAAAGCAAAATAATCGGCTGAAAACTATGGAATATTATGGATAGCGAATGGAAAACTCGAAGATAAGCATAAAACGTAGAAGAGTGTGATCGAAATCATTTTAAACTCCCATTTTGCTATATAGAAAATGTGAAATTCTGCATGCATCGCACTCACTAATGAACAAGAATTATCGCACACGATGGAAAATCCCATAATCCCATAATTCCTTGGATAGAGCATATCTTGAGCTATCAGACGGTTGGTGCTTATTGACGAGAAACACTTACTTCCACAGATTCATCAAAATTTCGCATGATCCCATGATTCCAGTTGAGTGATTCCGTTATACCGGCAAAATGAGCCCAGTTAACCGTAATGTTCATTACAAATGCATTGCTTTATCAGTATCAGTATCAGAAGCTACCTGTATCCTCAGGTTTGCCCAGTAACATATAGATTTCTTTGCATCATCGGATTCTGCAGAATTTCTGCAATCAGAAAAATATATATCTTGTCGGAGGGAAATGCCTAGTTATTGAGATATGGCTGATTTTCCAAACTATATCATGGAACTCAATGATTTCATTATACCGTTAAACTCTATGCATTTGATCTTTACGTTGATCACTGACGCATATCCATTGGAATATCACTGGTATCACATTCAAGCCATCTGTATCCTCAGGTTTGCCCTGTAACATATAGATTTCTTTGCATCATCGGATTCTGCAGAATTTCCGCTATCAAAAAAACGTATATGTTGTCGGTGAAAAGTGCCTAGTTATTGAGATATAGCTGATTTTCCAAATTATATCATACAACTCAACAACCTCACTATATCGCTAAACTGTATGTATTTGATCTTTACGTTGATCACTGACGCATATCTATTGGAATATCACTGGTATCACATTCAAGCTATCTGTATCCTCAGGTTCGCCCCGTAACACAGCTGTTTCTGCATACCAACGGATTTCCGAGATAATCTGCCATCTGGCAAGTGTACATCTTGTTGAAGGAATACATCTCTCTGCTATCAGATGATGGAAACTAACATTTTGGGACTAATCATCTTCGAGTTTTAAAGATGCGCAGATATTGCGTATAGTAGCACCAGATTTTTCCTCCGACTCGGATGGAGGATTACTTCAACTGTTTGGAGGCACACTTGCCCATCACTGGAAATTCCTGAATCTATATACGCTCCTAGTGAAATTTCTGAATCTGTATACGTGAACGCTCAATATTTGGACAGGAATGCAAGCTGCTTTACATCGACACAGGATATCAGTTTGTGTTTTCGCGACATTGATGAGCAATGCCACTTTGTGACGAGTTGAATATTAAATTTGCACACATGTTAAAATATTCTCAACAGTAATTAAATTGTTTACACCTAAAACTGTTTGTTTGTCGTTTGAAAGCACCAACTACCAATTAAACTTATCAGTTGATCTTGATATCTATCATATGATAAACTCTACTTATTTTCGGTGTCATAAACGTTAAATGTTCGAAAATCAGAGAAAAATGTTGCTTTTCACTTGAATAGTTTTATTAAGGGTTGATTTTGCTATCATTTTTCCGCTGTTTCTCAATAATCAGAGGTTAAAAACTTCGACCTGCTCAATTACTGTTGACACAAGCTATTACCTTCGGTGCCTGTGTTGTTTTGATGAGATCCATTGCGTTCAAGCCGATCATGAACAAATCAGAACCATGCTAATTCTTTGCACGTTGTTATGATTGTAAGCGATCAGAAAACTGTTCCTCTGATTATAATCATGCATAGACTCGTGAACACGTCGTGCGAATAGCTGCTGTATGTAACACCCGTGTTAGCTTGTTTGGTTTTTATTAAAGAATCATTCTAACGTCATCTGAAAATCATCTAAGAATTTGCACTCAAAGAACGAGCATATTGCAACTTATATCACATTTGTTAGCATAGCTGCTGCTACTACTTCCGCTTATCACTCGTAAGAAAAACATTCATACATACATCACTTTCATATTGTTTTTATCCATCGTTCACCATATTTTGCTATTGATTGAAATGATTTCACTATTGTTAAAAGATTTTAGCATTTTGTTTTATTTACTCGCTTATTATTGATATGAACTGCATTCAGTACACTTTTTCAATGCATTTCTTGAGTCTTCTATTCGCTTTGTGGAGTTGCAGTCGAAACATTTGAAAATCGATTCGGTTTGGCACATTCTGAATGAATAATTTGCGAAACAATCAATCACGTTTATTCACGCTTTCCAACTGATAGTGAGTCTTGTAGCGTTCCATTTGAATCGGAAATTTTTATGTGTTCTGTAGTCTCAACTTATGAATTATTGCCGATTTGTACGGCTAGATCAACTCACTGAACATCCCATACATTTTTAATTCATGCTTCACGTTGAATGAGCTTGTGAATCGAACAACGAATTGAACTATACGGCTTGATTGAATTTTTAAAGTGGATTATACCATGAGCATGAAATTTGCTGACCCAAAGTTCTTTCAATTGAAATGTTGAATGAAATTTGACGATTGGGCACTGAAAAACTGTTTGATGAATGATATGAATGATGAGTTTCTCATAGTAAACTTACGAGAGCGATTTTGTAGTGCAAGCGATTTTTTGGGCGCGAGCGATTATCCTTTATGAGTGCGACTAATGAGCGACTTCCTCGTACGAGCGACAGCTAAGAGACTGGGAGCGATTATTGAGCGATTTACTGATGAGAGCGACTATTCTTTAATCTCTTGTAACAGCTTGTATTCCTAGCGATTTAAACGAGTTTTCACAATTAGAAGCAGTCGCCAGGCTATCAGTGAATCGGGATAAGCATTAATTCATGTGATGCATTGAGTGTGCACTTACGATTAGAGAAGCACTTCTCATTTACGTGGTAACTAATTCGTGAGCATTGCGATGCATTCGACAATGCAGATTTTTGTTTTGACGATGTTGAAATATCGAAGTTCAGTTTGAAACACAGAAACAGAATGAGAATGATTTGTTTATTAAACAAAAGTGTTTATAATGATGGAGAAAAGATCGAGATTAGGAAAAAACTGACAGTGAAATGACAAAACATTGAAATTGGAAAAGTGAGAGTAATAAAACTGAAAAATATCAATATTGAGCAGCAACTGGTTGAATGAGCTTCAATACGGAAAACACAATAAAGAGATAGAATTTTAGGCGAAAGAAAAATGACAGTATGCGAACGAAATGGAAAGAATCAATTCAGAGAAGCATGCTTAACAACTGAAAAAAACACATGATTTATTTTTATGCCCCTGTTTCTAGCTAAGTAATCTCATTTTTCTCATCCATCAATACAATAGAAGAGTTTCATTCAGAACTGAAGTGTCCAAATAAAATTCCTTGTTAGCTGAAAATATCCTGGCGAAACTTCTGGTGGACAGTGTCTGAAATGAATTCGTCCGAATAAGAACGATCTGCAACGATTGTACTCGATCTGTTATGGTATCATAATCCACAGTATTGATCATAATCGATCAAGAGATCTGCACTCGGTACAAGTTGCAACAATCCTCATAGGACACAATAGCGTCTAACAAGTGAGGTTATTTTTTTCGAAACTTTCAATTTACCACATGCTCATTGATGCTTTCTTGCGTATGTAAATTCTAATCGCTTGAAATACTGCAAATTTAATCAGATGTCAATCAAACATTTATAAATTAGTGGAATCTCTCGGCAAAAAGGCTTTCAAACAGTATTTTTTAACGCTAACAAAAAATAGGAATTGCAATCAGAATCTCGTGATGAGATGAAGAATGCAAGACGCGAAGCGGATATTGGAGATGAAAGTCAAAATTTTGAGAAACAAAATTTCTCCATCTTCTTCCCAATATCCATTCATTCTATGCATGATATTTCATTGATTTTCAGTTTTTTCGTTTTCATTTTCTGCTATCTCATGACTCACTCGTGTGGTGTCATGTCGTTTTATGATAGTATCGCATGGTTTGTTGAATAATCTCCTGAAAAGTCTCATTATCTGTCGTTTGCTCGTCTGCCTGACGGAAATTACCGATGCTCACTGTCAGCGAAACAATCTCATAAAGCTTCGAAATGAAACGAAACAAAGCTTCATCCAATTCTTACAACTTAGCTCCTAACAATAGTAGGCTAGCTTGATTATATTGTTGACTCAAAGGTGACCATGTGGGATTTGAGTTCTCTCGTTGAATTTCCACAAAAAATTATTCACTATTACTTCTCAAGCTGAATCCTTTGCGGTCGAGTGTAGAACACCAAATTGAATATCTCATCCAATACTCCCCGAAAATAGTTTTCTTCCACAAAAATCCCGACGTGTTGCTTCATATTCGAGCCGCTTTGAATAGATGTGTGAAATAGAGCTTTAGAAAATAAGTTCTGCTCATGATTCTAGTCTAAAGTGTCATCGAAAAAGACTAAATTTCATCGATGCATCCTTGACAGCCGAAAGAAATTCTTCGTTGTTTATAGGAGGTAGCTATTTTTAGGTTCTTTTTAATGTTTTATTCAGTAGCGTTTTGAAGAGATGAGATTTATCATCACTGATACAACAATTATGATCGTGTACTTTGAGCACCTAGACTCGTCTTGAAGCTCCTATCACTAGTAACCAATATTTTATTGAGGTAATAAACTGAATTTGCCCATAAAATTCCATTTTTGATAATTTTATTGTTTCACAAACGTGCAAAATAACCAATTTTCATTCACGGCAGCCATTAATTTTACTACTTTTAACTATGAAATTATGTGTTAATGCATCTAAACTATCAAAATACATGTTTACAATGTTGTCAACATCATTTTTAATGTTAATGTGAATGGATGACATTAATTCTTTTATTATTTGTTTAGACAGTTTATGAGTTTATGACTGGTAATCAAAAAACAATAAAACGTTCGTTGCTGAATAATCAGAAAATAGAATGGAGAATGCAACGGTGTTTGTTTAAAAGACACCCACTGGATCTGATTTAGAAACATTCACATTTTCAAGTCTTTCAAATTGTTTCATTTGAGACCCGTGAGCGATTCGATCATTACGGTAGATAACTGATGTCCTGTCGAAAGTTTTCACACGGATTCAGTCTTGTCTGTTTATGAATAATGTTCCTCTGATATGGGTTTATAGCTTGAGACTTTGAGGAATTTGGTTTATAAGAGTCAGTTCAGAACCACGTTCATGAATTCATTTACTTGCATAATATGTGTGATAGAGTGATAGCTACTAGTCTAAAATGAAGAAAAATTACATCCGAGAACAGCGCGACCCACACAATCAGAACACATAATTGCTTGCGATAATGGCTTGTAGGATAACTAGCTGGATGGTGTTTAGCATTCTAGAAAAATAGCTTGAATCAGCTCAGTGGCTTGTTTTGTGCTCTTGACACAGGCGATGGAAAGTACTTCGGCGAGGAAAATTATCGAGTGCACATCGGTTTTTGTTGGTATCAGTTCAATTCGAGAATACCATCCGTCGCGCTATAACATTTTGAAAAGTTGTTCGTTCAATCGCTCTACAGCTCATTCTCAGTATCATTCAGCAACAGTCAGTGCTCTTCGAACCATTCCCATTCTCGTTCTCATCAAATGCTCAATTCAAATGAAAGAATCGAAAGTCGCACAGTGTCTAATCAGAAAATCTATATAAATGTCATATTTTCATTTAACATGGCTACGAACTTATTTATTAGCTGAATTTGTTTATATTTTGTAATTTAATCATCTTTATAATCTCAATTTCATACTTTTTTCGGTGACTCGTTCAATTCACAGTCGAAATATCTCATATCCATCTATATAGCAGATCGCATTCATGCGAAATTTTCGAAAGCTTTGTGTGAGCGAATGTCTGTAGTGATATTAGAGACGTAACCAATTTCAATATCTATTCATCGCTGTCACTGTGCCGCTGAATGCTGGATTGTTTTTTGAAAATGTTTTTGTTTACGTCGGTCTGCTGCAGATCAGTATGGAGCAACTAACAGCCATTCGATCAGATCTGCAGTATGCATCATAAAGAACAGAGATATTCGTATGAATATGACGTAACGTTTAGTATGCGTATAGCTGTTAATATAGCAAACAATCAAACAACTGTAATAATGATGAGCGAAAGCTGTTGAAAAAGCCGGCTTCATAGCAGCTACACAGCTTTGTCACGAGGTTTGTTAAAACGAACCACTAAGCTCGCGTTTTTGCATGCGAATCAATTTTAGACTCGACTGCCCTTCTTGAATAAATTGCCTTAATTTCATTCGTTGCTTTTTTGAGTTCTTTAGAATCCTTTAGAATCATTGAATTTTGCTTGCTCTTTTCGTACTATTCCTATTCTTCACAATGTCGCAATGAATTTCAATGACCAATGAACGTCTAATGTCATCCGTAATGTAATTTCAAAAAGAGAACATAATTCGAGCTCTGGGTTTGTTCATCAATATATCAGAATATCAGACGTGATTAAAACATCTCGATTTAATGTAAATATTTATTGCGAATGGATATGTCTTAGGACCAGTCATACTGATTTGTTGCAATGCGAATCGAATCTCAATGATTCGTGGTAGAGGAAAACATTCAGCTATAATACTGAAATGATCGTTCAGGTTTTGAAAACAGAATTTCGAAGTTTTCCAATCATTTTCCTATGTTAATTTATGACTTATGCTAACATAGATATTGCAATTTGCAACAATCCAATTCAATTGCAAAGATGAATTCATTTGTAAAGTTTGCTTCTTCAGAAAGCGTTTGCTTTAGTTATCAACTCGGAACTCGGCATATTTTAGTGATTACTTTGCTCTTATAGTACAATAACTTTGGTACTGATAAAGATAATGGGTGTTGGTAAAAGTTGCCTGGCGAATTCTTTTGTTACTAGCAGAAAGGTTTGTTCGAAGCATCCTTAAACTGAAACCTATCATATGAAATTCAATATCATTCATATAGTATTTATGTACACATATTTACCAATGTAATGTGCGTAGAAGTTTGTAATGCCTGAGCTAGAAACCCTCGTTTCAATGATCATTAGCTTGACATTGTAATAGAATGAGTGGGTGATGAGTTCAATAAGATAGCGATTTAAGACATCGGAGTCCAGTTGAATGGGGATTTACCAAACGTCACTTTGTTCATTGATCATAGCCATTGTTCCTTTTGAACGAAAACATCTGGACTCGCAATACAATCAGCTACTCGGCTAATTGACCCAATTTCATTCACAAAACGAATCAGAATCATGTGATGCGATGATCGTCGTTATCTTTTCATCACTTCTGTCCTTCTTATTGTGAATCTGATAATTATTGCAATCAGCATTATCATTTCTAATATTGTTAGTTTGTTAGTTTTATTTTTGTTACTTTTAAGGCTGTTGCGTTCAGTACATCATGATACTGCGAATAACATTCACCATTAATATTCAGTTTGATTGAAAGATATTTCAGATGCGTGGTGATGAGAAGTTGATAGGCGCAATAGATCAAGGGACGTCAAGTAGTCGTTTCTTGTTGTTCGATCTAGCAACCGGCGATGTGGTCGCACACCATCAGGTATCTGGTTGCCGTATTGCATAAGTTGAATTGGTTCAATTATACTTCCGGTCAATTGGTTTGGTATAAATCATTGAGAATATGTACTTAACAAATGATATTAAGATGACCTAATAACTCTCTCAACTCCATCATCAGTTCAACTCATTGATGATGCAGTTCAATTTCATTTTATCACGTCTATATGTACGTTCTTCACGGTTAGAATAAGAAATTTTAAGGGGAGTTTGATGGTAGAACAGTGCGACAATTTAAGTTTGTATGAGCATGTGAGATAATGTTGACAATTAAATTTGATACTGATCATTACTGTGTGATTATGATTGCAATTGCATTTTAAAAGATGCACAGTCATAAGCGTGTAATAGCTATTAACATCAAACATAGTTACGAGCACAGTGTGCTGAACACGTGTTGATATCATCGACAATACAAAAATTAAATAGCAAAACTGAGTCCAACTGAAACATCACTTTCATGGCTGCAGATTTCAATACCGATAATAAGTGATGAAAAATTGTTGAAAAACGTTATTAGTGCCGACATTTGATAATGCTAACCGCATTTGATAAGAACAATTTGGAAATGATTATCAGTAGACATGGAAAACTAGGACTGATAACAATAACTATGATTGAACATGTATCAGTGCGATAGGATATCAACGATGATTAGATTCTGACGAATATTCCTTGTGACACTACTGATATATCGAACACCAATGAGTTAACATTGTTGCGTTCGATGACAGCAAGACTATTGATATATACAACATTCTTGAGAGCTGCTCATCTTCAAGTGAGACTCTTGGTGATCGATAAGCATGAAGCTTTGAGAGCTCTTCGTTTATCGATCTCCATTGAACTCAAGAGCTTTGCTCGATAGACAAGATGAAGGAAATGTTCATTGGTTTTCAGATCGAAGTCCGGCAGTTATTCCCGCATCCAGGATGGGTGGAAATGGACCCGAATGAGATGATCGACACTGTCAAAAAATGTATCGAAACCGTTTGTAAGAATCTAGATAAACTGAAAATTAGTCTCTCACAGATCAAATGCGTTGGAATAACGAATCAACGCGGTCAGTAGCTTACTCTTGATTGTTTAATCAAGAGTTATCATCACTGTTACCAATCATTATCTCCCTGATCAGTTAATCTAATTAGTGAAGTTGTAAATTGTAAAATGTGGAAATTGTAAAAACAATAACGAATATGCGTAATAATGCAGCTGATAATGGCCAATATTTGATTGACTCGCACAAAAACATTTGAAGAATGAATGGCATTTGTTTTTCGAGTGGATGAAGGGAATCGTTTGAAATTGAGACATATGACACGGGACATTTCCGATGTTTGTGAATGATTTTTGCAGTCGAATTCTTAGCGAAAAAGAAATATGCAAAGTTTTTATGTCAAATTCTCGAAAGTGCAAAAGATTAATTGAATGTGAATTTGAAGATAGCTTTCAGAAACCACAGTGTTATGGGATCGTGAAACCGGTAACCCATTGTGCAATGCGATTGTATGGCTTGATAGTAGGACCACTGATCTTGCTTTCAAGTATTCGCAAAAGACACCCAACAAGTACGTTGATTTGTCAGTCAGTGATTGAAGCAGTTCGTTATATTTTAGAATAAATCATAGCAAAACATTTTTCAACTGTGCCCGTAAAACAAGACTGTCTTCTTATCTGAGATGGCTTGAAAAAGAAAACATTACTAAAGCAGTGGCATTGGTGTAAAAGCGTGGAACATGTAAGGGATAGAATTCAATGATGAAATCGCCAGTAGTAGCAAGCATTATGGAGGAGTAATAAGAGATAATTGAGAACAACCCAATCGATGACCGACGAAAATACCGAATATGTAATAGAATGTATCAGAGAAGGCATGATCGGAACACAGCTAGTAAATACAAAAGCGTTCGCAAGAATCACATAATCATATGAAATCCAATCCACTAGAAAATCATCCTGTTGAGTAGTTTCATTCATTTGAACAATCTAAACAAGTCGCTGTTAATCGCTTGTGAATGAAGATTTTTGAACCGGCAAAAACTTTTCAGATCCGAGAATTTCTTCAAACACAAAACTGGTCTACCAATAAATCCCTACTTTAGTGCATTAAAGTTGCGTTGGGCCTTCGAAAACATTCCTGCTGTCCAAGAGGCTAAAAAGAAAGGTTGCTGTTATGCTTGAAACAAGAAAGCTAGCTTATCTCTTCCCTATAGTATTTCTGCATTCAGTAGAACAGAGGTTGAATATGAATCGAGTATGAACCAGAACGATGAAGAAACCACGATTACCAGTAAAGTTCAAAACATCAATCCCTTCAATGCAACCGAATTTTATGGAACATCAAAATTCAATCTATGAACCGTTCCAAAATGTCAGATTTTAGAGATCGCTTTCGAATTTCTTTCGCAACTTTTCTAATTTATCTGATCGTATGAGAAAAAGAGATGAAGCAATATGAGATATGAAAGTTGCCTAGTATACAGTATACCTTACTATGAAGTTATCACTTTGCAAATGTAAACCCAACTATACACGTAGTGAATGTTTAAGGTACACTCATGTTTGGCACTGTTGATTCGTGGCTGTTGTGGAAGTTGACTGGGAAACATTTGACGGATATTACGAATGCGAGTCGAACACTTTTGCTCGACTTGAAGAAAGTATCGTGGTCAACTGAACTGTGCAAATTCTTTGACATTCCAATGGAGATACTACCTGAGATCCGTTCATCTGCTGAGGTTTACGCGAATATTGAAGAAGGTTTATCCATTGTCTTACAAGTATTCATTTTATTCGATCATTCACTACAATTCCTCGAATGCGCAGTGTTCCCGTTCATTTGCTTGAACGAGTGATAGAACATAAGATTACTTTCTTAGAAAAATTCGAGCAGTAAATTGAAATCCAAGATTTTCTTGACAAATTCGTGAGACTTGATTTCTCTAAGTATCAAGTCCGTGTGAAATTATTTTGCTCGAACATTCACCTATGAGAGCATTCTGCAAATGATTTCAGTACCTTCATTTCATGATATCAATACCGATTTCAGGACCTCTCAAGGGAGTGCCCATCTCAGGATGCCTCGGTGATCAACAAGCCGCCTTAGTAGGTCATCAGTGTTTAAAGCCGGGTGATTCGAAGAATACTTACGGTACTGGTACATTCATGTTGTGTAATATTGGATATCGACCGACGATCAGTAAAAATGGCCTACTCACCACTGTTGGATTTCAGGTTCGTGCAAGATAGTCTTTGTCTAGAGGACATTTCAAAATTTTCAAAGAATTCGGATAAATATTGTGTGCAACTTAAATCAGACACTATGAGCGAGAAATTTCTGTAGATACATATTGCTTGAATTTTCAGTTTGGTCATGGAGCACCCGTGTGTTATGCGTTAGAAGGATCAGGTTCAATAGGTGGCAATGCAGTACGTTTTCTACGAGACAGCCTGACGTTCATTAAGGTTTGAGTGCGAATATACATGATGTTTCAATTATTTTGGTGTAATTATACTTTCAAGCTTCGTTGTACACAATTCTGAGTAATTTCATTGAAAAGATTTTAACGATGTTTTAAAAATCATTCTGCCTAAAACATGTAATGATATCAGACTGCTGTCCGCCTTCCAAATTACCACTTCAACGACATGCCGGAATAGTGTGACATACATTGCCCAATAACATTCAACATGCCCAACAGAGTTGCAACTGCGATTGCCTTTCGGCTCACCGTGATGATGCGGCAGTATTTCAGAAAGCATCCGACATCGAAGCTTTAGCTGGTTCAGTGAAAGATACGGGTGGTGTTGTGTTTGTACCGTGCTTTACGGGTCTTTATTCACCTTATTGGGATTCGTCAGCTCGTGGTACCATCCTCGGATTAGTGCAGTCCACTTCAAAGGCACATATCGCTCGTGCAGCGCTGGAAGCAGTCTGTTTCCAAACTGCGGAAATGATACAAGCTGTAGAAGATGACATGCGAGAAGAGGGTTGCCGAGTTTCTGCACTTAAAGTGAGCATTCAGTCTAATTTATGAACTATAGGCTTGACGGCGAGAACATTCAACTGCGAGTTAACTTTCTCGCATGTCACCCACTTAACCGTCTTCATCTGGAACAATAACTGACAGTGAGTAGGTAATGCAAACATCAAGTCCATCATTGTCATTACATAAAATGACTCGTTGCACTTCCAACTTTTGCATAAAACGTCAGCAAACAACCATCTGAGCGTGACTTCCGATGTAATCTCACATGACTACCATTCAATGTGAATGACACTTCAAAAGTTATTACAATGTAAAGCTTAGAAATAATTCCAGAGATCATAAAATTCCTTGCAGATTGACGGAGGCATGACTGCGAATCACTTGTTCAACCAAATGCAAAGTGATGTGCTAGGCAAGAGGATTATTTGCTCGAAGTTAGCCGAAACGACTGGTTGGGGCGCAGCTGTAGCTGCTGCCATTGGAAACCAACTAATCAGGTGCGCACTTCAAATCTTCAAATTCGATTTCTTACTAAAAGCGCTACCATGTGGTAATCACGGGACATACCATAAACTCAATCAACGACCTACGCAAAACCATCACAGATTTTGCTTGGGATTTGTCATATATAAGATCAAACTCGTAAATGATTAAATGACAATCGCTGGTGTCCAATACGACAATAAACTCATCATATCAATAGATCATCAAATTACTCTCGAGTGAGAGCAACCTTGAATCTATGAGTAGTTATATCCAGTCAGTCTTCTCAATCCTCAGTGAATAATTACAGTTTCGAAAAGTTTGGAGAACGTGACTTATGTGAGGCTACAGTGTATTCTCCGAAAAGTAGCGCAGAGCAACGGGAGAAAGATATGGTGCGATGGAAAGAAGCCATTAAACGATCACGTAACTGGACTTCATTCTCTGAGACATGATCCCCAATCACATTCCACTGGTTATTTAGCGTTGATGGTCATGGTTCCAATACCGCTAACCCACTGCGATTTTGTATCTATAGGATTAACTCTTCATTGTTACTCATCACATTGATAACCCAATGCTCAATTGTACACACAACGAATAGGATTCCTTCACTAACATTGTATATAATCTAAATTGTGATACTATATGTGTTGACTGGTTGCTATCAAAACTGCGATATTTTAATTCATAACTACGGTGTAATTTATCAAAAAGTAAATTATATAAATCGATTCGATCACATCCTCAAAGGCACTTCAGTTTGATGTCCTATGACAATGTCATTCTAACGTCCTGAAACCTTATGCAAGCAGCGCGGAGAGAATCAAGCTTTTAAGCAGCGGCTGAACCACAGAAAACTGGCCCAGCATCAAGCTGGGATATGAACTCTCGAACATGATCGCATTATCAAAGGACGAGTGATGCCACACATATCTGATGGGAATTGACTCCCAGTAGGTATTTTGTCTGCATAAATTTCTTAACATCATTCGGTTCTTTCACAAGCACTCAGAAGAGATAATATTTATACTGGCAATGGAAATCAAATTACATAATATCAGAGAAGTTGTGTGAATGCACTATGAACGTGGCACATAGATAAGCTTCGGCGAGTAACCACAAACATCTGAGAGATTTCCCCTTATAATGTATTCAGTAACATTCAAACTAAGTGTAATGATTTCTTGCATATAGCCAATGATCAACCCGATGAAATTCCCCCCTGTTAAGGGAAAGTGCGCACGGTGGGTCCGGGAACCCCCGTTACCTGAGCAAATGCCCGAAGACACTACTCAGGCCAACTTACGCGCATGCCCTATCCCCGGTCAAATCGGCGCCTTTCCCGGGCCGGGAACGCCCGTAATATATTTCGAAGAATGAATGCTAGCGGTACTCGGGTAAATACCGCTAGCATATTTTAAGATGTTTCTCCCCGATTCGCCGAGACTGCCGGTAGGCGGGGAACGCCTGTCGCATTTATCTAAACCTAGCCCCTCTTGTCGGCAGCTCGACGGGTTGGGAACACCCAAATGCGCAATAAAATGTTGCATTTTAATATGATCATTGGCTACACACAATCCATCAAAACGACATTAGTCCAACTGCTACCGAATCACACTACGAGAGAGAATATCTTCGAGTCACCCCTATAGCGACTCGACTCTTCAGGATGAGTGGTCCAGGCGAACTTTACAGACCTACTGCCACACCCATAGGGCTCTTCACACCCTACGGTATTGGAACTCAAATTTGGATTGAACTTAACATGCCAGTATACCTATTATCCCTGCTAAGTGCTATCTCACCCCTCCTATACAGTCCTCATCGAATGATACCCGTACCTTTGAAAAGTGACCAAATTCGAGACTCCATTTCTCAGAATGCGGCTTGCCCACTTATGTACAGTTGCGCGTACGTAAGGAAGCTAAATCGCTCTCCATGCTGCTTACATAAGTTCTACCCAAGCTCACAAGTAAATGAGTCTTAGGAACTCAATCTGGCCGTTTTGGGTGGCCTGTAAACCAAGTTAGCTCATCTGAATTTTCGTGAAACCCACGTTATCTCTTATTACGTCAGGTCCAAATTAATCAGCCATAAACTAAGCCAAAGCCAGGCTGATCAATTGTAAGTTGAAGTCCAGCACCCGCACAAACGAGTCCAACTCATTCATGTCCAACAACACTTAAATCAGATTGTGGATAATTTGGGAATCATTTGAAGCCAAAACATCTTCAAATCAAAACTTCAACCAAGATAAAGATAAAGTTAACTCCACGTAACACTGAAAGTAACTCAAAATCATGCCGAGCCATACTCAAAGCAAGATCAACTAAAGCTGAAAGTGAAGTCGGATAAAGTTGTTCTATGCCAACCTCAATTCAAGTTAGCTCAGCTCAAAATGAACTAAGTTATATCACAAAATGGTATTTGAGTCAAGCTGATACTACGTCAAATCAGAACTAGATTCAATTAAAGAGCAAGGACGCATCAAAGTTACATGAAGCTGTACTCATATTTCAGGGATAACTGCATCGTTTTGCTGTAGTTAGCATGAACCGAAATTTGAATCCACTGGATGATGTCTAACTTTCCAATCTTCACGCTATAATCTAAGTCCTCACAATGATGTAGCTTAGACAGGTCCTCAAGGTATTGCTCCAAAATTGGTTTCTCTGCCCCTCATCTTGAGGCTCTCTAATTCAGTCAATTTTAAACGTGGAAGGATCTTACGTAAGCAGCTCTGAGATGTCTAGCTCATATGCATAGGTTGAACAACAGAAAACTGCTTGAACCTCAACCTGGAACTTGATATCTCGAACATGATCACTTCTTCAAGGCACACATGATTTTTTACAATTTTGGTGGAACTTGATTCCACTGCGGCATTAAGAATTGCTGGATTCTTCAATCTGCCCAAATTTTTCAACTTTCGAGTTATTTCACTCAGAAGAGATAATATTTATACTGGCAATGGAAATCAAATAACATAATATCAGAGAAGTTGTGTGAATGCACTATGAACGTGGCACATAGATAAGCTTCGGCGAGTAACCACAAACATCTGAGAGATTTCCCCTTATAATGTATTCAGTAACATTCAAACTAAGTGAAATGATTTCCTGTATATAGCCAATGATCAACCCGATGAAATTCCCCCCTGTTAAGGGAAAGTGCGCACGGTGGGTCCGGGAACCCCCGTTACCTGAGCAAATGCCCGAAGACACTACTCAGGCCAACTAACGCGCAAGCCCTATCCCCGGTCAAATCGGCGCCTTTCCCGGGCCGGGAACGCCCGTAATATATTTCGAAGAATGAATGCTAGCGATACTCGGGTAAATACCGCTAGCATATTTTAAGATGTTTCTCCCCGATTCGCCGAGACTGCCGGTAGGCGGGGAACGCCTGTCGCATTTACCTAAACCTAGCCCCTCTTGTCGGCAGCTCGACGGGTTGGGAACACCCAAATGCGCAATAAAATGTTGCATTTTAATATGATCATTGGCTACACACAATCCATCAAAACGACATTAGTCCAACTGCTACCGAATTACACTACGAGAGAGAATATCTTCGAGTCACCCCTATAGCGACTCGACTCTTCAGGATGAGTGGTCCAGGCGAACTTTACAGACCTACTGCCACACCCATAGGGCTCTTCACACCCTACGATATTGGAACTCAAATTTGTATTGAAGCTAACATGCCAGTATACCTATTATCCTTGCTAAATGCTATCTCACCCTCTGCTACACATTGCTCATCGAAGGATATTCCAGTCTTCAAAAAGTGAGCATGTTCGAAATCTCATTTCTCAGGTTATGGTTTGCACAGTTACTGCAGTTGAGCATACACAAATGAGCCAAACCTTTCTCCATACTGCCTACATAAAGTCAACCAGAGCTTAAAACTGACTGAACTAGAGCAACTCAAATAAGGATTGTTTTCGTCAACCGATTTTGAAATAATTCTCTATGAACATGATCAAGCTTCCCGTCTACGAACGCTCAGCAGTTGGTTTCCAAGTGGTGATGACATATTTCTTAAATTTTCTAAGCTACGTCGACTTCAAATTTGTTCACAGTTTGCAAATGTCAACATCAAGTCAAACCATGTCAACGTTACTAACAGTCAAGCTCAAGTTAAGTTGATTCGAGTTCATCGCTAAAACGCATACATATAAACTACAACATACACCGAGCGATTATAAATTCAAAGATGCAACAACACGAAATGATACAATAAAAGTTGTCATACATTCGTCTTACATCTACTTTCAATACAATTGAAAAATTATTCATGAGTTGAAAACATTCACATTAATACATATGAACAAATGCAATTAATCTAATAAATAATATATCAAAAAAGAACTATGTAAAAACATGGTCACTGACCACGAGTCAATTTTATTTCATTCTTCCTAGCTTTGAATAAATAGAAATAAATAATGAAAAGTGTGGTCATCCAGAAACGAATTTATTTTTTGATACCCTAAAAAGAATGCAAACTACTTCGAACTGGCCTGGACGCCTCGATGCGTCACATGTTGATTTGCTGAATTTATTGAACTGATATAAATAATCGTCTGATATATGCTGTGACTGAATTTCGGTTGCTTTGATAGTTGTTGAAAAGCCGATGAAATCCACTGATCCCGTTGTAACCTCATAATCGTCTCGCGATTGGTCGACTTTCATTCACGATCTTCGCCCTATTGAAGGGTAGTGAACCATTTGGCTCGATTGAAACAAATCCTGAAAACGAGGCAAAACGAGGCCATGAGCAATACACATCAACACAAGCAAACCTCATAATAGATATCTGAGAATCCTAAAGACTACTCGAACTCATAAATCTCTTATTTGAACAACTTCAAATCTTACATCATAGAATGAAACAGTCCGCATGCACTGACAAACCACACTAGGAAGACGCGAGTGTTGAAAATGTGATGAATGAAAATATATAGAATCTCATGTATTGAAGTACATAGAGAATAATGCATGTGATCGATACTGATCAAAACGCTGTGGTGGGAGAAGGCGATACTCAGTTGGGCATCTGAGTATCGCCATCATATCAAACTATAGATTCTGAATGGCCACCATTTTGATCAGTTCGATCAAATTTCTTCGTCACAAGTCAGCGTTGATCGAGTTGATCAAGATGTTCGCCATTCAGAATATGATAGCGATACTCAGATGCCCAACTGAGTATCGCCTTCTCCCACCACAGCGTTTTGATCAGTATCGATCACATGCATTATTCTCTATGTACTTCAATGCATAAGATTCTATATATTTTCATTCATCACATTTTCAACGTTTGCGTTTTCCTAGTGTGGTTTGTCAGTGCATGCGGACTGTTTCGTTCGATGATGTAAGATTTGAAGTTGTTCAAATAGGAGATTTATGATTTCGAGTAGTCTTTAGGATTCTCAGATATTTTTCATAAGGTTCGCTTGTATTGGCGTGTATTGCCATGTATTGCTCATGATCATGCATTGCCTCGTTTTCAGGATTTATTTCAATCGAGCCAGATGGTCAAGTGCCCTTCAAAAGGGCGAATATCGTGAACGAATGTCAACCTATCGCGAGATGGTTATGAGGTTACAACGGGATCAGTGGATTTCATCGGCTGTTCAACAATTCTCAAAGCAACGGGTATTCAATCACGACATATATCAGGCGATTATTTATATCAATTCAATGAATTCAACAAAACAACATATGACGCATCAAGGCGTCCAGGCCAGTTCAAAAATTTTCGTATTCATTTAAAATTTCAAAGAGCAATTCTTCAACCGAGAATTGCTTTTTGAAACTTTAAATGACTATTATTTAAATGACATTATTTAATTCCATTTATTCAAATCTACGAAGACTAACTATAAAATAAAATTGAGTCGTGGTCAGTGACCACGTTTTTACATATTTCTTTTTTGATTAATTTCTTTTTAATTTAATTGTATTTGTTCGGATGTATTAATGTATAAGTGGTTTTACGTATCTTGCAATTTATGATCGCTCGTTATATGTTATAGTGTATAGGTTTACGTTATAGTGATACCAGGAATCTAACTTGAATCAACTTAAATTGAGCTTGATTATTAGTAACATTGACTCAATTTGACTTGATATTGATATTAGCAAACGTGAAGAAATCCGAATTCGACGTAGATTAGAAGACTCAAGGAATATCTCATCTCTACTTGGAAACTTAATGTTGAGCGGTAGTAGACGGGAAGCTTGTTCATTATCATAGAGAATTATTTCAAAATCGGTTGAAGAAAACAACCCTTATTTCAGTTGTTCTAGTTACTTCAATCAGTTTTAAGTTCCGGTTGACCTTATGTAAGCAATATGGAGAGCGATTTAGCTTCCTTACGTATGCACAACTGTAATTAACTGGGTAAGCCTCATTCTGAGAAATGAACTCTCGAATTTGGTCACATTTCGAAGGTACGGGTATCATTCGATGAGGACTGTGGGGGTGAGATCGCACTTAGCAGGAATAATAGGTATACTGGCATGTTAAATTCAATCCAAATTTGAGTTCCAATACCGTAGGGTGTGAAGAGCCCTATGGGTGTGGCAGTAGGTCTGTAAAGTTCGCCTGGACCACTCATCCAGAAGAGTCGAGTCGCTATAGGGGTGACTCGAAGATATTCTCTCTCGTAGTGTGATTCGGTAGCAGTTGGACTAATGTCGTTTTGATGGATTGTGTGTAGCCAGTGATCATATTAAAATGCAACATTTTATTGCGCATTTGGGTGTTCCCAACCCGTCGAGCTGCCGACAAGAGGGGCTAGGGTTAGATAAATGCGACGGGCGTTCCCCGCCTACCGGCAGTCTCGGCGAATCGGGGAGAAATATCTCAAAATATGCTAGCGGTATTTACCCGAGTATCGCTAGCATTCATTCTTCGAAATGTATTACGGGCGTTCCCGGCCCGGGAAAGGCGCCGATTTGACCGGGGATAGGGCTTGCGCGTTAGTTGGCCTGAGTAGTGTCTTCGGACATTTGCTCAGGTAACGGGGGTTCCCGGACCCACCGTGCGCACTTTCCCTTAACAGGGGGGAATTTCCTCGGGTTGATCATTGGCTATATACATGAAATCATTTCACTTAGTTTGAATGTTACTGAATACATTATAAGGGGAAATCTCTCAGGTGTTTGTGGTTACTCGCCGAAGCTTATCTATGTGCCACGTTCATAGTGCATTCACACAACTTCTCTGATATTATGTAATTTGATTTCCATTGCCAGTATAAATGTTATCTCTTCTGAGTGCTTGTGAAAGAACCGGATGATGTTAAGAAATTTATGCAGAAAAAATTCCTATCAGGAGTCAATTCCCATCAAATAAGTGGGCAGTACTCGTCCTTTGATAATGTGATCATATTCGAGAGTTCATATCCCAGCTTGATGCTGAGCCAGTTTCCTGTGGTTTAGGCTCTGTTTTGAAGCTTGCTTCGCTCCACGCTGCTTATATAAGTGCATCCCAGTCAAGGAATTGGTAACTTCATGGAATATTAGAATGGTTTTAGATCGATAGGTTATTCATAAGTTCATCCTTCATTTTGAATCGAAATATTCTAAGTGAGATGGCTACCTATCAATGTTTACAAGTATCGCAACTTATTTGTAAGGTTGTTAGTGGGAATGTTAGAAGTCATCATGCTGTTAACTTGACTTTATAGCATCTGGAGAATATGATTGACACAGAAATGATCTTTAGAAATACAGGTTGTAGTACGATAGAGTGTACATAATGCACAAGTGCTGGACAAGGTTTACCGAGTAGTATTTATATTGTGTTGAGTAATATTTCGCTTCAACAAGCTGATGAATTCGCGAGTAATTTAATCGCTGTGATGCGTGATTCTCGCAGTTAGTCCGTTGCAAACCAAATGATAGAATAATACACCTGTCGCATTCACAAACGATTTGTGATCATTGATGAAGGATGAACAGGTTGTTGCGGATAGTATATCATGCCGTGATTGAATTGCAACAACGTGCAACTTTCAACAAGGTTTTTCTCAGTTTCACTGCAGAAGAGCTTTTGATTTGTTGGAAGAATATCTCAATGTGCTTTCAATATAACGATTTTTCTTCACCATTATGAAGATCATCAAAAAAATTCTGTTACCTGCGTTATCTGATATCTATGCCTCAACTATCTATCACAAACGAATAACTGGGATTGTGAATTAATCCCAATTAAAAGGGTTCATTGTGTCCATGATTTTGTCGAATCATTAATTTCAATCCCTCATGTAAACTTTCCAAATTGTATTTGCATGGAGCTAGCAGAAGAGTGTTCACATGATTTGGCATTTGTGTATTACAAAGCTGATCGCGAATACCTTGAACAATACCAATGTGAGACATTATCAGTCATAACGGTTGTCAGTGTGATGTGTGATCGATGAGTGCAATGCACATGCATTTGAACACTTGTAGAGTTTATCGATTGATGATATGGTATGTGGACATGAAATACTTTGCTGACACGGCATGACGTTATCGTGAATGAGCAGGAATTTTTATAAAATGATACTGATCCGTTTAATCATGTACTTATCTGCTTCTGTAAACTGCAACTGCTTCCATTTGATTGCAGATAAAGTCCACTCTCATTGTTGGACACTACAGGTGAGTATATTATTCCCTGAAAGGGGAATTCATAGAAAAGTTGATGTGAACCATTATTGTTTGATAACAGTCCCTCAGAATTTTGTTTAAAATATCACGTGAAAGCAGTGAACACTTAAAAATAAGAAAATGCTGGGCACACAAAACAACAATGTTCAAATACGTGATAGTATGTGTTTTATGAGTTGCCAAGCTGCTACGTAAATGCCCTTCAGTGACAGTGAGAAGAGAAACGTTCTCGTTGTTTTTATCATCAGTTTGATGAGTTATTGCTCAAGACTTGGAGTGAATTACAGCTGCTGAATTGGATAAGCCGGCAGTGGTTTGATGGGAAATAATATTATGGATCTGGAGATATAATGGTTGACTGGTATAACATTCATTGTAATGGTAATGATAATGACTGCGAAGGCAAAGAATTCCTTATACTATTAGTGGCGATAAAGACAATGTCATTTTAATGATAGCAATAATTCGATTGTTAAACAATATCGGTAGCTCTACTGATAATGTTTTAAAGACGATGTTCGCAAGGAATAGAGAACAACCTTGATAAGCGGCTTGAGGAGTTGAAAAACTCTTTCTGAAATTGGATGAATCAAAATTTGAAGTTTCATGTGCTTTTCGGTTAAACGACGTCCGTTTATCAGCTCGCTCTTAAACGAAACTGTATTGATGAAAGCCAGAAAAACTGGCTGTTTGATTCGTTTGTTCAGCAATTGTCTGTCGAACGAATCGGAAGAATCTGTACGTGATATATTGAATGTACTTTGGAAATTTTCAATGCTTAACAGAAACAAATGAATGAGAAACACATCCATATTTTTGTTCAGAGACTGGTGAATGCTTAAAGCAGTTGTTATCGAAAATATTACGCTCATGTGATCGCGGAGTTCCTATGTTACAGTTATTTTAAATCTGTACATCTCAGACAGCTCAAATCACCTACGTATCAGCAACGTCAAATCAGTTCTTTTCCTCGTAATTCCATTTGGATATTCCCTCTTCACTTTCAAGGAATGTCGAATGATAATGATAATGATTGCGATAATGATAACAGAAATTCTTTGGACTTATGATCTTTTAAACATCTTTAAGTTGGCTTCCTTTTTTCAGAGTATGAAAGACATTTTGAATTTTTGTCTGTTACTGATCAGAGATGCTATCAATGTAACAGTTCCAAATATCGAATTGTATTATGTTTTGTAGTGAAATGTTTTAGTGTGTCCTTATTTATCAGTTTAACATCATCGGCGTCTAACTTGTATACAATGGAACATGAACAGAGATTAATCTGGTGATCAGATACATTTTTATACGCATTCCAAGTTAAATGTTTCATTAATATACGAGACTTTGAAGCTTGATTTCATGCAAAATCTCCAGTTGAGAGTCTGTATCGCCTTAAGAATTATTATCTCATTGCTTGATTAGTTACTGATATGTGTAAATCTACCTTATTACTTTTGATCTGTTATTTTTTTAAAAGTCCTGAAGATGAAGATATCAATCACTAGAGAAATCATTCTTGAAAATGGTTTTGTTCAACAGCAAGTAAACTCATAGTGCAACTGGCTTATTTTATTTGTATACATACGTGTACTCATGAATATTGCTAATGTTTTTCATTTTCTTATAATTTTTTTATCTGTGACTGTGTAAAAACATTCCAGTTCAGTTTCTCGTCTACTATCTCCCTATCGCTACTACTCATCCATTCCCAGCTGCTTTTTTCCTCATTCGAACATGAAAAACTCAAAATGATAACGAATGATAACGGCAACTTAATCGATAATTCCTTGATCATTGATGTATATGATACGTTTTGCGTTGTACGGTGGAAGCATTGATAGGAGCGGGTATGGCTGCGTTGATTTGAAAATACATACGTTCAGTTCAAACGAATCAACCAGTTGATTCTACATATCAACTTTCGATAACAGTGAAACTAGAGCAATGTGGCTGATTGTACACAACGGCTTTTGGGCTGTCAATATATACCGAAGCAATGTTCCCTTGCGATTGCTGCTATCATTCATTATTTGAAGCAACGTTCACCACTCGAAAACTGTTCATCGCACAAAATGTGTTCATTACGTCAATCGATATGATTTTACTACGAATTGAACAATTTAGCAAAACACACACACATTCAGCAGATGGATGGATGTACAATACAGTCAACAAGCACAGAATTAACTATACGCATTATATGTAAACTGAATTCAAATTCCCAAATCACTTCACTTAATATATCATTTGTTTTCGAGTACATTTGAGAGTGGATCAATGTGTATGTACTTCATTACAAACAAAGACGACACATTTCCACACTTCCACTCGTCGATATCAGTTCGTTAGAATTTGGAGTATTTGAACGTCTTTAAATTATGTGTTGAAACGTTTGACTGTTGTAAATGCGTGCACAATTCGATGCTGTACACAGCAGCAATCAATGCTTGAATTCGTCTATTTCACTGTACAAATAAATATCTGCCTTGTGTATGCATTACAAAAGCAATTGATACAGAAGCAGAATGCATTGGTTCAACATTTTGTTGAGTAGTTGCAATTAATCAGCGGTTGAATTTTATTCATTTTACTCTGTTCTTCTCTTCAGATATAACTTGTTTCTTCCATTAGTAAATGAGCAAGTAAAATATCTTGCTTACGTTCATACGGAGAAAACTGAAGACAATTGTTAAGTGAAGAAACGCTAAAACGTCAGTCTAATTCATCAGTTTACTCAACGACGTCAATAGGCGAATATTTTCATCCGTGGAAGAAAACTTCAATCGTCACTCAATGAGAAATGGTTTAACATCAAACAAATGAAGCACTCATTTTACTGCTTTAAAAAATAATGAGATCAACGTTTAGTTTCATTTATAAATGATACTATATCGTCTGTAATCCCGAAGTAGTCTGCAATCCGTTTATCTTGTTATATCACGTTCCGGTGTGAAATTCGATTCAAATATAAACTGAGAGCAAGTTGGGACCGCATTCGCAACAGAATCAGTATTTAATCATTCGAAACGACTGAGTTCATTCATTATTCTTTCAAAAGTTTGAACGTGAATCCAACGTTCAGTGTTCAGTATTCAATCTTCAGTTGTTCTTTTCATCATTCTAATTTTTTTGCTCATTTAGGACGCCCGATATATGGCGGCTAAAAATAGCCATAGTGTATCGGCTATCAGTGACCTTAAAAAATCCTTATTTGTCAACAGAATTTATGTGTTATCAGTTTCCAGTTCCATTCCACTTCAATCTCCTTTCTTCGGTACACATTTGCTGCGTACGATTTCCATTTATTAACCATGATTTCACAACCAGATGATGACATTTATGTGATAATTAATGCGTTTTTATCAGTTCTTTCTAGAATGCATGATATCTATCATGTTCAGCATCATTTTATATGTACAATACGTGCATTTGTACGTTGTAATGGAACCAGACAGCTTTAATGAAGTCATGATACAATGTACTTTGTCTGCCATTTACTATGTACTAAACGATGATAAAAGAGATGAAATTGAGAGCAATCAGATCAAGAGCATGAAATAGAACAGGAAGGAATGTTCATTTAACGAATGGAATAGTCGTGAAGTTGCGTACGTGAATATTGGAGAAAATAAAAGCGATAGAAGTGTTCGAGCAGTGTTTATTCACATCATACCTGCTTGTTTGCTCCCTTTAGTGCCGTCACAAAAAAATTTGTTTTAGCTTTAGCGAACAGTCATTGGAAGGAACAAATGTTGATCTCACATAATCTTATCACTATCATCTTATCCAATCTTCAATATCTTCGTTGTTGTTGTGTGCACGAAACGTTTCCGACTCTTCACGATATATGCACGTACATACCAATATCAATGCCTGGAAACCACTCAAATCATTGAGACAAAAAAAGCCCACTTAGATCCATTAAAATCCGCTGATTTGATGTGCTCAATCGAGGAGGGTATATTCTCAAATGTTTAGATTAGTGATAGCATGCGATAGAGACGGTCGGTCGGAGTTTCGACATCCGGATTCCGATCGAACGATCTCGTCCGTCGGAATGTTGAAATGTGGATTCGATTGGATTCCGACTGACTAAAATTTCGCTTGGATGCCCTCACTGGTTCAAATGATATTTTTTCAACATGTTTATGCACAATGCACAAGTTTTTTTTTGACTGTACCTGAATTGCACTGAACATTATTTATACCTGTTTGACTGAATGATTATCGCTCCAATTGTTTATTGCTGCCACGCCATCCTTACACTGTCATCACCATCATTAGTCAGCTCTCGAACGAAATTGTTTTTTTTTTGAAAAATCATTCTCATTCTTACGAATCGAAAAATTCTTCCAACACATGAAATATACTCGCTCGTTTTTTTGTCTTATTTCATTCCAATTTCTTTTGATATTCTTCTTCGCGTCTTCATCATCGCAACAATCTCATAGTCTCAACAATAATCGCTTTGCCGACTCAATGACGTGCGATTCGAACAGAACTGATAACCACCAGAATGCACAGCGAGCGTCTCTCGCTCTCTAATTGGACTTCTTGCTCTGAACGACCGAGCAACCAATGTATTTGACACCAGTTCCAGTTGAAACTGCGTAGTGTCCCTCTATCTGCAACTGTAAGGCAATGTTCAGCGTCATGTTTGTAGTATTGGGTGCGTTCAGAAATTCGGACGAACAGAAGCGAGTATAAGAATGAGAGGAACGGACGAATATGATGATTTGTCTATTGAATTGGAGAACGAGAGCGAGCGTTCGATATTCAGTTCACATTGTGTCGAGTAATCGCTGTGCAACAGATACAGCGATGTGTGATTCAACATAAAATGCCGTTGTTCATTGGGTTCACGTTGAATATCTTTCAATGTATACTACACACAAAGCTCACAAACTCACACACACATAGAAATCGTTCGTGTCGATGGCCATATAACACATATTTCTCATGCTAACTGAATATCTTGTCTCAGTCGTCTTTCCCAGTGCCCTCACTGTGCTGCCTACTTTGATGATTTCGCTTTGCTAGCGTTCACTAGCCTGAAAATTTCCAAGCGAATCATCGTCATGTATGCAATAGCGCCGATAACATATCACCAATACGCATCGCTAGTGATATTTCGCTCGAGTGCCGTATGTCTACCGTGGGCGGTTCTACCGCTTCTCGCACATACGAACAGCCAACCGAGCGCAATCCGCCATATAATTTTCTCATTGCAGTTACACTCATTCCTACTCTCATCACTCTATCGAGTGTGTGTGTGTGCTGGAGAGTTAACCTCAGTCGAATCAGCAGTCCTCCACCATGCCTGAAGGTTTGTTTCATTTCAAAACTTACTCGGCTTTCATTTCCCATTTACAGGTTCAACAGGTAATTGATGATTACCTCAGAAACTGATACGACGCTATCCATAGGACAACGTTCATTTGAGTCAATCAGCGAGCGATTACTTGCAATCCATTTGTCGTGAAACTGACTAACTGATCGATTCGCTCACTGCGTAGTTGCCCATCGCCGAATCGCACTGCTGCCTCATCTGATGCTTATTGATTCGAGAATCATCACTGATGAATGAATTGTTTTATAGGATCACTGCCAAGCAGTTAATAAAATGAATAAAGAGTCTGCACAATTTTTAAATTCTGACGAGGGAAGGATAGATTTGAAAGGAAATTTCCGAAAAATTTCCCTGGATTGTTAACAGTTGAGAGTCATCAAGCAATGCTCAGCTTCAAGTAAGCTTGTGTGAGGTTGGTCTTGCAATCCAGGAAGCTGAATAATTCTGCTCATTTGCATTCACACCACATAGCACATACTCCCACCACTGACCTTTTCAGATCAATTCCTTTGTGATTTAGTGTTCAACTGAAACCATGAAAACAACTCGAACCCCCTCCCCTGTCTTCCAATGATCGCGCGATTCTATCAGTCATACGTGCGATTTTACAATTCACAAAGAAATCTACTGAACTCTCATAGATACCATTATAATCAGTCGTAATCACGCTCAATTTACTATGCTTTCTAAACTATTCACTTCAGTCCTCCAATCAATCGTAAGCATTCAATCCAGGAATCACTTTCACTTCGAATTGATTACTAAAGTATTGTATAATGTCAGAGAAAGAAATGCTTTTCAAAGCGAACGAAAATACAATTTTTGCCTACGTGGCAAATGCTCTTTCTACATTCATTCTGTTGATCTGCTGATAACGTATGACGGCAGTCTACTGATAAGTGGCAAGCATATGACCGAATGATCTGAAAGAAAATGTTGTCGGGAGACGATGTGAGATGAAATGAGAAGATGAAAATGATGTCTGAATAAAAATCAACGAGTTATTTGTGACTATTAACATCGTTGATTGATAGTTAACCAACCACTCATTACCATTTGCACTTAAATTTTGTGTTTGTCTATCTCTTAAGGCACTTTGAACCAATACAGCTGAAGCAGTTGCAGCTGAAGCCGTACTTTCACTTCTGTTCAAGTCAACCAGCTCACTCGGAACAAAATCTCATCAGTTAATCCAGTTTTCTAACCGAACGAAATGTCAAATTCGTTTCGACAACTTAGGAAACTGAATACCTCAAACGATGAATCATTTAAATGTAATCATAAGTGATCATTAGTGATGAATGTTGCTGCAGTTATTGCGAGATGGAACGAACGATAGAATATGAGGAGATGGAATGACAATCGATACTTGATGAGAATGACTAAATGTTGAGACGTGTTAGGTGCTGAGCTCATTCATATAATACTGCATGACACCAGTGAGCATGCATTAGTCAACAAATATACTATCAGGTCATTTGCATATCCCTTCATAACAGATAGCTCTTGTCAAAAGTACAACTGAAAATGACCTGAATCTATCATAAGCCTAAATAAATCAATACGACATCGCTCTCCTCTCGTATTTACTGATGAACATTGAGATATTCCTCAGCAATCATATCTGACCAAATAGGGACCAACTAAAAACATGATCAGAATCATCATGAATCTCAGCAAACTCTTGACCATCTTTTGAATTCATTATATCAGACAATAATCCAGCAACGTTTCATTCCATTACGACGATCAATTTTGGTATCTTGCACTCGGAACCTAAAAGTTGCAATGTGGTCGATGAATTCTGCAAATAGTCATTCTGTTTCATTGCCTTCAGCCGTTCAAAACTAGGTCCTTCTTTGAATCGAATAGGTTATTTGACCTTGTAAGGGCAATATCCGAAGAGAATCTTCCGAATGAAATGCAACTAAGCGGTTCTAAATGGTATCATTGTTTTGGTAACACACATCTATCGTTCATTTATAGAAGAAACTTTCGAACAACATAAATCCTTTCTCGAATCAATTTCCTCTCGTATTCATAAATTTTAATTACCTTTTAAATTGATGAGGTGTTATAATGGAATGATATGATAGCATATACTTTGCTCCTACAGAATTAGACTCCAGCAATGGAACCATGAAAACAGGGACAACAGCCGCACGTATATTACTCATTTTGAAGCAAAATTTATTTGTCATCGAACCATATTTGGTTCAGATCATAGCTTCACATGACAAATTCCACGTTTTAGGACCAAAAACATTTGCCAGTACTTGAGAATACATGACAAATGCCTGAAATCTTATCTCTAATTATAGTATCCTGCTCAAATCGCTTTGCTTCCTCAATTAGATATCCGTCTCTTTTCCTAAAATTATCTCATTAGCAGCTTAGGTTTGATATACCAATCGGTATCATAGAATCGCATCTGTGAAAGCGATTTGAAACTGAAAAGTGATCACTTGAAAATGTTACTTCTAATGTAAGCGATTAATAAACATGACTATCATTCAAGGTTAATCGATTTTTGAAAGCATTTACTACGTTGTGTCGTCGTTACCATGGATTTGAGTTACGTCCTTGTTTGACACATTAGCGTATTGATCATTCTTCTGAATGAGGTGTATCTATGAGGTGAGGTTCAGGTGACTGAAGGAGACCAACTGAGCTTGAGGTGACTGAAGGAATTGTGACACACAAATCACTAGTCGCTTCACCATGCTCAACGCCTAACGTTTTATGAAAACAACAAACAATCATGCACATTAGCTTATGCTCGAACATCCGATTGATTCATTTAGTGTTGTTGCAAATTCTATTTTTAACAACAGATTAAGCTGTCTCGTTTTTCTGCCTAACAACAAAAACAACTCGTTTTGTTTACGTTGGAATGATCAGAACGGGACGATGTTTTCAAACGTACTCTCCATAACGGCAACGAACATTCAAGAGGTTTTGTACCAGGCGATGGGCAAAAATAATAACATTCAAGGGAACGGAATGAACTTGAAGTGATGATTGAAGTAATGAACTGCTTGAAGTAGTGATGCTCGCTCGTCACATTCTAGAAGCGACAATTGTAAACACACAGGAAATAAGCCATGATTTGAACTGATCATTAAATTGAACAAAGTCTATGTAATTTTTGCTTTCAGGTAAGAAAGTGGATTTGCACAAATTTGATGTGAAGAAGTTTCTTATTGATCTGCTCACTGGTGGTACGGCCGCAGCCATTTCCAAGACAGCAGTCGCACCAATCGAGAGAGTCAAAATCCTTCTCCAGGTAATCATCATCAACTGAATTCATGCGTCAAATACATTTTTTTTCAAAGTCTTCAAGTCATAAACTCTTATTTTCCAATGCTTTTCGATTTTCAAATCTCACCATCGAAGAAAAGTACCTAAATATCATTGAAGCATCCTGGAAACGACATCAATTTGTGTGTTTCCTTTTCATTTTCACTTCTGACCACTTCACTTGCAACTTCGGTTCATTACTGAAGTTTTTCATCCCAAATACTGATAACCACTACAACTTTTTGCTTTTTCCATTAGAGCTGAATGCAATCGCAGGTGTCAGCAGGATATAACTTCATCCACATTCAAACACGTAACAAACACACTCACAAACGAATGATGTGTAATAAACAGCAACTTTATGATTGAAGCAATGCAACTAGTTTCACGTGAAATTCTTCAGTTCAATCGAGCGTTGCTGTTAAAATGCTGTTGTTTTGATTCTCTCACAAACAGCATTTCAGCCAGAATTGATAGCCATGTTTTGAAAATGATACGAGTTAACTGACATTGCTTTGGATCGTTGACTTGAAAGTGAACAAAATTATCGCAAACTCTAACAATGAGTTTCTGCTCTCAACGAAATCTATACATATTATTCTCTTCGAAAAGCTTAGAGCATTCATGAAAGTGCCTATTAATAATTCAAAAACAGGCAAAGTGAACCAGATTGATCAGCGAATGAAAATTTGATGGTTTAAGGTACAAGATGCCCAGAAGACAATCGCTGTTGAAAAGCGATACAAGGGCATTATCGATGTATTGGTACGTGTGCCCAAGGAGCAGGGCTTAGTTGCCTTGTGGCGTGGTAACTTGGCAAATGTGATTCGATACTTCCCAACACAAGCATTGAATTTCGCATTTAAAGATACCTTCAAGAAGATGTTCATGGAAGGGTTCGTTCATAAATAATCATGTTTTGTTGTTGTGACGGACAGTTTTGTTCACATTAGAAAGCACTCTGTCTTGTTCCGTCTGAAACCTGTTTTCTCGAAAAGTTTGTTTGTAATGATGGATTATGTGGATCAGTAAAACGCCACTGAAGATCTGTTGAATTACAAAAATTTTTAGTTTCATTATGGTTATCTTGCAAAATAAGTTCAGCTCACTCTGGTTACTTTTAGTATTGATAAGAACAAGAACTTCTGGAAATTCTTTGCTGGGAACTTGGCCGCAGGTGGTGCCGCTGGTGCAGCATCAATGTGCTTCGTTTATCCGCTTGACTTCGCTCGAACACGTTTGGCCGCTGATATTGGCAAAGGTGCCAGTCGAGAATTCAAGGGCCTTACCGATTGTATTGTTAAGGTGTTCAAATCCGATGGTCCTATTGGTCTGTACAGGTAAGATGGTGCTCCCGTTCTTGTCATTATTGTTGTCAACAAAAGGCAAAATAGTCGCCTCACTCTTGCTGGAAATATTGTATAGCGCATTTTGATCTTTTAAAACGTCTGACAATCATTTCGTACCTGTTGCCAGTTAAGATGATTGCATCGAGTTATGCGCTTGTTTGAGTCTAGTCCTAAGAGAACTGACAGCCAAGTACCTTTGACTGACATGGGTAAATGAAGTAGTACTGACACAATAGAAGGTAAATGAAGAGGTTCCGAGGATAAATCATAAGAACTCTTGGAAAATTATGTCCGAAAATATATGTTAGCTTAATCTTACTGGCTGAATTTCTATTGGCAATCTACGATGGATGACAACGATTCACCTGAGTAAATATGATGATCAAATATAAAGAATTGAAAAATTCCTCATTCCATTATATGCTAAACAAGATCGCTAACAAAAGAAACACTGAAATCATGAGATAGCATCTAATTTCGCGTATGGTTTCAGAGGTTTCTTTGTATCCGTTCAAGGTATAATCATCTATCGTGCCGCCTACTTCGGTATGTTCGACACTGTTAAGATTCTGGTTGCTGCTGACAAGAAGCTCAACTTCTTCTTCGCTTGGGCGATCGCACAAGTTGTAACTGTCAGTTCGGGTATTCTCTCCTACCCATGGGACACCGTCAGAAGGCGTATGATGATGCAGTCTGGACGTACAGACATCCTCTACAAGGTTCGTTAACGCACGCAAATTTTCTGCATATCTACAACAAATTCACGTTCAGCTTCTCAATGAGCATCTTCCCAAGCAATAAGGTTCAGTGAAAAACCCGGCTGAAAATGTAAAATTACGATAATTTAGCCAATATCTTCGACGCTATGAAAGTATTGCCGTAACAGTGTGAATTCTCATAAATTGCACGCAACTTCTATAAAAGTTCAGTGTTAGATTACTTCAGAAGCAGATCACAATGTAAGCAGATGAGTTGTTGATTAACGAATAGATGTCTGAACTCATTATGATAGTGATGATAAAATGTTTTCAGAACGCAGGTGATTGCGCCCTCAAGATCATCAAACATGAAGGTATGGGCGCACTGTTCAAAGGTGCCCTTTCGAACGTTTTCCGAGGTACTGGTGGCGCGTTGGTGTTGGCAATCTACGATGAGATTCAGAAGTACCTCTAGAGAGAAGATATGAGAATCTTAGCAGATCTCGTTTTAATATCGACTCCCATTTGTTTGTTTCTTGTATCCTGTACTCGAGTAACTAATTGAACAACTAACTCATTAAGTGACTATTGCTTGATTAAACTGGCTGATTCGTTGTTAACATTGTCGTCGTTCTAAAGTGTTTATACTATTATTTCATATCCCTTCGTAAAGAAGTATTGTTGATGAATATTACTGAAGCGACAAACAATAACGACTCTACTGCTAAGATCATCATCTTCAATTAGAAACAGTCGATATTCCCAAATAGAAATTCAAGAATTTTCCATCTCAGCGGATTGGATTTGATATTTTTTTCAGTGAACGAATTAATTAATATGTCATAGATTAATTGAATTGATCGTCGATTACGTTGATTATATTCTCAAACGTTGTTTTGTTATGTTTTGAAGTGAGCGATTGATTAAAAGAAACGTTAGGATTTGTGTTGTGTTTGTTGTTGTTCTTGTTTGATGTGTCGATCTGAACCTGGGCAATGAGCATCGCCTCAGGCTTGATGATCATTTTGATCATGTCAACGTGGATCAAATCATTGCCTAGTCAGTTTTGGATGACAAACAGAGACTTAGGTATGTTCACTTCAAGGCAACTGATCAATCAAATTGTAAAGGACGGCATAAGGTGATCGAAATCCAAAGATATTGATTTGTGATTACAATACTGGGAGAACGAATTAATTAGAGGTCTGCTGCTCCCTTGATCGATCTGACAATGAGTGCATTTTGGTAGAGGTTCAGCAATGAGATCATGAAACGGAATACTCCAGTGAAGTTAAACGTTGTGATGGGATTTCTTTCGACCGATTCATTTCTGCTATGCAACACTCGCTCACGTTTCTCTTGTATGCATTAAAATCATGAACGAATCCAGCACTCTCATGAAATTCTGCACATTTACTGAAAACATAATCTCTGCAAACGATTTTACAAAGTTAATCATTTTTAGTATTTCTGGAGTGTGAAATTATTAAACATTCTTAATAGAATTCAGTGAACAGTTACATTTCTGTTAAAAAATATAGGCTCTCATCAGTTTGAACATTATAGTGTCACAGATTACAGTTAATGCGAAGTTTTGAAATGCAGTAAACTTTTATTCAAACAGGATGGAGAAAAGAGATGAGAACCCACAGAAATTGATGGAATATTGGAGAATTGACGAATATTGTAATACAGGATTAAAACAGTTTCTTAATTGCGGGTGTTCGCAACCCCAAGGTTGGCGAGATGGTATTTGCAGTGGGTGCGAGATAAGGTTTTATTATGCATAAATTAAAGTAGATAGGGGCGGATTTCGATGCGTGGATGTGTATAAAGTAAGCCAGAATGGATTCCATCGTGCATATTTTTGAATGGGGCTAGATAGAACATACTCTAACGGTACACATTATCTTTACTACAGATACTCACTGTAGTAGATGGAAGATATAGAATGGATGTTTTAAGAGGTGCGAAGACATTTTAGCTGTTGTTATGAGGGAATGCGAGGACATCTTAAAGTTTTCTAGGGGCTGCGGTGAGTGACAAAGGTTGAGAACCATTGATGTAATATGATCACCACAGATCATGCAGATTAATCTAGCTGAAAAGCGCGAAGTACATGTTGTGCGCAACTGATATACGTGAAGTCTTCGACTCCGGATGGGATCTGTATGGAGTTTGGTGAGGATATCGTCCATTGGCCATACGGTTGACAGGTGATATTGGCCGAAAAATAGCCCAATTCACTCTCATCAGTAATCATTGGGAAGAGTTGTAGACTCGGACTTTCGTCAATGCTGTCTTCATCAGGCCACGCTTCGATTATTGGAGTGGTTTTACGGGACGGTTGTCGTTTTGGTGCAGTGATACATTTCAGTTCCACCTGGCCTGAAGTCCATTGCACTATTCTGGTGGTCACACAACGTGGACCCCATTCATCCTCACATGATGTCGTAAGACCCAATGATAGGCGGCGACAGTTCGGTGAACCAACTGCAATATTATGAAAAGAAATTATCGTAAACGCAATAGCGAACGCGAGTATCGAACTATGCCGGGATAATTTCAATAGAGAAGATGGATTCAGGAATTTTTAAATGAAGAAAATTCAAATGAAAATAACTGTATTGAATCACCTCGAGCTTGTATAATGTTTTTGTCGCATTGAATACACGTGAACAGGATCGAAAGAATTGTCACTGTGAACTTAAAGACCATTATGAGCTGAAATGAAATATTTATGAATACATAAAACTGATCACGTGATAATCTGTGAGTTAAAAGCTTGACTTTGGATTGAGTTCACGTGTTAATAATCGAAACTGAACACGGAATTAATAACAGGACCTCAAGCTGAAACATGTCTCCCAATACGACTGAAATCATTCGAGTTAAACAAGTTACCAATGCATATTATATTAACACATAGGGAATCAACCTGAGTGATAACCAATGGGATCAAACATAAGAACAAACCAAGGCGAACTAATGGAGTAGGAAACTGGACTGAACCGATGGAAATAAATAAATTTTCCTCCCAATCAGTTCATTTCAGTTTTATAAGAATCAGAAAGTTCTCGTGATAAATAGATATTGAAGAGAATGGTATTGTTAATGTACCTGATTAAACGTTTCACGGCACAGAGAATGAAACTGTCAGAGGCGGCTAGTTGCGTTTGGCCGGTGAGCTGGTCTTGCACATGAATGACTTCTTGCTGATAGAATTTTGGTAGCCGCATTCGAATCGTCACAGACGATGCAATTATGCAGAATCATACCTTTGCTCCTCTCAAAATAAATAAAGGCTGCACCAATAATTTCCTTTATCATTAATAACACCAGAACATTATCAATCCCATGAAAAGTACCACGAATTCCAATTATTGCAATCTCTTATTCCAGGCATGCTTTAACAGGAATTACATGTTCGCCATGAATTCAACAATTTCATCAAACACTTTGATCTGTACTGAAATAATGACGTTTCAATGGATTATGATGCATGCATGGATCACTGAACAACTCTGAAGTTTCTTCAAACTTAAAATAATGACTGGAAAAATTTTATTGCCAGACAATGTCAAGTTGACTCCATTTAATGGGGATTCATTGGAAAAGAAAAGAAAACAGGGATATGCAATACTGAGCACTTTTAAAACTTTCTCAACTCCAGTTGCATACTGAAACTCTAACGGTATGACCCTATGATGCTATCGGTATGACCCTATGATGCTATGATTAATTCTTGATTAAAGCTCTAGATTAATTCAGCAGCTCCGATGAACCTCTGATATGTTGAGTTGAAAGGCTGACCTTTGTTTCTCGAAACGGAACTCATAAGGACAACAAAATCTCGTGAACATCGCCCGGAATATTCTACGTTATCGAGAAGTAGACTTTCAATTGTTGCATTAACAAGTGGCACTCAATTTGTTTTTTGATCAGCATTTCGATCATGTCACTGAGTGGACGACGTTAAAAATGAGTGGACAGAATCAGCCATGAATATGTTTCCTAAAAACTCTGTTATCTGCAGAAATATCGCAATAAAGCTATCACAATCCTAACTCCACTGAAGGTTTTTGTGAGTTAAGCACTTCGGGAAAGAGGAATCATCGAACCTTCTTCTAATGGAACTATGTGAGCAATTCGATTATCATTGAAAAAACTGCTTTAAGAGCATAATACGGTAGCAAAATGTAATGTAAGTTCCAAAACTTTGTTGCGAACTGCATATGTTTTATTCGAAAGGAATGAAGGAATAAGAAACAAATCAAGAAATAAGCCACATTGAATCATTGAAAGGAAATACGCTGAAGAATCACTAAAAAGAGAGGTGTAACACTACAAAATGAAATTATTCATAAGATAATCCGTGTATATTTTGATTGATCAGAACACACTGAAGCCACAAGTTATGTATTTGAAGTCGATCTTATCGGATGGGAGTTGCGTGGTGTTCGGTGAAGACAACTTCCATGCACCGTTCGGTTGGCATGTGATATCGGCCGAAAACGACTTTCGTTCATCGATCGTGTTGTATTTGTTTGGAATGAGCACCAAGCTAGGCGTCTTACGCAGATCAGCATAGTTGGTCCAAGCTTGGATTATCGCAACTGGAACCGATGTTACATTATAGTTTTTGAGATTCATTCTGCTTTCGCACACCATCTTTGTGTGAGAACCATTGAATTGTACTAAAGAGATAGCAGGGCATGACGCTGCTTTGCCATCTTCACATGGCCATGGTGGAAGCACTGTTAGCGTGGGACATCCACGCGATTGAACTGCAATATTACATGATGAGATTATAGCGGATATTGCATTATGTTTCGAAGTTAATGTTGCTACTTTGCAGAAAAAGCTCGATGAGTTTTCTTTGCTACATGAAATGTTTTGCTTTCATAAGCCATTCAGTTTCCCAGTTGTCAAATTTATGAATCTATTCAGAAATTGAGCAGATCAGCGGCGATCAACTAGATTCGAAGAGAACACAATGATGACGATCAATTCCATTGGGGGCCGTTGTTACAAAAAAAGATTACTTACTTAGCATTTCAGTTGGTTGTTCACACTGAATGTTCGTCACCAAAAACGAAAAAACAGCAAATGCGATTTTGTAGTCCATTATAATCTGAAATATTTAAGATAACACTTGGACAGTTTGGTTTCGAATTCATTTGTTAAGATAGCTACAATTCTGAGAAAAATTATCCTCGACAGTTTTCGAATAACTTCGGCTGTGAGGGCAATCAAATGTGACAACGGAACCATATGAAGATTCCATGGATGTTTTCAGCATCACCGGAGGGTTTTTCGGTACTATTTGCAAAATCTATGAAATTGAGGAAATTAAACAGCTGTTTGCTAGGCTCTCTATTGGCGCATGAAACGTTACAATATCTAGAAACAAAGCATCGTCTTCCTTTCGATTCATTCATTTCAGATTGCTACGAAACAACCAAATTCTTTGAAATGTGGTCGATTAGAAACTCGAAACTGCAATCCAATCTGTCCGATGGCAACACCAACTAAAAAGTGAAGCTTGCAAGAAAATTGATTCCCTTTGGCCTGTAGGCTTATATATAGATTGTGTACGCCAGTCACAGATTTTCTATTGATCTATTGATAGAATTTTGGTGATTTATTGGAATATTATTGTTCAAAAGCAATTCATTCATGCAAAATTATGCCAATTGTTTGTGTCGTTATTATTCTCATTCATAAATTTTATTGTTCCATAACTTATAGCTTCAATGGAACAATGGAGTTTCACTTAGAGCTTCAATAAGAGTTTCACGTGATCCTATTCAAAGCAATTCTTGATTCAATTGGTCTCAGCTTGATTCATTTCATTGTGAATCGAAACAGTGGTGTTTCAATGAATTTTGGTATGTGTTGTAGTATCACTGAACGAATGTTTCGAATCTGCTACTGGAATGCATTGGTTTTGTAGAGAAAAAATAGGACACTGCTTAACAAAACTCAACACCTGTAACAGTGCGAAGTATTGAAATTTTAAGAAGTTCATTTTATACTCACGAGATATTCACACCTAATCGAATATATGCATCCGCCAAATTTCTTCAATGATTCTGAAAAGGCAGATTAATAGAGGAGAGATGTTCCGAACAATATCCAATGCATTCCGTGTTGTCCAGTGGAAACATTTGTCTGTTAATACTGAACACTTTCATGTTGTATGCTGTTTGATCACCAGTTTGATCATATCGGCGCATACATTACCGTTGTTTGCTTTCTCATTCATGAATCATGCTACTCGATTCAGCAGTCTTATAAAAAAATTGCGATACGAATGAGATCATAATGCTATCGTAAAGCCTTCCTCATCAATGGTGGTTACGATGAAAGAATGATTTGAATAGGATGTCGCAATCTTTGAGCTGTAAATTGAGATTTTTTTGCCTCTGTTCCACGGAGGCTGTAAATTGTGGAACAATCAAATTTATGGATCAGTGTAATAACGTTTACGGTTTTCGAGACAAACCTGATTTCGCAGAATTGGCATAAATTCGCACAAATGAATTGCTTTTGAGCAATCATACCCCAAAACCCTATTCCTTTTCCTAGAAATGCTTAGCTCACAAAAATTTTCAGTGGACGTTAGAGTTGTGATAGCGGAATTGCGATAGTTCTGGAGATAACGAAGTTTCAGGCAAAATATTTGAAGCTGATTCTGTCCACTCACTTTTAAAGTCGTTCATTCAGTGGCATGATCGAAATGTTGATCAAAAAGCAAATTGAACACCACTGCTTAATGCAGCAATTAGAATTCTCCTTCTTGATAACATAGAATGTTTCGGGCGATGTTCACGAGATTTCGTTTTCTTTATGATTTTCGTGTTGAGGTCATTGTAGGAACAATGGTCAGCATTTCAATTCGACACATCAGAGGATTCTCGAAACTGCTGAATCAATATAGAGCATACCATCTCTTACGATTAGGACCAGTCGCAAAGAAGAAAAATTTGGCTAATACATGTCTGGTCAAACCATAAACATTTCATATATTTCTCATAGTAAAATCACAAATATTTTTCCCACATTTCTCACGGTCAGTTATATTTACAAACATTGTACACATACATTCACCAATCTCTTCCAGACATCAGATTCATCTTTAGTTATAAATTTTGAACAATTTGTTGCACTGAATCCAAAAATACAAATCTATTTAACGATCATTCACTTTATTCGTTGGTCTCCAAGCCATCGCTCCGCTCTTCCTGAGCGATTGCTATTATACCATATCAATGCAGCCACTCCGTTTCTTAATTTCTATTCCTTAATTGTTTGAGGAATGCTTACAGTTAATTAGTGTCGATAATGTTACGAAAAATTATTTGCGGTTTGGTTCATAACTATCTTGCGATTCACGTTCATCGCATTGTGTAAAATTACGATGCTTTAATTGCCGAAGTTTGAAGTCTGAAACAAGTACGATCCAAAACAAGTCGCTGGTTTCGTTACAAGATCAAACAAAAGCAAAACCATTCAACCAATCAGTCAAATCCAAATTTATGCAACCTATAACCGCCAATACTGACCTCAAATTGGTATCCGCCGTAATCTTGAAATTGCTCAATTTCAAACTTGTTACTAACCCTAAGTGTCATCAAGCAATCGTCAACAACCCATTTAGCACAGCAAGTCATCAGGTCGTCTCATCGTCGCTGTCACAATCTTTAGTATTCCTGCCCAGGTTTCCATCGTCTCAAATAATCCGCAATATTCCTGTGTAAGTTCCTCTCAACCCAAAAAAACCTCTATATTCCTATTCAAATCCCCTCAACGCAAATAACTCCCACACTGGCTTCGACATACTCCTTCCTATCCAGAACACGTTTCAATAAGTGAATGCATTTGTTGAAATATGACTTGGGTGGGAAGGAGCATGTCGGCGATTTATTTATTACCAACCGAACAGCTCTGTTTAATAAACTTCAGTCGGCTTTGAACACGTATGTATCGTCAACACAGTTCAAGCGTATCCAATCGAGCACCATTGTGATTCGTTGATTTGCATTCAGCGTCATTAAGCATAATTATTACATCGGTGGCTTGAATCAAGAAGAAGATAGTGTTTCAGATTGCATCGAAACCCCATTAAGAGAGATTTCATCAAACGATTTCACTCATCCCACAAAAATGGTAGTGAATCGGCTGACATTCAGACACTATCAGATGAGATTCCATCGAAATTGTTTCATCTGTCTATTGTTTCAGTATGATCAAAGTGTTTGATCACATTTTTGAGATCAGTGGGAACATGTGATTCCTATCAAAGCATGCTTGGAATAAAAGATCGCAATCATTGGAATTCGTGGAACTTTTCATAGGATTGATGATGTTATGGCGTTATTAATGTCGGAGGAAATTATGGGTGTGCCTTTATTTATTTTGGGAGGAACAAGGCATGATTCTGCATAATTGAATCGCCTACGGAGATTCGAATGCGGCTACCAAAATTCTATCAACGAGAAGTCATTCATGTGCAAGACCAGCTCACCGGCTAAACGCATCTAGCCATCTCTGATAATTTCATTCTCTGTGCCGTGAAACGTTTAATCAGGTACATTAGCAACATCATTCTCTTCAATATCTATCTCTCACTAGAACCATCTGGTTCCTATAAATCTGAGATAAAGCGATGGAAAAGGACTTTATTTTCCCCTATCGGTTCACTCCAGTTTTATATCCCATTGGTTAGCCTTTGGTTTGTTCTTATGTTTGATCCCATCGGTTATCATTTGGTTCGATTCCCTACGCGTCAATATAATATACATTGGTCACTTGCTTAACTCGAACGACTTCAATCGTATTGTGAGACATATTTCAGCTTGAGGTCCTGTTCAGCTCATAATGGTCTGCAAGTTCACAGTGACAATTCTCTCGATCCTGTTCACGTATACTCAATGCGAGAACATTTTACAAGCTCTAGGTGATTCAATGCACTTCTTTTCACTTCAACATTTTTTCATTAGAGATTCCTGAGTCCATCTCCTTCATTGCAGTCATCTCGAAAGAGCTCCGTACCTGCTAAGTTGATCAATTTATCAATCGATTCTAAGTTTGAGTAGCATTTAGTTTCTTTTCAACGAAATATTAGCATTCAGTGCGTAACTTTTGTCGATTATACACTTATCATCAGAATACCCGAGTTTTTGAAGAGAATACTTTTATGATAAAATTGTTGTTTTGCTTGATTGGACAGTTTGAGTAGGGCAAGCAGAACGCATGCATAAACTTATCTTCAATTATTTCAAAAACAACTACCTAAGGAAAACCTCTGTTTACTACCTCGGAATCCTTGACGTATTAAATACGGATTCATCTTGATGTGCTCACATCGAAACCAACTTCTGGAGAGCTGGTATTTCCTTTTCAAATTCAGCGTGAGAAAGCATCGTTCACTATATTGCATTCTTCAATGTTTGTTTATTTGCAGTATATCATCCAAATTGCAACTGCTGTGTTCACTACAGTTTCATTTCAAAAAATTGCAGTTAACTCGCCGAATTGCCAACGTCTGTCAGTGGGCATATCGACGTCATGTGAGGATGAATGGGGTTCACGTTGTGTGACCACCAGAATAGTGCAGTGGACTTCAGCCCAGGTGGAATTGCAATGCATTATTACACCAAAACAACAACCATCCCGTAAAACAACCCCAATAATCGAAGCGTGGCCTAATGAAGCAGCCAGTGCTTACCGAAAACCGAGTCTGCAGCTCTTCCCAACCACTGATGACGACGGCGAATCGGGCTATTTTTCGGCCAATATCACCTGTCAACCGTATGGCCAATGGACGATATCCTCACCAAACTCCATACAGATCCCATCCGGAATGGTAGACTTCACGTACATCAGTTGTGCACAGCATATACTTCGCTTTTTCTCGTGATCTGTGGTGATCATATTCCATCTTTTGTACAGTGATGAGCACGCTATTAAAAATTTTTGACTTTTTAAAGGCATAAGAAGGTTTTCCCCTCAAAAAGAAATCAGCAGCGCGGTTGCAATTCTTAAAGAAATGTTTGCAAATAATCTTTAGCGATAGTGATTAGTGATAGGACTACTAATGAAAAAAGTAGCTCTGCTGATTGAAAATTGACCAAAAAAATGATCATTTTTCATCAAAAATAATCCTCTATTAGCGCTGCTGACGAAAATGTAGTGAAAACTTCTTTCTTAAAGTGCCACTAATCGACGAATGTAGTGAAAATTCTCACTAAAATGCTATTAAGTAAAATGAGTCGGCTAATCAGTATCGCTAAACACCACTTTCAAATCTTCTTTAAAAAATCGCAATCGCTCTGCTGACTTTTTTAATGGAAGAAAATCTTCTCACACCATTAAACAGTCAGTAATTTTTAGTTGATCATTGAGCAATAAAAATTACTTCAATACAATAAGCACGAGTCAGCAATAAAAGCAAAATTCATCCAAGAAAAAAAAACCAAACGACGACAACCAAAGTCAAATTCAAAAATGAAAGTAATTCAAAACAAAATTCAAAACAAAGCAAAATACAAAAATGAAGAGCAATCAACTGGTAACAACCCACATTACACTGTTTCATTTCCTTTTAAGAACATCAACTTGTTGAATCTTTCGTCTAAGAGACTGGATCGTTTGCCTCTTATAATGTTATTCGTTAGCAAGAACATAGCTTCATCAGTGCCGTCGAATATAGTTGCATTGGACGTGAAAATATTGATCACTCAGCTTAACGTTTGATCAGTTTGCATCTTGATCAGCTTAAATGATGTAGTCCTTTAAGAGGATAGTTTCAGTGTCCTTTATTAAGAAACGATTTAAAGAAACAATTTGATAGAGCATGTCTCATTCATGAAAATTGCATCCTGAAATTTCAATGGCATCTTGTGAGGTTTTCATCAATCCGTTTTCGAACGACCCCTTTGACCCTCTTTTTCAAGACCATTATCGATGTGATTTTGCATATTACCAATAAAATCATCGTTGCTTGCTTCTTCTAGTATGATAAAAGAATCTCTTGCATAAGGAAGTCCAGTGATGGCACTCATCAGTGCTATGGCGTAACTATGTCATATCATGATATTTAGAATAATCACCATTCTATTTTAAGCGCAGAATAGCGAGCCAACGGAATCGGAAAATAACAGCTAGCTAACCAAACAAAGTAATACATTTTATCACTATTTTATGCCGCTAGCGGAAGTCATCGCTGCAAATTTCCGCTGCATAAATAAAGTAGCGCACTATTGCGTCAGGTTGAGTAATTTCATCACCACTGAAAAGCAAACGTGCATGCATAGAATGATTATCATAGTACAATGTGCCATATTTGACCCAGCAGTTGAATACAGATTGAAGTTTTTTGCAACAGAATGAATGTGCATGAGAAATGTGTCCAGACAAGCTAACACATCAAAGAATCATTCAAAAAGGAAAGAAAGTAATAAGACGAAAGCAGATCGTCGATTGTTAGAACGCACATTATTAGAGCGTATCCATCATCGGTAAATCATAGTAACAAGCGGCATAATTGAGGTCGGGCCAGTCCATTTGGATCAGTTCAAGAGTGATTTGTTATAATTGAACTGTGATAGTCAAAAGTAAACATCCTTGCATTAATCTATGAAATATGCATCTATTTGATACAATATTTATGCGAAATCACAGTTGCAATTTTGATTGTGTCATGCATGCTGAATTGAATAAATCCACGAAAAAAAGCGAATGTAATGGCATTTTTGGATTCCGAGCACGCGCTAAGGACAGCTTGCCATTATTATTATTAATATCATAATGTAGCGATTTATAAAATGAAGCCGCAACCGTTCGGAAATATTATAAAATGTGAAGGAACATTGCTAAACAGTTTGAAATTTTGTGAAGATTGAACCATCCAATGGGACATTCCAGTTACCTCGAACAATGTTTCAGTTTCATTTGAACTACAGTAGATCAATCGTTGGCAAAGAGAATGAGAATTTTCTGCAGATATAAACAAGTGATTTTCAATTGAACTGTTTCATTCAGCTAAATCTAGAGCTTTTTAAGACACGAAATATCTTTCACAGTTTGGTGAACAATTCGTCATCTTCCACTAGTGAAGTAGACACTTTATTTCCGCATCAGTAAATAATTCTGTCAGCGAATGATGATCGTGGTGACCTGATATATGATTTCATTTCATTACTGAGCACAGAATTTATCAACAACTATAAGATAATTTCATGTCAATTGGTATCGGAACACAGACTCTGTTCACTGCTGAAAAATTTTTAGCGTTCTTGATGGAAAACTTTTCTTCCTGGAATATGTGCCTATATATCTGCAATACAACCCACTAAATGACCATACTTACTACGTTGACTAATTCTAAAGAGATGATATGATTAGGTCAGTTAGAAGCTCATGTTGCATCGAAATTTAGTACTTGCACATATGCATTTGGTTGATCAAGGAAAATCTTTAGTCAAAATAACTTTGTGTTGTTCCTTATAAAAGACGCATGGTTTAATAATAACTATGGTTTGTAAGTATTCTCGGCTTACCGAATGGCAGAAAGTCAATCAAGATCAATCCCTAACGGTTGATACATTTGCAAAACTGATAACGTTAAGGAGTACAATTTCTTACATTAATCAATGTCTAAAGTACTTTAGACTAAAGAACCGGACGATTATGATAAAGATACTGCTGTTCGGTATCTATTATCAGCATCACTTTTTAGACATCTTCTTTCCTTTTTGAGCACTAAGAACTTTTTTTGAACTTTTAAAATCAGTTTTTGAATGCTAAACTCTGAATTTCTTCGTACATTCAATCCTTTGTAAATTGCACGAATATGCGATATGCTCACTTTTGCATGTGCAATATTTTTTAAAATTACTCTTACTATCAATAAAACAGAATAATCTTACAATTAGTATCAAATATCTGCAATTGAATGCACCAAATGAAAATGTGAGCAATTGTGACGAAAGAAGAGGAAAATAAGAAAACTTTGAATGGCTCAACGCAAGTACTGGATGTTTTCTCGCCTGCAAAACGCTGGAAATCGTTTTCTTAAATTGATCTTGATTGACACTGATACAAGGAGCGTTCCTGTCGAGCACGTGAACAAAGCATGCAGTTCGAATCCTCTCGCTATCCTTATCATCACCATTATCAGCACTAACTTGAATGTATCCAACTTTATTCGTCTTCACTCAATTATTACCTGGTACTTTCAACTTGTTACTTTTCTTCTTATCAGTAGTCGTAGCAATATTTTTAGATGGCTGTCATCCGATTGCGAACTATTTTGCAGCCAATGATTAGAAACTATGTTGACTACAAACCAAACTAATTATAAGTTACAGTTGTTTGGATGCTTGACCATAGTCGTAAAATATTATCGTTGTCTCACTGTCAAAAATTATAACGTCCTTTAACATTATCATGATGTCCTGTAGCAACTATCACTCATTATCAATTATCTGCAACTGTACAAACCAACAGGGAACGTGATTAACTAAAAATTTCATTGTTATCAGCAGTATATGCTTACATTACTCGCTTAGAAATGTTTTGTTTGTGCTCATTTGTAATCATCTAAAATGATGCTTTTGTTAAATGTTTCTGGCTTCTATACAATATATTTTAGGTTTTACATTTAAGGACTTTATAGATTTTCTTAGTTAATGCGGGCTTTTTAGTTAATCTTTAGTAGTTAATCAAACTATTCATTTTATGAGTCAATTATGAGCAGCAGCTATTGTTTACCATGAAAATTCTTTGTTGGTTTTACCGATATTTGATCTTTTCGATTAGTATTTTGATCCGCTTAGCTGATCGTATCAATATTTTCTTTCAGTGGATTAGCGAGTTTGTTGCCCTGTTCGCTGACTGCTTCTCATCATTATCTTATCTGGTTGTCGAGGGAAACCTTATTCATGTGAAGAAATGTAGCCTCGAAGCCCTATGCCTGACTAATCTCCTGCGCATAATTACAATGTTGAATTGTAACCAAATCTGTTTTGTTGCTATGATATTTACTGTCGATGAAGAACTTAACTAAGCATTTGTGCTAATGACATAGAATAATTTGTGATAATAATGCACAAATGATATGCTTACTTCGGATGTAGCTTGTTAGAAAACGAGTATCACTTTCATTTGCCAGTGTCAAGTGACGATCTTTTTTTTGTCTTTCCAAACTAAACTCAAAACGATTACACGCCCTCGATGTGAAAATAAAAGCTCATGGTTCACCTCTCATGAGAATATTATGAGTTTCGAATTTTGAACAGCTTCATATTCGTCGAATTTAATCCGTCTATCATGTAAGTTCGCAGAAATGAAAATCTGCTATCCGAACACGACCAAGAAAATCAATCATATTTCCCACATCGCAGTTGTTCAGTTATCATCGCATGCTTTTTGCTTTCTAATCAGCCGGTATTTCTTCAATCTCCTTATTTCTTTCACTTGTCAGTGTGCTTACAACGAAAAATATTTTTGGTTTCAACATCTGAAAATGATTCGACAACGAGCAAAATGAATCTACCGATAAGTGTGAGTGATCATGGTGATCTACAATAGTTCTGAATAGATGCAATCGGTAATAAACTCGTTAAGCCATCAAACTTCTCCAGTAGTCCATTAATCGTTATCTTTTCGTTTTCTAGCTCCAATTCGCTTCTCATTTATGCAGCTAAATGATCTTAAGGCTTAAGACTTAAGCACAATCGTACAATAAATTAGTACTTGTCATTAAAGTCATTTGATATTGAGAGCTTATGGATACGAAATTGTATTATGATTGATATGAAGCGATTTATAATATAGGATGACAAAAAATGAGATTTATATTCATAAAACAGACGAATGGATTGGAATCTCAAGGGGCCTAGCGAGATATCGGATGTGGATTATTAATATCCTCATTATTATATGCCATTATCACGGTTTGTTTGCTTATTCATCCGTCCTTGTCATACAGAGTAATAATGACGCAAATGAGCTTATTGATTACATGTTCCCTACTGTTTATGATTCACTTGATCAGTTAGTTCAATCAATTGCGATCTCGATAAATTTATTGCTGTATTGCTTAATAACTTACGATAAGAATACTCCAAAAACATTGTGGAAATAAATGTGATTGTTTGATATTCGTCGTGTGTTTGATGGATTAAATATTTGCCATATTGATTTTTATCTTTTTCAAGCTTCAATCTTTCATTATGATTATATTACTAGGATTGTGTGGTGCTAGTAATATGATTAGTCATCATAAAATTTTTTGTTTTTTTACTTCAGTTTGTCAAACACTTCACTCGATTGTTCTCTTCACTCAAGTGCTGCGTGTAGATTGAACTAACAGCGTTTTCTTCAATGTTCTATTCTCATACTGATAATTGATGGTGATCGCATTGTGGCGTTGGCACTGATAGGTGAACTATTCATAGCATTTCATTAATTCACATTTTTTATCTGTTCAAAGCTCTCATTTATCCTTATCTCACTTAGTCGGTTCTAGCTGCTCGTCTGAGATAATCTCGATCTACTGATTGTTACGTTTCGCTTCAGTCTTCTTCTCCACCAACAATCCGTTGATAAATGATAATTTTTTTTCAGAACATCGATTCGTTTGATCTGCCTTTATCGAAATTACTATACGCTTTCATTCAGCCAACCGCAAACGCAAATATTCTTGAATATCAACATCGATTATATTGCCTTAAAATACTTTGTCCCAAAACACGTTCTATATACAATTAATCATGTTTACCTAATACTTTTTCTTGTTTAATGATTTGCTGGGCAAACATAAGTGAGCAATATAACAAGTGGATATCCACTTAAAATTTCTAATTTGGTCCTTTAACTTTTCTAGTTCAGAGAGCAAAAATCTCCGTTAAGATTCTTTGAGTACCTCGGCTCATCATCCATTTACCCGACCGAACACCCGCACACCTCTTGAGTTTTTCAATGTTTCTTGCGTTTAATTGTGAGCCATCCTATTCACAGTCATCATCATCATCATCACAGATAATGTTACAATAAAAATGACATAAAGATTTCGCAGTGAATGGTTTTGTTTGCTGAACGTTTGTAGAAATATTTGTTTGTGAAATATCAACACATTAGATGATGATTTGCTAGTTGAAGTTTTTGAAAATTTGCTATCTTATCTCAAATAATATTGCTTCACATTACACTCTCAGAAAGTACACATCTCGTTCGTACTCTCCCTATCATTTCAGCTACAAAGGAGAGTAAATCGAAATGTATTTTCATTTGTTTTCTGTTCTACAATATCTATGCAAAAGATCTTGTTGAGATCTAACTTTCCGCGAAGCAACTGAAAATATAATGAATCTTCAGCATATTGATTCAATTTTTTGCTCTAATATTTGCAACTTTTCGAGAGAAACGAATGAAGGTTGAAAATTGAATTTATTATTTGTACAAAGTTGATAAAGTTTTGGACAGAAAAAATTCATAGTTCCAATGAAGTTTGCCAGGCATTTTCAGAAAAAAATTTTGATGCTTAAGATGCCTCGCCAGTTGAAATGAGGTGAAAAAAAAACAAGATGCAATGACGTGAAGTGGAAAAGCAAATATGCTTTTTAAGAGCATTTTCTCATCACACAAATCGAGTCGTCAATAATTTTTCATATTTGCATTCATTTCTCTTCAGCATGCTTCCTTCATCGACATCTCAAGCGCTCAGCTATTCTAATGATTATGTATTGCTATAATTTCTGTTGATTTGTGTCAAACAATGGAAAATTGCAACGATCAATGATTTTGTGTTTGGAACGATAAGCAAAGAGAAGTCAGTCATGAAATATTTCATTGCCCTCTTCGAATTCTTAGAATCTTTCGCCTCTCCTCATTTCCCTTCACCAATTCATTTTGTTTCTGACTATTGTCGCTTGCTTCCTGAGCGTTTTTGATGATGCAATTGATAATAGTTATGAGTTTGATTGAGCGCGATAAGGATATGGTGGATATTGATAAGGGGCGCGATAAGGATGATAAGAATAAAGAGAATGATGAAAATGATTAGGATGACGAAGCCATCGCAAGGAGGCGAAAGCCAACCATTGAAGTTTGCATTCAAGAAACGAGCGTGTACGCATAATTTGCAATCGATCATTTTGTTGTCTCATTTTCTGAACATAAGTGTCAATTATTCCGGTTTTTGGTTGAGACGAGCGAATGAACCAAGAGTGCAGTGTTGTACTGCTCTCTTCGTGAATATCCATTGCGCTCGTTCAATTCAAATTGTTTTCGATTTTTGTTGACGCACTCAAAATTTTGCAACACCAACAACAAAATAATTATCCAACTCAACCACTGCTTCAAGCAATAACCATATTGATCTGCAGTGATGTTCGTTAGTGACCCACACACTGTGTTTTGTTGATTGTTTCGCATCAACCACATGAAATTTCTCAGAATTCGGCGATAAGTACGAGCACTCTAAGGATTTCAATTCTCTGAATGTGTTTCGCACTGTTTACGATTGATCGTGTTCGAATTTATCACATTGACTTCATTCATTTATTCATAAACTCCGTTTCATCGCTCGTAATGAACTGTTGTCTAACGATAAATTAATGAAATTTTTCAAATATTTCAGCATTCGTTGGGTAATTAGCTGGTTGGCATCACAATATTATACCACTGATTGGTTATTGTTGTGCTAATGAAAATCGATTCAATCATATTGTGAACAAGTCATTCAGAGTACAAATACTGTGTGTGTGTGTGTGTGATCACCTGTTGCCTTACTGCTAATCAAGCGCGTACAACGAAAGATTTCGAATACCGATTCTGTGAAAATCGATCATCAACAATTCACTTGTCTATTAGCCTAATCAATATTACAAAGTAATCACAACAGTATTAGAGCGTACTATCAAAAATTCCAATTAACATCCGCTACCGCATCGTTGCTGATTCCGTATTGTTTCGTATTGAACCCATTCAAATCCACGCAAATATCATCCGGATAAGTTAGAGTCAATTCATCCCGTATTGCATTTGCCCATCACTTCCAGATCATTTGAGTTGAAAAATGAGTGCGGATGAGGAAGATAAAGGTCAAGAACCCGAGAAAGTAGAGCATAAAGATAGGGCAGCACCATCGAAATCGGATAGGTTGAGGGTAGCGATAACGGTCTCGAGGATGTCACCTGATATGGAGGAAGACGCCATTGCATGCGCTAAAATAGCTGTTATTAAGTGAGTTCGTAATTTTTTGCTGAATCATTTGTTGGGTTTTTGGTGTGAATTTTATTTCTGTTCTTCAAGAAATTTTTATCGAAAAAAATTCGACATTCGGAATTCGAACGATTTAAGTGATTCATAACATAAACAAAGGCAATAAGAGAGGATTTATGGGTTCGAATGAATGAAATTGCTCGGAAGTGAACACTTTCTTCTGAATGAGTTTCTTTTTCAGATATCAGAGTAAGAGCGATATAGCAGCGTATGTTCGAGAACAATTCGACAAGAGGTATATGCCAAGATGGCACTGTATTGTAGCCGATGACTTCGGTTATTCCGTTGTACCTGATCCTATGAATTATATTTGTTTTGAGTTAGGTGCTTATGGAGTTTTACTTTTCAAAAGCGGTTGATATTTTGAGATTTAAATTTTACTGTGATCCATGCCTATTGCAGTGTCCATTTATCGTTTGAATGATGGTTTGTTCGATTCATTATGGGTTTATCATCGTTATCACCATCATTGATTACTGAAATTGTTAAATAGTGTCATTATTATCCATTGTTTTCACTAATCTTTCGAATTGATTACACCAACGCTGTTGTTAACATTATTGTGACTATCATACTTATAACTGCGCTTGTATATTATTTTGATCCTCTTTATCAACTGCTGTTATGGACGTAATGATTTTATCATAATTTGATATTTTTTGCGTGAAATATGTATGGAAATAACATTTGGCTGTGTGCAATTGAATGAAATTATGAATAAAAACTGTTTTCTTGTCTCATTCGAATGCGTTTAGACATGCATATCACTCAAATCAGCAGAAAAGCCGACTCCAGCACTCACCGCACTTATTGATCACGATGGGACGACATTTTGAAATCCGTAAAAGAGGAGAATGCGATTTTTCACTAAATAAACCGAATTTTTCAAATATTTGTGGCACATCCAGTTGGAGTTCGAGATAATTTGTGATTGTGAGCAAGGAATTGTTGAGATCATGAATCAGTGGATGACTCAAAAGACAAACACCAAAACATTTATCGCTTTTGATAGGGTGCTTCCTCGTGTTAGCTTCATTGCGGCAATATATTGTTAAGAGAGCAATTCAGGAATTTTATGGTGGACAAAAAATTAAGAGCTTGAGTTGGACACCCTGAATTTTACTTTCAAAAGCAAAAATAACGATCAATCTTCATATTAATACATAATACAGGCATTAGCAAGGCCCTGTGGCCTAATGGATAAGGCGTCTGACTTCTAATCAGAAGATTGCAGGTTCGACCCCTGCCTGGGTCATAACTTTTGTCGTCACTTTCGATTATTTAAAACTTTTCGATCCTCCTTAATGATGGATCGTTTTCGTTCGGCTTTAAGATTGCTGCTAATAATCTCACGTTTTTTAGCCAGATGATGAGATCAGACGCTTGGAAGACAGCGGCATTCCAATAATTAATAATTCAATAAATTGCTGTATCAAATTTAATAGATTCATTCTGTTGATGAGCATTAAGAATGATACGGATGACAGTGGTGATAATTATAACCAGACATGGGCACGCGATTAAAAAGCGACAGCATCGCGATCGCTGATCCGCTGAAATTTGAAAACAAATGTAAGACGGGCAATAAGTTGACGACTGAGTAAGGTTGAGAAACACTGTCCTGAACCAAAATAATCGCAATCTGGCGGAGTTCGTCGAGTGGAATTAAACAGTGAGATATCGAGAATTGAAGGTGTAAATTGCTTGACAATAAAGAAGACCTCCCTTTGATGGAGCTGAACTGATATTGGGCCGCCTGAAATTTTAACTGACGCAGAAGTTATCGACAGCAGATCATGCGGAGGTTGGTTCACCACGCTATGGAAAACGCTGCACTAAACAATCCTCATCAACAAGCAAAATTCCAAAACGCTATAGTGGTTTGACGTAAACCAAAGAAGATTTCTGGTCTCTTTAGCGGTGATTCACGATCAGCATGAAGATTATTGTGGCAAAAATACCAAACGAAAGGAATGATGCGTCATCTGGTTGCTTCTAAAGCCATAATTTTATTTCGTTTTCATCAATGAACAGAATTAAAATTAATCATTCATAGCGATGGCCGTTGTTAGCATTATTGCTAACATCATTTTATTGAGAATTGCATCATTTGATTGAAAACTTGATTACCATTTCTTCATAAGAATATCAATCAAGCTTGATATGTAAATATCTCAAAAATTCAATTTTTTTATTCCATTCACAGCTGTCATGTGTATACATAAATCATTCTGTTATGTCCACAATAATTTATACAATACACTTTCATTCAATTTCAATTGATTTCTAATAAAGTGAATGCGCGAAAACAAAAAAATCATAAAATTTTTGGAAAATGTAATTCGAGCGGTTGGCGTTTAATAAGAATCAGTGCAGTGCAATGCAGGGTCAGCTTGATTCGTCACTGCTTTCACAAACTGAATTGTCGAAGTACTTGATGTGCTGGATGAAGAACCTGATACTTCTTGTACTTTCTAAATTGTTTTGCATCAGATCAAAAACATGGCGATGGTCAATTAAGTGATTAATCGATGGTGATGGTCAATTAAGTGATCAATTCAAGCATAAATTTAAATTTGCAGTGTCAGCTTTGAGTCCGATCTCATAATCTAATGTTCATCTCGGACCTGAGCATACTGAAAATAAGTTCATTATCGTTAATTGAATTATATTCAGAAGATTGTAACCCAAAACGAAATTCGTTTGCATCTGATCAAAAAGATTAACGTAACGATAATCGTTACAATCGGAAGGACGATATCAATAATAATAATAGCAAAAGTAACAAGAACAGCAACGAAAAACCTGCATCATATCACTTCGTCTTTGCGGTTCTCTTTAGTCGTTTCCCGTAGTAGGTGTGCTCCCCAAGACACGTCGGTGAAGATTATCAGGGCGAGAATTCTCGCCCACACCACGGTGTCATCCTCACTGGATTGACCTGAAAACATTTTTAATGAAGGTTGATTTATTAACAGTTCATTGCTATTTTATCTACTTGTGATCACTATTATTAACAATTTCTTCATTAAAACTGCTCATTTACTGATTCATCGACGAACTGATTCATTGTGTCAGTTCCTTTTCGTTCATTGTTACAAAATGAATTGCGCTGTTCAGTGAGGTATCTAGACGTTTCAAATGTACCAACATACCCGATTTCCTTTTGCTTTCTTCAGCATCTTCGGCATTATTGCTAAAAATTCATTGATAAAGTCCTCAATGAAGAATCTGATGTACTTCTTCAACTTTCGAAAGTGTCTTTCATTTGATCAAAAAGATTATCGTGACGATAATGGTTACGACAAAAATTCTGATGGCAATTATGATGATAGCAAAACTGAACAAGAAGATCAACGAAAAAAGTACTTACTGGGGGCAGCTCTTCGTGACCATCGCAGAACACCTGCAACACAGTTCATTCAGTTTCAACAAAGGGAATATCGGTACGTTCGCAACAGAAGTAATCTCTCTGCGTTTCACCACCGAAATCACCTCAGAGACAATGTGAACGCATTTGCAATTTCATCCAGATGAATTAATTGCTCGAGTCAATCGCTTCTCCTACTCCACATGAAAAATCCACACATAATTGAGACGTACCAATATGCACATCATCGCCGAAGCGATGAACAATCGGGAGGCTAACCACATCGCTGATCACCCTTAATATTGAATGAGTGACAATCAGGGCAATTAATAGATGCCATTAATATAGATTCAAAAGATGCAAATTAATTCCGTATTACAAATTATTTACAATTCACGAATGGATAGCCTGGCCAACTCCGGTAATCCATAAAATGTGAAAATTGTATTGCAAATGCTAAATTTTCATATTTGCAAATTATATTTCAAAACGCAGGTTCGTAAAATGCAACTTATATCGCACACTGCAAAATATTTACAATTTGCAAATTGATAACCTGGCCAGTCCAGGTAATATGCAAATTACATTGCAAATTCCATATTTCTAGACTTGCAAATTACATTCCAAAATGTAGCTTCGCAAAATGCAAATTAAATTCCAAATTCCATGAATATGCAAACTATATTTCAATTTCCATGAATATGCAAATTACTTATATTACTGTTCGAGATGTAAGAGTATAGGAAGCATAAAGCAAAGAAATAGATGAAATGAAACAGGAAGAGGACCGAGGCTTAAAGATAGATTTTGTGAAATTAATAGAATAATGAAGGAGCAGAAAGGGTGACGAAAAGTAGAAAGCTGATAAGATTGGGAGTATATGTTTCGGCCCTGAATCGTTGACATGTACATCCCGGTTATACGCGGGCCATCGTCAGAATGATACGTATAACCCCGCATGAAATGAAATATGTAACTAAAGTTAGATGTCCGATAAGGAGAATCTATGAAAGAGCATAACAAGTTAGAAAATGAATTTGGAAAGAGAAGTTTCTAAGAGATCAAGTATTAGAGCGAATATGAGGTAATGTCGTTTACGTGCCAAACGTTAGAAGTATGCATATCAACGAGCACCTCAGCGCCAGTTCAGATAGCTTCAATCAAACAGCTATAGCTCCTCAACTAAGCGAAATCGCCCGACAAAATATATATTTTTCTGAATGCAGAGATTATGCTCGATCGACCGGTGTGAAGAAATTGATATGTTGCTGGTCAAAGCTGAGGGTACTGTAGGTTTGAATGTGCCACCAGCTATAGCATCAGAAAAATAGCTATACCTCCTCGCGGGGGTGGAATTTTCCAGTGAGCTCTTCATTTATAGAAAGCAGAGATTCTGCTCAGTCGAATGATGTACAAACTTGAATATGTTTCCTGGCAAACTTGAGAAGACGGTAGGCTCGAATGTACCCATAGCTCTATAGTAATGTATAATATGCATTGATCTATAGTGATCAAATGCATATCAACGAGCACCTCAGCGCCAGTTCAGATAGCTTTAATCAAATAGCTATAGCTCCTCAAGTAAGCGAAATCGCCCGACAAAATATATATTTTTCTGAATGCAGAGATCATGCTCGATCGACTGGTGTGAAGAAATTGATATGTTACTGATCAAAGCTGAGGGTACTGTAGGTTTGAATGTGCCACCCCTATAGCATCAGAAAAATAGCTATACCTCCTCGCAGAGGTGGAATTTTCCAGTGAGCTCTTCATTTCTAGAAAGCAGAGATTCTGCTCAGTCGAATGATGTACAAACTTGAATATGTTTCCGGGCAAACTTGAGAAGACGGTAGGCTCGAATGTACCCATATCTCTATAGTAATGTATAATATGCATTGATCTATAGTGATCAAATGCATATCAATGAGCACCTCAGCGCCAGTTCAGATAGCTTTAATCAAATAGCTATAGCTCCTCAGGTAAGCGAAATCGCCCGACAAAATATATATTTTTCTGAATGCAGAGATCATGCTCGATCGACTGGTGTGAAGAAATTGATATGTTGCTGATCAAAGCTGAGGGTACTGTAGGTTTGAATGTGCCACCCCCTATAGCATCAGAAAAATAGCTATACCTCCTCGCAGAGGTGGAATTTTCCAGTGAGCTCTTCATTTCTAGAAAGCAGAGATTCTGCTCAGTCGAATGATGTACAAACTTGAATATGTTTCCGGGCAAACTTGAGAAGACGGTAGGCTCGAATGTACCCATATCTCTATAGTAATGTATAATATGCATTGATCTATAGTGATCAAATGCATATCAATGAGCACCTCAGCGCCAGTTCAGATAGCTTTAATCAAATAGCTATAGCTCCTCAGGTAAGCGAAATCGCTCAACAAAATATATATTTTTCTGAATGCAGAGATCATGCTCGATCGACTGGTGTGAGGAAATTGATATGTTGCTGATCAAAGCTGAGGGTACTGTAGGTTTGAATGTGCCACCCCGTATAGCATCAGAAAAATAGCTATACCTCCTCGCATAGGTGGAATTTTCCAATGAGCTGTTCACTTCTAGAAGGCAGAGATTCTGCTCAGTCGAATGATATACAAACTTGAATATATTTCCGGGCAAACTTGAGAAGACGGTAGGCTCGAATGTACCCATATCTCTATAGTAATGTATAATATGCATTGATCTATAGTGATCAAATGCATATCAATGAGCACCTCAGCGCCAGTTCAGATAGCTTTAATCAAATAGCTATAGCTCCTCAGGTAAGCGAAATCGCCCGACAAAATATATATTTTTCTGAATGCAGAGATCATGCTCGATCGACTGGTGTGAAGAAATTGATATGTTGCTGATCAAAGCTGAGGGTACTGCAGGTTTGAATGTGCCACCCCTATAGCATCAGAAAAATAGCTGTACCTCCTCGCAGAGGCGGTATTTTCCAGAGAGCTCTTCATTGGTAGAAAGCAGAGATTCTGCTCAGTCGAATGATGTGCAAACTTGAGCACGTTTCCGGGCAAACTTGAGAAGACGGTAGGCTCGAATGTACCCATATCTCTATAGTAATGTATAATATGCATTGATCTATAGTGATCAAATGCATATCAATGAGCACCTCAGCGCCAGTTCAGATAGCTTTAATAAAATAGCTATAGCTCCTCAGGTAAGCGAAATCGCCCGACAAAATATATATTTTTCTGAATGCAGAGATCATGCTCGATCGACTGGTGGGAAGAAATTGATATGTCACTGGTCAAAGCTGAGGGTACTGTAGGTTTGAATGTGCCAACCCCAATAGCATCAGAATAATAGCTATACCTCCTCGCAGGGGCGGAATTTTCCAGTGGGCTCTTCATTTTTAGAAAGCAGAGATTCTGCTCAGTGGAATGATGTACAAAATTGAATATGTTTCCGGGCAAACTTGAGAAGACGGTAGGCTTGAATGTACCCATATTTCTATATTAAGGTATAATATGCATTGATCTATAGTGATCAAATGCATATCAATGAGCACCTCAGCGCCAGTTCAGAGAGCTTTATTCAACTAACTATAGCTCCTCAGGTAAGCGAAATCGCCCGACAAAATATATATTTTTCTGAATGCAGAGATCATGCTCGATCGACTGGTGTGAAGAAATTGATATGTTGCTGATCAAAGCTGAGGGTACTGCAGGTTTGAATGTGCCACCCCTATAGCATCAGAAAAATAGCTGTACCTCCTCGCAGAGGCGGTATTTTCCAGAGAGCTCTTCATTGGTAGAAAGCAGAGATTCTGCTCAGTCGAATGATGTGCAAACTTGAGCACGTTTCCGGGCAAACTTGAGAAGACGGTAGGCTCGAATGTACCCATATCTCTATAGTAATGTATAATATGCATTGATCTATAGTGATCAAATGCATATCAATGAGCACCTCAGCGCCAGTTCAGATAGCTTTAATAAAATAGCTATAGCTCCTCAGGTAAGCGAAATCGCCCGACAAAATATATATTTTTCTGAATGCAGAGATCATGCTCGATCGACTGGTGTGAAGAAATTGATATGTTGCTGATCAAAGCTGAGGGTACTGCAGGTTTGAATGTGCCACCCCTATAGCATCAGAAAAATAGCTGTACCTCCTCGCAGAGGCGGTATTTTCCAGAGAGCTCTTCATTGGTAGAAAGCAGAGATTCTGCTCAGTCGAATGATGTGCAAACTTGAGCACGTTTCCGGGCAAACTTGAGAAGACGGTAGGCTCGAATGTACCCATATCTCTATAGGAATGTATAATATGCATTGATCTATAGTGATCAAATGCATATCAATGAGCACCTCAGCGCCAGTTCAGATAGCTTTAATAAAATAGCTATAGCTCCTCAGGTAAGCGAAATCGCCCGACAAAATATATATTTTTCTGAATGCAGAGATCATGCTCGATCGACTGGTGTGAAGAAATTGATATGTTGCTGATCAAAGCTGAGGGTACTGCAGGTTTGAATGTGCCACCCCTATAGCATCAGAAAAATAGCTGTACCTCCTCGCAGAGGCGGTATTTTCCAGAGAGCTCTTCATTGGTAGAAAGCAGAGATTCTGCTCAGTCGAATGATGTGCAAACTTGAGCACGTTTCCGGGCAAACTTGAGAAGACGGTAGGCTCGAATGTACCCATATTTCTATAGTAATGTATAATATGCATTGATCTATAGTGATCAAATGCATATCAATGAGCACCTCAGCGCCAGTTCAGATAGCTTTAATAAAATAGCTATAGCTCCTCAGGTAAGCGAAATCGCCCGACAAAATATATATTTTTCTGAATGCAGAGATCATGCTCGATCGACTGGTGTGAAGAAATTGATATGTTGCTGATCAAAGCTGAGGGTACTGCAGGTTTGAATGTGCCACCCCTATAGCATCAGAAAAATAGCTGTACCTCCTCGCAGAGGCGGTATTTTCCAGAGAGCTCTTCATTGGTAGAAAGCAGAGATTCTGCTCAGTCGAATGATGTGCAAACTTGAGCACGTTTCCGGGCAAACTTGAGAAGACGGTAGGCTCGAATGTACCCATATCTCTATAGGAATGTATAATATGCATTGATCTATAGTGATCAAATGCATATCAATGAGCACCTCAGCGCCAGTTCAGATAGCTTTAATAAAATAGCTATAGCTCCTCAGGTAAGCGAAAT